>CAJHQQ010000046.1:0-494721 GCA_905132885.1 Moricandia moricandioides
ACCCAAAAATATCATCATCAATCACAACCATTAACGTTTCGATGTTTACAGTCCAGATTCTTCCTTCTCTCTAACCATAGCCTCGTATTTCTTAAGGCTTCACTCACGTCTGAATCACTTGACCTTCCAGCTCACACGAGTGTCAGAGATCTTCGCAATCTTTCGAGTTTAGGTGGAGCGTACAGGAAATCTATACAACTACTCATTGAAATCCACAGTCCATACTTCTGTATGTCCCTCCAATACAGTTGCTTAAACATAAATTCGACCACGATATGTCTTCTAATTGGCATCAGACATCTCCATGCCTCTAGCAGCTGTGCGGCTTTAACTTTAGGCTTAAGCTATCATAGCGTCTGCTTCTGCTTCCATTTCAGGGATTCACAGCCCCCTGATCTTCTATATTTGACTGCTGCATTACGCAGATGATCATCATTCGAAGAATCATGCAATGTCTCCCATTCTCACTATGGACCATTATTAGTCAATAACCATCTGAACTCCTTCTGCTTTTCGCTCGATCCATAATGCAGGCTGTGAGATGCTGATCAGATCGTACTTTAAGTGATCAATATTGCGGGTCGATGCTAGAGCTTCTAGTATGATGCTTGGTCAATTTTGCGTATCCGTTACAATGGATTGTAGCGTTGAAAGACTGAGGATGGCTACCGTCTGATTGATGCTTGTTCGTCTTTCTCTTGCGGATCGTACGTTCGACAGTTTCTGCAGGTATGAGATAGTACATTCTTGTCCTTTTCTTGCTCCTGTACTCTTTGCATGCACCTGAAAAACAAAGGAAAAGAAAAACAGTAACTTGAAAGTAAAACAAACCTAGACAAAACCCTAGAAATTAAATCTATTGGCGATCAATGTTCCCCGGCAATGGCGCCATATTTGACATTGGTATTCGTTGTTCTAGCAGGGTATAAATATCCTAAACAATTAACTATCAAACTAACCCTTAATCTTAACACACAAACACATACTCTTGCCAATAAGAGATCAGGTGTAAGCCTTAGTTTGGACAAGAAGGCGTAGAGATTGCCCTATCAAGCAAAAGCATCTCTCTCTCAAGTCTCTTCATTTGTGTGTAGATTCTCTCTCTCTCTCTCTCTCTCTCTCTCTCTCTCTCTCTCTCTTGGAGAGAGAAGATGGAGAAGGTTGAGACATGAAAGGCTAAATATGGAAATGGCCGTGAGATGGGGACTCGAATCTTATCTCCCTCTTCTTTCCTTTTTCATTCATTTTTGTTCCCTCTTTTCCTCCCCCCATATTTCATTGCGTCATCACTCAAAACCCTAGTTTCATATTCATTTGATATCAGATTATTTTATAATATAGAAGTTAGAATGTAGATTAAAGGAATGAACTAATGTTCTGAATAAAAAATAAATAAAAATAATTATGGGTCAAAGTTCTAACTAGGGATTTGGAAGAATAACATTATTAATATGTTACATGTATGTGTGCCCATATGTTTTTATCTCTTCTCCTTCATGTTTCTAAAGAGCCCACATGTCTCCTTCCCCAGTTCTTCAAAGAACATTGTTATATACATACACAAGTATACATGCATATAATGTTAACCATTAGAAAGACATATAGAGGACGACGAAGCTTTGGATGCATCGACATGTTTCTATCATTTCTTCTTGTCTTTTATTTTTATTTTATTTTTTTTCAAGTGAAAAAGAGTTTAATTAGTTCCAAGGAATCAGAAGACTGTTGCAGCAGCTAGCAGATGTTACTTGACCTTTTTCATTTCCAAGAGGGAACAAATAAATGTCTAACATCTAAATATATATATATATCTACACTGATTGGTGAATGAGGAATCCATGCTATATATCTAAAGCCATTACACATTTTTTTAGGTAGAAATCTCCATCCCAAGGAAATTCCGACCGATCCACATTCGAGTCCTACACTCATTGGATAATTAAATGAAAAGCATATATATATACAAACCCACAAACACATCGTACTAATAATAACTTAAGGTGTGTGTGTGTGTGCAACAAAGAAAAAGATCAAGAAAACAATAAGACTTACATCACTTAATCAGATTTTCAAAAATGTGTTTGTGTATGTGTTGAAGTAATGGTCAAGCACAAATAATAACACGCCCAAGCAAACACCAAGGACTTAATAAACAAGTAATTAGAACAATGTCACAATGCTAAGGAAGCACGCAAAGCATTAATCATATGCTAACAAAATTATTTATATAACGCTAGCACAAAATACACACGTCTACGTACTAATATTGATAGATCTAAAACACTGACACATGTGATGTTAATCACTAAAATGCGCACTAATAAATAGCTAGACAACTCAAGAATTTGCTTTAAAAGATGATAATGAGAAACGTAATTAAACAGAAAGAGCGTCATCAACAACATCATCACCAAGAAAACGAAAATGAGTACATAAATTAAACAATAAAAACCCTCTTAAATTCTTCAAAGTAATTGATTAGCTAAATTAAAACCCTAACAGTGATCAAGAAAATCAAGATTCATGGTTGGTCTTGTTCATGATGAAAGGAAGAAGAGTGTGGAGGAGGAGGAGGAAGAGTTGGATTGTGATGGTGGTGAAGTGGTGGCGACGATGACTTACCAAGAGTGTGCTTGTTGTTATGTAACCAAACCTTGAGAACTTGTCTCGGAACACCAGTCTCTTGACAAAATCTCTGGATCACTTCATCATCTTGTCTCTGAATTCTCCAACCAATACTCTCAGCTAAAGCTAACATCCTCTCCTTCTGCTCCGGCGTGAACTTAGTCCTAAACCTCTTCCTAATCCCACTTCCTCCTGCCTCCGCAGAAGAAGTCTCCATACGATCTTCTGATCTCTCTCTTTGTGGTGGAGGAAGAGCTAGCTGAAGAGGAGGAGCTTGAGACGGTGGTGGTCGATAACTCACTGGAGCTGGAAGACGGTAGAACCCTGGAGGCGGTGGTGGAGGAGGAGGCTGATGTGGTGGCGCGTGGTGGTGGAAGTATGGTAGTTCCTTGCGGTGGAAGTTACGGTGACAGCCACAAGCGGCGCATTTTAGGGCATCGATGGTGCCTTCGATTCCAGCTGGCATAAACTCGCCACAACCATCCACCGCGTGTCCTCCTATGTTCACCGCTTGGTTCTTGAGACACTCACGGAACCTAAACCTGCTTCCGGAGGAGGAACCACCGTGTACCACCATGAACCCTCCACCTCCTGTTGAGGTTGTTCCAGCGGTGTCAGGACTTTCAGTGGAGGGCTTGAGGACGCGAGACGGTGGAGAGTCGTAAACGGCGTCGTCTTCTTCTTCTTCTTCCTCGTGAAGATTCATTTGGTCTTCTTCTTCTTCTTGGTTGTTGTTGTTGTTGTCTTGAAAGTCCATTGAAGGAAGTGGGAGATGGTAAAAACTACGTCGTTTCTTGTTGAGAGACAATGTTTTAAGAAGGAGAAGAAACAAAAAGAGAGTGTGGACATCAAAGGTTTTATCTCCTCACTCTCTCTCTTTACATTTGATAAAAGTATTTTTATTTTTATTTTTGCTATATTACATTCTTTGTTATTGGAAATCGGAATCTAATAAATCTGTCCTCAACCACACTTTGTAACGCTCTCTTTATCTTTATCATTTCTAATTTTAATTTCAATGTAGTTGAAAACAGTATACTCTGTTTTTTTTGTCAACTAAGCGGTAGAATCAATGTACTTATTACTATTTTATTACTTTTACTCCATAATTTTGGTCGATCGCTCTAAGAACACCCAAATTTTATTTTATTTTGCCTTTAGTTTTTCATTTTTTTAATCATATGACACATATGAACTTCAACATTACTATGGTTTATAAAGATGGGTTTAAAACATTATAATTTAGTGAGAGTTTGATTCAAGAATCACAATTAGAATATATGAATTCACTGACTTATGCTTTGTGTTTTCTGATTTACCCACTATGAAAGTATTTTTATTTTTTACAAGTCAGTTTTTTTAAAGAACTGGCGACATAAAATACAAATAGTTTATAGTTTGATTTTTAAAAATAAAGTGAATGGATAGTATTAGAGATAATGTTTTTGGGAAACTAAAAACGGGGATGAAATATGAACAAACGCGATAATTATTGTTTTGTCCATATGCCACTAGTATATACTTCTTCCGTTTCACTATGATACATGTTTTAGAAAAATGATTTGTTTCATAAAGATATATTTTTTATAAAAATATTACAAATTTCAAAAAAATTAATTGATTTTATTGAGTTACTATTGGTCAAAAATTATTAAAAACTAAAAATTACAGAAATCAATACATTTAATATAGTGATTTAATGCGTTTTCTTAATATGTGTGAAAACTCTAAAAAGTTTATTTTTAAGAAACAGAGAGAGTATTCCCTTTGTTTTATAATAAATTCATTTTAATATTTTTATTATATAAAAACTGTGATTTACAATTTTAATATAAATTATATTTATTTTTAATTTAAAATTAAGTAAAAACTATCTTAATTTTATAAATAGTTTTATTTATCTCAAATACTATTAGTTAAATAATTATAATCAATAATAATTTAAATTTTTTTTTTTTTTTTTTTAATTTGTGCAAAAAAAATGTCAAATTAACATTTATTAAAAAATGAAAGAGTAACATATGCATTAATATTTCTGCGATAAAGTGATGGGCAGTCTAATCACATCAAAATCAGTAATGCCCTTAATAATTTCAAGGTCTGAATTTTTGTTGACAACTTTTCAGAATTATTTACTTTTTCTTTGGCAACCAGAATTATTTACCAGTACATAATTAACAACAGTTTGTTTTATTTTGGATCATCAAATAAAACATACAGTAAAACTTTAGTACGTGTAAAAAACATTAAGTACGTGTAGATAATTTTCGAAAGTCGAAGAAGAAACGTATGAGGTGATCATTTCCCAGCCCATAACCCTCTGATTAATTAACACGTGCTGAAGTTAAATATACTGCACCAGATTTTTATATTTAAATTTTTTTATATCAAACAATTTGACCAAGTACTAATGCACTTATCTATCTTAATTTTCAGTGACTACTCTGCATAAATTCAGGCGAGGGTCATTTGTCTTATCAACACGAAAATGCATGATGAGTTTTACATAATGTATTTGTAATAACCCTGAAAATATTATGTATGTGATTTTGATAAAAAGAAAATTGTAATTTTACCACAAATTTATCTTTAATAATTAAATGACAATTTTCAAAAATACTTTAATTTTTTGATGAAATATACTTAATTAAATTTTCAAAATATTTATAAAAGTTTTAGAAATTCAACCTAACCCTTTAACACTAAATCATAAACAATAATCATTAAAATATAAATCTAAATGTTAATATATTTTTTATAGTATGTATTTTTGTAAAATGATATTTAACTTATGATATTTTTATCAATTTCTCTTTAATAAACTCTTTACTCCAAAATACTAGCATCTGTTTTTTTTATATATTCTTGAAAGGAAATAGTATTATGTAGCATTAGTTTGTATATACATACTAATAAACAAGTTGATCTTGCAAACATACAAGAACTCGAAAAGGAAACTCACATTCGTAGTAATTAATTTTCAGTTATAGATTCAATTTGTTTTTGTTATAACCGTTGGGATACGGCGATCGAGATCAATCGACTAATTCCATGAGATTTGCAGTAGTCACATATTCTTATCATTTAAGGCAATATAATCAACGGAAATGAAACCAAAATTTTATCGTATTGAATTTTTTATTTCTATGAAGTGCTACTGGACTATAGCCACTGATTAATTATAGATCCAATATCACTGAATAAATAACTAGATCTTGCGAAAATAAAACGTTGGAGAACTAAAAACCAGTGAAAAAAAGTTGTAGGAATCTAAATAAAACTTTATAGGAATAATATAGCTGACTGTTCCTATCAG
Source organism: Moricandia moricandioides (assembly GCA_905132885.1). Lineage (NCBI taxonomy): Eukaryota > Viridiplantae > Streptophyta > Magnoliopsida > Brassicales > Brassicaceae > Moricandia > Moricandia moricandioides. Next base: position 5,942 of record CAJHQQ010000046.1, read on the forward strand.
AATAACAGTGTTATGAGATTTGAATAACAGTTGTGTCGCATTAAATTATAAATGCGAATGTTTTGTAGGGCCTCAAGTAAAGATTAAGAGTGAATAAAATGAGTCATTTGATATGAAATGAAAGGTAAAAAGTAAAAAGTAAAATTTGATGTTAACGCACAAAAATATACTTACTAAACTAAAACACCGACTCTGATGAAGGAAACCGACATGAGCAAATGGATACTGAAAGACGTTTGAGATGACGTGCACTTGTCAGCTGGCGGGAAACCGCTTTCCTACGTGGAGACACACAGAGTATTGGTCTCCGTTTATTTTATTCACAAACGTAATCTTTTTTTTTTACATTTAATCTAACAAAAAATACTAATTTTTAACACGAGATTTCTTCTTGAGACGACAAAGTAAAATCAGAATTTTAAGAAATTCTTTATTTTAAAAGATATTTTAAGTATAAATTATAAACATAAGTTGCACCGGAATTTATAAACTAGGCCTGGGCATCCGGGTCCTCGGGTCGGGTTCGGATCGGGTCTTCTCGGGTCCGGGTCCTGAAAATTTAGACTCATATAGGTACTTTAAAAAATTCAGGTCGGTTCCGGGTTGGGTTTTATCGAGTCCGGGTCGGTTCGGGTCCACTTATCTCGTACCCGCAGAAACCTGAATTTTTTTGTTCTTTATTGTATCGAGTCGGATCCAGGTATTTCGGGTCCGTTTTCGGGTCGGTTCCTGATATTTTGGGTCGTTTCTACATATTTTCGGGTCTAAATATGTGTTTCGGGTCTACTTGTACCCATTAACCTGCAACGTTACCCGAACCTCAAACCTGCAATTTTGAAACCTGCATTCTACAATAACATGTAACCATAACGAAAAAAACACATTTTGAAACTGCAGTAGTGCAATTACCGTAAGCATAATTAATAAACTTAAAACCTGATCAAGTTGCCATTCAAAACACACACAAAAAAAACAGAGATCATATAAGGGAAAGTGTAAAAGACTAAAGGGTGCAAGACTCATTAAGTCTAATAATCTTCGGTTCCAGAAATACCCGATCGGGTCCCGGGTCGGTTATGGACTCGAACCTGCTACCTACGGGTCCTCCATCATTAGACCCAATAGGGTAAAATTCTCGGTTCCGGACTCGAACCTGTATTTTCGGGTCGGTTCCGAGTCAGGTCCTCGGATACAGGTAAAAATGCTCAAGCCTATTATAAACTAAATGAGACAGAAGCAATATTATCAAACACAACAATAATAATAGGGCCAAATGAAACAATTGATTTGAAATGTAAGCACATTATTGAATATAACTTTACGAAAACGAAACAGTTAAAGCTTTGCAAGCGTGAGAATCCAACTTTATGATGATTTATAATGCTGAATTGTCACGACCCATGTTTTGACATGTACTACATATCTTATATATCTAGTCTAAAATGTAGTTTTAAAAGGGGTGGGGGTGATCATACGGTAATTCGATATGTTCAATCAAAATAAATTATGAAACCTATAAAAAGAATAAAGAGACTAAAAAGCGACCGACATGGCTAAGTTAATAGGGCATGAGAGTAGATTGAAAAAGAAGTAAAACTTTGGTTACAAGTGGAACTTTTAGATTATGATGAGAATCCATTTTGACCATTAATACTTTGCATCAAAAGGACAATAATTTAACTCCTCTTCTTTAGTCCACCTCCGTTCTTTTTTTTCACCCATCATTTTTCTTCAAATAAAAAAAAAGTAAGAATTATATAAAGTGGCATCTCTCCTGTTTAATAAAACTTGAGTGTCTGAAAAAGACACGTATAAGCTCATAAGATTTAAAACAAGAAGAGACATATCTTGATTTTACTTATTTTTACGAGAAGTTAAAACTTTATTAACATACAAGAAGCTCTAGTTAGCTTCTATACACATATTCATTAGTCAATCTTGGCTATATCAAATCTACCGCACACAACCAAATACAGTCCGGTTATTTACACACCCTACACTGATAATGATAATATTTTACGTTGTTAAACAACGGGGAAATTTCGCCACTGCTTCAGTGGGCTACTTGTGAATATTATTAGCAAGGCCTCAAATCAACCTTTACTCTGACCAGAGCCGCTCCAGGCCGGCCCAAGTTTTACAGATGGGCTAAGACCCCTTATTTGGGCTATTGCTAGTCCAACATATTTATTGGCTGGTAAGTTTAAAGTTGGAAAATCTTAAATACGAAAAGCCTTAAAGTTAGAGATAGTTCAAGATTCCCGTTTAAAAAGGTGCCGAAAAGGTTAAAACAGTTTCATACAACAAGTAATTTGTGTTATATGCTGTATTATTATAATTGATTGTGATAATTAAAATCATGGACCTTTAGAGTTTAGATCCTCAAGGGATAGGAAACGAAACAGGTACACAAACAAATCACGAGGACAAAAGCAGCAGAGTATTTACATCCACACCTTTTATGACCATGTCCCATATAACACTCGTCGCTCAGACACTAATCAATGATTCCACGTATAGAAAATAACAAACCCTTTTTTTTTGGGGTCAGCTACACGTTAACTTCCACCTTATATTGTACTCCATATTCATTGTTTTCGGTCCGCATACATATATCACGACTCACCATACGTTATAGTTGATTTTTTTTTTTTTTGCTAACTGAGTTCTTTGATGTCACTAGTTCGATTAATACACATGTACTACATGACCTTTAAAAATTAAAACCATGAGTTTGAATATGGACAGGAAAAAAGAGTAATTAACATGTTCTAATCCTCAATCCTGTAGTTCAAAAAAAAAATCCTCAGTCCAAAATGTTTAAATTCGGATGTCTTGTTTATAAAAGAAAAATGTTTAGATGTATTTTCAAAACTAATTATAATGCAAAATGCAATTGTCGGCAGCTAGCAAAACCCAACTGTTATAAAATAATAGTCCCTCCGTTTTATAATACATAATGTTTTAGTTTACCATATAAAGATTAATAAATTTATATTTTTTTAAAAAGTATTTTTAAAAATATAATTTTAAAATTATTTAACTAATTATAAAAAAACTGTAAAATTTTATTGGTTTAACAATTTCCAATAAAGTTAAAGTTAACCTTAAAACTTCAAAAAATACTTTAAAATCTCAAAACATTTTATATTTTGAAACAACATAAACTTTCTAAAATATCATGTAATTTTAAACGGAGGGGGTTAGATGTTAAAAAAAATTTACAAAACAATTTTTAGTTTCAATGTGCATGAATGACAGCGGTTGAATCAGTCAAACATGCAATCAATGTATAGAAATAAATAAATAAAAGATCTGAACCTATAGAAACTTGGATTTTGGTACAACTGTGAATTTGAAATTTAAATAATTGTGGCGGTAGTAAAAGTATATAACCTGTAAAGTCAGAATATACTTTTCTGAAAAGTGTAAAAATTGGCTAATTACAATCTTTATAGTAGGAAGGGAATGTTTTTAATATTATTTTAGGCATCTGTCAATTAGATACATACCCATCATTGGGTAAGCAATGAGATCACAACGGACTCTGACGCATGTGGTAATAAAACGACGTTACCCAAAACTAATACAAACCATATAGTATACCACTTGCCTCGCACATGTTGTGGTTGCTCAGTTTTTTAAATGAAATTTCATTTGTGTAGCTTTTCTTTATCAGTGTTTTTATATCAATTTATTAGTATAATTTAACTAGATCGTAATCTGAACAAATCTGATTTACTAATTCACTAGATCGCAAATCTGAGGCAATCAAATTCTTAAACTTACTATAAAGTTTTATAAATTACATCATAATTAAATATTTATCAAACATATTATCTTGCCGCAGAATGCGGTGTTTCAAGATTACTATCACTAAATATTTGTAACAAACATATAATTCAAATTGTCTTTTTATTAGTTTTATACTTATAAAATAAGCGTCAGGCAAAGATAAAAAATAGTGAAGTTCTTATAATATACTCCCTCCGTTTCATATTAAGTGTCGTTTTAGATAAGTTTTTTTGTTACAAAATAAGTGTTGTTTTCGACTTTCGATGCAAAATTTATTAATTTTATGCTGCAATTTATTTTTCTATTGGTTGAAATATGGTTAGGTGTATAGGTAATTGTGTTTTTATATAGAATATATGCAAAATTAATTGTTTTCTTAATTCGTGTGCAAAAACCTAGGGGAGTATTAAATATTGTGTGTAGGAAAACTCATACTTGTATTACTCATACATTTTAATTAAATACTGTTTTTTTCAAAAAAAAAAGGTATCGTGTGTACATATTTTTTTGACATATTTGGCGAAGTCAACCTTTGGAATCCATCAAGATGGAAGTACACATAAGAGCCGGTCATGCTAGTTGAGAGGCCCTATTCAAAAATAATTGTTTTTTTTTTAAAAGCATATTCTCTCCAATTTTTTAATTTAAGGCTTTCGAAGATCTTTTTATTTTAAATTATTTGATATTTTTAATTTTTATATGAAACTTATTAATTATTAATTTTAGAAGACCAATGATATTATAATTTTTATTTGATTATTGATTAAATTATAGTTACGTAACAACTAATAACTTTTTATTTAAAAAATATTATTCTATGTGCATAATCCTAAAACATTAAATATAAAAAATAGAAGAAGTAAATGAGAGTTTAAGTGATATAAATAAGTAATATATTTTAGTTTTACTATTTAATTTATTTCTATTACACTATAATAACATTACATTTCTTTAATATTTATTATTATTTCTAAGAACTATGTATTTTATAATTTTAATCTTGTAGTTAACAGTTTATATATAATTATATTAATGTATGTATGTAAATAAGAAAAACCAAAAAATTAGAGACCCCACAAAATTGGGGCCCATTAAAATATTTTAAACGTTTGTGCTGATGTCCGGCTCTGGTACACATATTTTAAAACTCACTGAAATTAAAATCAAATTAAATATTTAGAATTTTAATATCAATTAAATATTTAAATTTTTTAAATTAGTCAGTAGAAGAGACCAATGGTTTTGTAAGTATATACTACATTGGAAAGGCCAATTCAGACACTACTTATCTTCATAGTCTTCACCTTTCTTTTCTCTCCTTTCCTTTCTATTTATACTTCTTCCATAAACAAAAGGAAAGAAAGAGAAGAAACCAAAAAAAAAAAAAGAGTATTAACGATGAGAGGAAGAGAAGGAGAAGAAGAAGCAGAGTCGAGGATTCCGCTTCTGAAAAGCCCTGAAACGGCGGAGGAAGACGGTGGAGGACTGAAGAATAGGGTTTGGGTGGAGACAAAGAAGCTATGGCAAATCGTTGGTCCTGCAATATTCACTCGTATAACGACATACTCTATGCTTGTAATAACTCAAGCCTTCGCTGGTCATCTCGGAGATCTCGAACTCGCCGCTATATCTATCGTTAATAACGTCATCGTCGGCTTCAACTTCGGCCTCTTGGTTGGTTTTCTTTGTTTCTTTAATTTTAATATGAGAATATACCTATATAATATGAACGTGGTGCAGCTTGGAATGGCGAGTGCGTTGGAAACGTTGTGTGGACAAGCGTTTGGAGCAAAGAAATATCACATGTTGGGAATTTATATGCAACGTTCTTGGATAGTTCTCTTCTTTTGTTGTGTCTTGTTGTTACCTACTTACCTTTTCACAACTCCGGTTCTGAAATTTTTGGGGCAACCGGACGATATCGCTGAGCTTTCTGGTGTCGTCTCCGTTTGGGTCATCCCTCTTCATTTCGCCTTCTGTTTATCTTTTCCTCTTCAACGTTTCCTCCAGTGTCAGCTCAAAAACCAGGTATACCTAATATCGATTATTGTTCTAAACGCAAATATTTATATAGTTGTCATGTTTTTGTATTCTCTACGCAACATTCAGCTCATCTACCTAATCTACACGTACGTGTGTGTTTAAAATACTAAAAAGACATTTACATTGCAATTAAGAATGTACTTATGTATGCTTATCACAAAAAAGTTTGGTAAGAAGTAACTATAGTTTTTTTATAATAGTCTTTCTTGGATGACAAAGTCTTCGTTTTTTTTTGTGGGTCTATTTAGGTGACTGCTGTTGCGGCTGCGATTGCATTAGTGGTTCACTTTTTAGTGTGTTGGTTGTTCGTTGATGGACTTAAACTCGGAGTCGTGGGAACTATGGCTACGGTTAGTATCTCTTGGTGGGTCAACGTTCTTATTACATTAGGTTACTCCGTTTGTGGCGGCTGTCCACTCACTTGGACCGGCTTCTCCTCCGAAGCCTTCACTGGGCTCTGGGAGTTTCTCAAACTCTCTGCTTCTTCCGGCGTCATGCTTTGGTACATATAAATATTGTGACTTTTTACAATGAGCCCGACATAGTTTTTAACGGTCGATATATATATGTTTTTATGGACAGTTTGGAAAATTGGTATTATCGGATTTTGATAATAATGACTGGAAATCTTCAGAATGCTCGAATAGCTGTTGACTCTTTGTCTATATGGTAAGTCGTCGTTTACTTGCCTCCTATGTTTTTTTGTTTATGTTAATTTGCTTTTCGAAGAAAAAGCCATCAATCATGTAAATCTTATCCCATCGTTTTCCACGACATACTTTTTGGCTGTTGCGGAAAGGTTTTATAAACTTATAATTGACTTGTCTTTGTTTTCTTCTTAATTATCTCTCTAAACAACTGTATAATTTATTCTATGATCCCTTTATCTTGTTGTATGTATGACTTTAACTTGTGAAACAAAACGTTTTGCAGCATGTCGATAAATGGTTGGGAGATGATGATTCCTATCGCTTTCTTCGCCGGAACCGGGTAAATAAGCCTTTTCTTTTCTCTACTAGCTAACTTCTAAACCGACTTACGAATATGGACTAACTAGATCGGTCGGTTTAACAACTTTTATAGTACTCTCCGTTTTTCAATAGATGTTGTTTTGATTAAAACACGAAGATTAAAAAATTCACATTTATCTAGAAATTATTTTTAAAAATATAATTTTAAAATTATTCAATTAATTACAAAAAAAATTGTAAAATTTTATTGGTTGAACAGTTTTTAATAAAGTTAAATTTAATCTTAAAATTTTAAAAATTATCTTAAAATCTCAAAATATCATATATTTTGAAATAACATAAACCTTCTAAAACATCATCTAATTTAAAACGGAATGAGTAGCATATAAAGTAAAGCAAGCATCTTCCAATAACAACGGGCCCGTGAAATTATATAAGGTGATAATGGATTTACTAACATGCCGGGTTCATGAAAAACGTGGCTCCTCTTCTGTTTCAACTACATCTGAAAAAGTATTTAACAAGCTATATGAATCTTAAATGCGTTTCTGCTTTCTGGTTGGCAGTTAATGTACTTGCATGTTGAAAAGTATACTATAGTACAGTTTGTTAGATTATTTTTTAGCATGAGATTCACAAGAAAACATTACACATCTTCCTCTTTTTTTGTTTTCAAGCCATTATTTGCAAAACATATTACACTACACGTCTTCTAATACAAGGAAGGAATAGGATATTTTTTGTAAGGAACATTAGTATTTTCTGAAAAAATAATTATGAAATTCCAACCTAATATTGTCATATTTGGCTACATCCTTCTGGTTTCTTCTATCCTCTTCCGTGTCTTGTTTGATTCTTCTTGTTTTTTTTTCCAAGTTGTCGTGTTGTCTGAATCAGACTGTACGAGGACAGAAGCTAGAGATGATTTATCTTTCCTATTATACGTAACCTAATCTATAGTTTCTTGTTTTTTATTTGTGTGGATACAAAAGTAAACTATTAACAGTTGAGGCCTTAAGACTAGCCTAGGGTTATAGAAAACACTCAACTAAGTTTGGCTGATTGATTATACATCAACTATATGCAGTGTACGTGTAGCAAACGAACTAGGAGCAGGTAATGGAAAGGGAGCAAGATTTGCGACGATTGTATCAGTGACACAATCTTTAATCATCGGACTATTTTTCTGGGTGATCATAATGCTTTTCCATAACCAAATCGCTTGGATCTTCTCTTCAAGTGAAGAAGTCTTAATGGCCGTTAATAAACTCTCGATTCTGTTAGCTTTCACAGTTCTTCTTAACAGCGTCCAACCGGTTCTTTCCGGTATGTCACAATTTGTTATTTTATTTCATTATATGAAGTCAATGCTTGACTTTTCAATTTTGATTAGGTGTTGCGGTTGGATCGGGCTGGCAATCATACGTGGCTTATATAAACTTGGGATGTTACTACTGCATCGGAGTTCCTTTTGGGGTTGTAATGGGCTGGGTTTTTAACCTCGGTGTCATGGTAATTACATTTTTTTCCTTCATCTTTATAATGATTTAGCTTAATATTTAACGGTATGATGTTTTGTGTTTCTATAGGGTATTTGGGCTGGTATGATTTTTGGAGGAACCGCAGTTCAGACAATGATCTTAGCTTTTATCACAATGAGATGTGATTGGGAAAAAGAGGTAATTTTCTAAAAATATGTGTTTTTAATTAGTTTTGTCTTTCGTTCGTTATATGAATTCAATCTTGATAATGTTTTCTTAATTGCAGGCGCAAAAGGCAAATACGCGTGTTAACAAATGGTCCAACATAATCAAATGAAGTTTCGCTCAATAATTCCGCGACTTAGTTTTGTATTTTAAATTACGAATATCATCATGTTCTCAAAATGTATCTAGAAAAACCTTTTGAATTATGTTAGCGTTGCTCTCTGCAGTTACTACAAAAAAAATCAGTTTTTCCAAATAATCATTTTTAAGTTTTTGTTACAAAAATAATTTTTTAAAAAAAAATAACCAAACTAGTTTTTTTTTAAAGAAAATTTTAATATTTTTTTTTGTTTTTTTTTTAATTTTAAATTTCACTTCCAAAACTTCATCCTGTAATTCTAAAACTTAAGTTTAGATTAGTTAATCTAAAAGATATAATTGTATTTACACTTTTTAATAAAATTTATTTTAATCATTTTTTTTAAATATTATTTTTGTGACATTTTCTTTTAAGGTTATTCTAGAATATTTTTTTTTTAAAAATCATTTTTTTCTTAAACATACATAACTGTAGTCTGAAAAATAGTTACAGAAAATTATTGGCGTTTGAATGATTAAAAGAACTTAGAACCTAATGCAAATAGGTAAATAACAACTCAGAACCCCCCAAAGAAGAAGACGAACACATGATTATAAAGAGATAACGTTACCATATCATTCGGAAAGTCTTCCTCCCTCCTTGGCCAACCAACAATTAGAATGATATGAAGCCACTCCAATGACCGTATTTTCTGAAAACATGACATCACTTAGCGGTTCTTTCTATCAGACGAATAAAAAAAAACACAACGTTACTTATTGATTTGTTTCTGGTAAGTGGGCCTTAGTTAATTTTAAGAATATTAGAAAAGTACATCAAAATACGGGCCTGTTTAAATTAACATAACATGACCCAATATTTTATATAGGCGAATATACAGCTCTAAATGAAATCGGTAAACCAATAAAATACGAGGACAAAAATGTCGGCCTATTTATTTTCTTTCATTTTCACAATTGTTTATTCATGTCGAACACTTGTGTCACTGGTGATCCCACGTACGAGAAGAATAAAAACCCATGTTTTTAATGATTTCTATCCACCTTTCATCTGCTATTACGAATTTATTGTGTTCTGTTTGCATTCGTATTTACGTTAGTTGAGCCCGTACTTATTTTCCACGATTTATTTATAGATATTATGTACGATAGATCTAAAAAAATTATCACAAAAATAACTTTTATAAAAAATAATTAATTTTTTTATTAAAGATAGTAAATATATATTTATACCTTTAAAATTAACTAATTTAAATTTAAAGTTTTAGAATTATGGGATAAATTTTTGGGTGTAAGTTTAAAATTAAAAAAAATAAAAATAAAAAACAAACATTTTAAATAAAAAGAACTATTTCGATTATTTTTAAAAATCTTTTTTACGACAAAAATTTAAAAAAATTATTTGAAAAAATTAGTTAATCCACATTGTTAGAACAAAAAATATTATATTCTATTATATATATTTTTTCTAACTAAAAAAGTAAAATCTTTTCAAACATGTCAAATATATCTTAAGTTTTACATTACCAAACACTATTATTTAACAAAACAATTCAATAAATCACAAAATATTATAGAACAAAAATTAATTATTGCACAAAAATCTGTGAAACATTATACAAACAATTCTTTTCCAAAACTGAAATGCGTCTTTTGAAATAAAATCTTCATAAATGTTTATTTCTTTGCATTTCTTAAAATGTTCACCAATTAAAATGAAAAAAATAAAGTATTTTATTATATTTCATATTAATCTTTAAAAAATATTCATTTGAAAAATTATTCCACATAAAAAATGTAACCGTTATAAGCAATTTTATTGTAAAAATGCATATATATAATATCAAACAAGTGTTGCGTAGCTTGCGTTAACACTTTACTAGACATAATAATTAGTTTTATCTGTTGTCGTCATAACGTCATATAGTGAAATTTATCACGATGCCAGATTTTTTTTTGTCTTTCATTCTTTTGGCTGAACTCAAGTTAATTTAATCTTGTTTCTGGTTAAGTTCCTTTATAAAGACATTGTATGAAGTAACTTTAGTTTAGCAGATATATAGATAGATGCAACATGCCAACATCAACAACCGGATACAAGCACAATCCGTTTCTCATGTTTACAGATCTATATATTTAAATTTATCAATTTTTGAAAGCTCTAATATTCAGTATTAAATTGAAATACTCGAAGTTAACGATAAACAAAAAATGAAATACTATACATAGTCTTTCTATTTAGTCGTCATACTTAGAAAAAATTACAGTGCCCGCAAAGCTTAAATATATTTGGGACTCAAAAATTCAAAATCAAAGTAGTAGGTAGGTAGACACATCGTTTTATATATTCATAGGAAAAATCAAATCACACACACACGCTACTTTGCCCTTTTTCATATTCCATCCCGAAAGAATAAAACATATAACAACAACTAGCGATGAGAGGAAGAGGAGGAGGAGAAGAAGATGAATACGCGTCGAGGTTTCCACTGTTGGAAAGTCGTAGCACGGTGGAGGAAGACGGTGGAGAATTGAGGAAGAAACTTTTGGTTGAAACGAAGAAGCTATGGCAAATCGTTGCTCCGGCAATATTCAGTCGTGTAACGACATACTCGACGCTTGTAATAACTCAAGCTTTCGCTGGTCATCTCGGTGATCTCGAGCTAGCTGCAATCTCCATCGTTTATAACGTGATCATTGGCTTCAACTTCGGCCTCTTTGTATGCTACCCAATTTAATCCATCTATGTGTAGTAGTATGTAGTATTCATTAATTGTTTTTATTTTTTTATAACATGAAAAATACCTAATATGAACGTGGTGCAGCTTGGAATGGCGAGTGCGTTGGAAACGTTGTGTGGACAAGCGTTTGGAGCAAAGAAATATCACATGTTGGGAATTTATATGCAACGTTCTTGGATAGTTCTCTTCTTTTGTTGTGTTTTGTTGTTACCGACTTATCTTTTCACAACTCCGGTTCTCAAGTTTCTCGGACAGCCAGATGATATCGCTGAGCTTTCTGGTGTCGTCTCCGTTTGGGTCATCCCTCTTCATTTCGCCTTCTGTTTGTCTTTTCCTCTTCAACGTTTCCTCCAGTGCCAGCTCAAAAATCATGTAAAATAATCCATTTGAAGAAAATTAACAGTTTTTGATAATATAATGCAAATATCTAACCTAATGCGTTCGTTTAACGTATACACTTGCAAGTGACAAATTAATTTTGCTGATTATGTGGTATAATATTGTGGGCTAATTATTTACAAAATAATACATCTTGAATGTTAGTTCTGCAAATGAAATGAACAATCATTTGTTTTTCCTTGGGCTGTTTAGGTGCCTGCATTTGCGGCTGGAGTTGCACTGGTGGTTCACTTTCTAGTGTGTTGGCTGTTCGTGGACGGGCTAAAACTAGGTGCCGTAGGAACTATGGCTACGGGTAGTATCTCTTGGTGGGTCAACATTCTAATTCTATTAGGTTACTCCGTTTGCGGCGGCTGTCCACTCACCTGGACCGGCTTCTCATCCGAAGCTTTCACCGGACTTGGGGAGTTTGTCAAACTCTCAGCTTCTTCTGGCGTCATGCTTTGGTACCAATTTACTATACTATGTGTATGTGTACCACACAACTACCTAACAGTAGATATTTGGCGTTTTCTTGGGCAGTTTGGAGAATTGGTATTATCGGATCTTGATTATAATGACTGGGAATCTTCAGAATACTCAAATCGCTGTTGACTCTTTGTCCATATGGTAAGTCGTGTATGACCTTATCGCATCATTTTAGGTTGTTGCGAAAATTTTGTATGGTTTAATAATCATTATTATACATAGTTCAACTTACGAAACACTTTTTTTGGCAGCATGACGATAAATGGCTGGGAGAATATGATTCCTCTTGCTTTCTTCGCCGCAACCGGGTAAACCCCATTTTTTCTCGTTTGCTAATTTCTAAACCGGTCGGTGAAGGATCCGTCGGTTAAGTCCACTTTAATTCAAATAACTTTTGGTTGGTTGTTAACAGGACCATACAATTTAAAGTCACAATGAATTGCGAACTGTTTTCCCATCCTCCCAATCGTGCCATTCTGGTGGTTCGATATAATCCTGAAAAAAAAACTCAAAATAGTAAAAGTACATTCTAGTTTATATAGTGCTAACACACAAAAAATAAAGGAAATTCATTCTTAATTAAAAGTTTAATTACACCGTAAATAATAGGAGTCATATGATTATAATAACTATAATAAATTATAATGTTTCAACAACAAGCTGAAATTTTACTCCGTTGAAAAAGCAAGCACAATCACTAAAGTCTAAACCCCCAAAAAAATGATTTTTGTATTATAAACAAATAAAGAAGGTAACTTTAATATCCGGATCCGGATCCGTGTCTTCCGGGTATCCGGATTTCGGATATCCGCCCAGATATTGTGATACCCGCGGATACCCGGATTCGGATCCGGATCCGTAAAAATAATTAAAAAAAATAAAAAATATTTAAAAAATCTAAAAAATCTAAAAATAAAACATAAATTAAATATTTATACAAAATTTATTACTATATATATGACATATAATATTAGTAAAATTTAAATATAATATTAAAAAAATATTTTATGTATAAATACTAATATATCAAATATAATTATTAATAAAATTAAAAATTTAATATATTTTAAAAACACGGATCCGGATCCGGATATCCGGACCTAAAAATTAAGATATCCGGATTTGGATCCGGTTTGGACGGATCCAAAATTTTACTATCCGGATTCGGATCCGGGCACTCCGGATATCCTATTTTCGGAGCGGATTCGGGACGGATCTCGGATCGAATCCGGATCCCGGATAATACGTCCCAGGCCTACATAGCAATGGTATCGGGTCCTTCCATAACCAGAAGATCGACTGAAATTTAAAAAAAAAGGTGAACAAATTGTTAGACAAGACAACTAAAGAAGTTTATGAAATCAACCTAACAAATACTTAACTGATGTATTAAATATGTATGGCGTTTTTATTTGCTTATGTTAAATGTTGCAGTGTTCGTGTGGCAAACGAATTAGGAGCAGGTAATGGAAAAGGAGCAAGATTCGCAACGATTGTATCAGTGACACAATCATTAATCATTGGATTATCTTTTTGGGTGATAACAATGCTTTTCCATAACCAAATCGCATTGATATTTACTTCAAGTGAAGCAGTCTTAATGGCTGTTAATAAACTCTCCATTCTATTAGCTTTCACAATCCTTCTTAACAGCGTCCAACCAGTTCTTTCCGGTATATCATCTTTTTCATTTCATTTTTTTAAAAAAAAATTAGAAAAAAACTTTATATACCAAATCAACATTAAAATTTTATATGACTCCCGTGTAGGTGTTGCGGTTGGATCAGGTTGGCAATCCTACGTAGCGTATATAAACTTGGGATGTTACTATTGCATTGGGATCCCGCTTGGATTTTTAATGGGTTGGGTTTTCAATTTGGGCGTCGCGGTAATAAACGTTTTCCTTCGCCTATAGTATTAATTAATTTTCTTGTAACTGAGTATTAACTTTTCTGACATAATTGAATCCATTTAGGTTGGAGTTATTTAATAGTATAATGTTTTATGATTTTATCCATTTATAGGGAATATGGGCTGGTATGATCTTTGGAGGTACCGCAGTTCAAACAATAATCTTAAGTATTATTACAATGAGATGCGATTGGGAAAAAGAGGTAATTGATATTTTTTCATTTGATTTTTTATTTGTCTTTGATTCGTGTAGCGAGTATGTAGTTACTGATAACGTTTTATTACTATAAATTTTGCAGGCACAACGAGCGAGTGCACATGTTAACAAATTGTCCAACACAATAAAATGAAAATTTGTGGAATGCTTGAAGCTATGTATTGAATAATTTCGCAGCAAGATTTTTGCTTTTTCTTTTAAACTGCTATAAGTCCTTATGTTGGTATAAGAGAGTGATGATACACAGAGTCAGTCCAAGTAGTACGTAATGCAGCAACCACAAAAATGTCTTTGTGAACTTGTTTCTCAAACATGTCTCGTAACAATAATTATGCGAAAAGAGTTACATATTTTTTTGAACTTTAAAAGAGATAAATATTGAACTGGGTATAAACTAACATATATGATATTATATATACATATATCATACTGGTTTTACATAAATATTGGTTAATTAGCTAAGTAATGATATCCCAGAAGTTGTCTGTGAAACTGTTGATTATAAGAAAATGTTCACCATAAAACTGTGGATTGTATGGTTTAATTTGAAGTCTTCAGTGACTCATGTCAGCTTCAAATAGCTTTCCTAAAAGAAAATGTGCATGTTCACAACTTCTGAAGTCGCTTCATAATTGTTCTCACAAAAACGTTTAGTTAATCTGGATCTAATTACAATTTCAAAGCCTGTCTGAAATAATATAATATACCTCATTATTGGGTAAGCAATGAGATCACAGTGGACTCTTTTTTTTTCAACAGTTAGAACATCTCCAATAGAACACTATTATAACTCACAACTGAATCAGTACTGGACAGAAAATCTCACCAAAAAGAAGTCTACTACGTATATCTTTTCTTTTTTCAAATGATATAAATAGGTAAATCTACCAAATGTGACGTGTTTTGCATCACAATGCGTTACATCGAGATCGTAATTATTCAATTTTTTTAAAATACACTAAACTGTTTTTTACTTATTTATTTCATATTTTAATACTCGTTGGAACCGTGGGAAAAATATTAATGTACCGTTGTCTTAAAAAATGCATATATTTAATGTCACAGAAGTTTCGTACTCCCTCCGTTTCATAATAAGTGTCGTTTTTGACTTTCGATGCAAAATTTATTAATTTTATGCTGCAGTTTATTTTTCTATTGGTTAAAATATGGTTAGGTGTATAGGTAATTGTGTTTTTATATAAAAATATGTAAAATTAATTGTTTTCTTAATCCGTGTGCAAAAATCTAAAGTGACACTTATAATGAAACGGAAGGAGTATTAATTAACACTTATGAGTTATGACGAGGCAAGAGTTATCTGTTTTCATTTTTACATACTAGTTGTGACATACTATCATATTCAATTTGTTGTCCTCATATTAGCGTTTTTAATGATGCTCAAATTCCTAATCAGATCTGGAAAATGATTTGATTCCAAAACTCAATTAAAATACCTGGAAGAAGTAAGTTCACATACTACTCTTTCTTGTCTTCCCCCCTCCCTCACTTAATTTTTTTCCCTCATATTTCATATTCTGATAAGAAAAACAAAAGAATACAAGCGATGAGAGGAAGAGGAGGAGGAGAACCAGAGTCGAGGATTCCACTGTTGGAAAGTCCTAACACGGCGGAGGAAGACGGTGGAGGACTGAAGAAGAGAGTTTGGGTTGAGACAAAGAAGCTATGGAAAATCGTTGGTCCTGCGATATTCAGTAGACTAACGACTAATTCGATGCTTGTAATAACTCAAGCCTTCGCTGGTCATCTTGGAGATCTTGAACTCGCCTCAATATCCATTGTCACTAACGTCATCCTCGGCTTCAACTTTGGCCTCCTGGTACTATAGAATTTTAATTATTTGATGTGTTTTCATGTTCAAAAAAAAAATATTAGATATGTTTTGATTACTCCCAATAATATGACAAAATATTATAAAATGGTGCAGCTTGGAATGGCGAGTGCGTTGGAGACGTTGTGTGGACAAGCGTTTGGAGCGAAGAAGTATTACATGTTAGGAGTTTATATGCAGCGTTCTTGGATCGTTCTGTTTGTTTGTTCTGTCTTTTTATTACCGATTTATCTTTTCACAACTCCGGTTCTGAAAGTTCTCGGTCAACCGGACGATATTGCTGAGCTTTGCGGTGTCGTCGCCCTTTGGGCCATCCCTCTCCATTTCGCCTTTTGTTTAGCTTTACCGCTTCAACGTTTCCTCCAGTGCCAGCTCAAAAACCAAGTGTGTAAAACGCTAAATGCAAACACAATGAAAAAAAATCATAGTTTATTTACTTATAACAACATTTATTAGATGAATGTTAAGCTAAATAGCTAATCATTTTTTTTCTCTCGAGTTATAAGGTGACTGCATATTCGGCTGCGGTTGCATTGGTTGCTCACGTGTCAATGTGTTGGTTGTTCGTGTACGGGCTTAAACTTGGTGTCGCGGGGACAATGGCTACCGTTGGTATATCTTGGTGGATCAGTGTTCTTATTCTGTTAGCTTATTCGGTTTGTGGTGCCTGTCCACTCACTTGGACCGGCTTATCCTTTGAAGCCTTCACTGGACTTTGGGAGTTTCTCAAACTCTCTGCTTCTTCTGGCGTTATGCTTTGGTACCATTTTTTTTTACTTTTATAAAATAATCTCTTTCTGATATTACTGTCTGTGTACCACACAACTTTTTTGATTGGTCTCTTCTGGACAGTTTGGAGAACTGGTATTATCAGATCTTGGTTATAATGACTGGAAACCTTCAGAATCCTCGGATAGCCGTCGACGCTTTGTCCATATGGTATAAGCTTTAGTTTCAACCTTTTTTTTTGTGTGTGTTTTGTGGTACCTCATTGTTTTGTAAGTTTGTTTGTTTGGGTGTTGCAAAAAGAGTTATAATCATTTTTATACGACTGATAGTATCCGATAATAATAAGAGATGACCATTAGTTGTACCACACTGTCTGTACCAATCAAAGAATTTATCTTCTATTATTTTGGAATAACTATTCGTTGTGATCCCCTTATTCTTATGTATGATTGACTTATGAAACAAAAACTTTTGGCAGCATGACGATAAATGGATGGGAGATGATGATTCCTCTTTCTTTCTTCGCCGGAACCGGGTAAACGTCATTCTTCTCTATTTGCTAATTTCTAAACCGGTTAATTATTTATGTACTGGATCTGGTTCCGTTTAGTCCACTTTAATACAACCATACTTGCAAAGTAATCCCTCCGTTACCAAAAGATCAATGTTATTGAAAAAAAATTAGTTTTAAAAAGATATATTTTTTTACATTTTTAATGCATTAATTAATGATAATTTATAAATTTTGAAATATTTATTAAAATTTTATTAATTAAAAAATATAAAAAATAATTAACTACAGAAAATTAGTGTGAAAATTTTAAAAATATACATCAATTTTAAAAAGATGAAATATTAAATATTTGGTCGTTTACAGGTGGGCCGTGAATTTAAAAGTTATAAATAAATGATTGCAGAGTTGATAAAGGTCATGTCCGGTTTGATTTTTCTTTTCATTTCCAAGTATTTAATTCTATAAAAGTTGATGTGCGTGTAAATGCATGCATGGCTGTGGCTTTCAGTGAATAACTCACGTACGTTGACAGAAAAACACGACAATTTAATATTCTCTGATATTAATTTAATACATTAACTATATGCAGTGTACGTGTAGCAAACGAACTAGGAGCAGGTAACGGAAAAGGAGCAAGATTTGCGACGATAGTATCAGTAACACAGTCTTTAATCATCGGATTATTTTTTTGGGTGATCATAATGCTTTTCCATAACCAAATCGCTCACATCTTCTCATCAAGCGATGCCGTTTTAACGGCTGTTAATAAACTCACCATTCTATTAGCTCTCACTGTTCTTCTTAACAGCGTTCAACCGGTTCTTTCCGGTACGTCACAAACCCTTTGTTAATGGCTATCAGTTTTTTAATTTCTTTTAGTTATTAAACAAAGCTATTGTGTTGACTTTTTATTCTTGAGTAGGTGTTGCTGTTGGATCGGGTTGGCAGTCCTACGTGGCATATATTAATTTGGGATGTTATTATTGCATTGGTGTTCCACTTGGGTTTCTAATGGGCTGGGTTTTTAACTTCGGTGTCATGGTAGATTTTTTTTTAAAATCATTTATATAGATTGTGATTATATATGGATTACGATAATGGTTTGTGATTTTATTTATTTGTAGGGTATTTGGGCTGGTATGATGTTTGGAGGAACCTTGGTTCAGACAATGATTCTATGTTTTATCACAATAAGGTGTGATTGGGAAAAAGAGGTAAAAAAATTTTTTGTTGCATATGTTCTCTATCTGTGATTTGTTTAGAGAAACCCAGTTTACTAATGATGTTTTTCTTTTGCTGGTAAAATCTGCAGGCGCAGATAGCACATGTACGTGTTAACAAATGGTCCAAGACATTGAAATGAAGATTTATCAAAAACAAAATTACCAAAAAAGATTTATCGAAAACATCTCATCATAAGCTTTTTTAGATTTATCGAAATCATCTCATCAAAAAAAAGATTTATCGAAAAAATATTTGAGTTTATGGGTTTATGAAAGTTTACATATTTGTCCTACTTAAGAGTTTGTTTGTACGAGGGATTGTCTATGACTGTGCTTGTAAGGTCAAAATTTCTCACATAGTTCAATATAATTTAAAGATTTATATCTCTGCGCATTCGACGGGATATGCTATTTACCTCTCTTTTTTTTTCTAATCAATACTTTTAAAAATTGGTGACACAATCACTGACGAAGAAAAAATTACAATGCTTTAGAGAAAAAAACATTTATTTCAAATAAATAGTCCTTTAGATATTTTCTTGAGTATGACAAATACACTCCTTTTTTCATTGCATGTGCAGTATAATTTCTTCAATGATAATTATTATTAAAAATGTCTAATATTCTTTAAAGTTTCTTTTTTCTAAATTATAAATATTAATTAATGAAATTTATACTCATACAGAACAGTTTAAGTCCCAAAAACTATAAAAAAGAATTAAGGTACAAAATATTAAGATTAGAATTTGAAAACAAATCTTAATGCTAAAACTATGAAAGCAGCTAGGAAAACCGACGCTGTGAATCCACACGAACTCTAGTCTTCCGACGACATTTCAAAGTACGAATCATCGTCTTCCGACGATGCCAAGAGCAACTGAAATTTAAAGACTGAAGAGACTTTCAACACAAACCCAACAAGACTGAGGACACTTTAAAGTTTCTTTAATATGTTTTGTAATTGTCATTGCAGATTAACAAAAGGGCATTAAACGTGGTCAAGGACCCTAATGTTGTTTAATTAACGCGTGTTCATTGTGATAATTTCTTTGTTGTTTCGTGTACTTGTTTGTAGGCGTCGTTTTAGATAAGAAAAAACAAACGATATATTACCAAAAGGAGCATACAAGCCAAAATAGGTTCGTGGACAGTCTAAAAAATTGGGACAATGATACATTGTGTTGTCATTTCGTTTGTAAAAATCCAAATTTATAAAAGTTTTAATGCTTATTGTGTGGAAAGAACAAGGCTAGCAAATATATATATGTATATATATATATGAAAAAGCGCAAACGACAATGAATTCTCCAACATGCATCGTTGCAAAAGAGAAAAATAAAAATGCAAATGCTCCAACGCGGAGATAAATTATTGAAAGCAAAGGCGTATATCTTTTTATCTTTCACGTATATTCTGAGAACATAAAATAAAAAATATATATAACTTCTGGTGTTTTCGTATATTGTCCAAATTTTAGTGGGAACCAAGGGGAATATATTGGGCCAATAATGAGCCACGAAATCGGTAGCAATCCTTGTTGATGTTCGACTAGACGGCTTATTGGACTTTGTCGTTTATTTATAAGTTTTTGTTTGTCCATTTTAGGGTTGGCGTATTAAAACTGAGTTAAATTAACCTCAAATATATCACAAATTTCAAACGCTCAACGGCGAATCTTATATCAAGATGCAGGAGAGATTCTTCATTATAATTTATATTTTTTTTATTGGTAAGGATGAGTTATGTATTTATTAATGTCATCATGTGTGGTTATGGTTAATTTAGCATATCATTGTTGTAAATTTGTTATAGTCTTGTATCTGATTTAATATGAATGAAGATGTTAGAAAAAGGTTATAGAACTTACACAAAGATGTCTGTAACAAAAGTGTGGATATGTATACGAAAATCTTACTGATTATATGGAGGCGATTGATTGGACTATTATCGTAGAAAAATTATTTTAAAATTTAGTAAGATTTTTTTATTTATTTTCAGTGATATTTAAAATAATATTTATTGATACATCAATATATTTCCTACGACTAGAAAAATGAATTTTAGAAATAAAGTTTCTATAGCCATTTTTTTTTGTGTAGCTTTAAGAATTAATATAAAGTATAATTGATGATTTTTATGGTTGTATGTAAGAATTAAAGATAAAGTCACCTTCTACAATCCAACCAATCACTCTCTATCATTTGCTAAAACTATTTGCAATATTATTAGTTAAGTATGCACCAGCATAAGAGCAATGCTCTTAAGAGGGGTTCTTGCACTGTTTGCGGGTCCCACTGACACGTGGGGTCCGTGAACAGTGCAAGAACCAACTCCTAAAATTCCTAATTAAGAAACTGTTTTTGATGGTTTTTTACACTGTTCACGGGCTCCACTGACACATGGCAACCCGCGATTAGTTTAACTTTTTATTATTATTATTATTTTTGTTTTAAATCAAAGAAAAAAAAAACAAGAACCCCTTTTGGGGGTTTTAGGATAAAGATGCCCTGATTATCGTGCATAATACAACTATATCGATTAACAAAAAAACTTATAATACTTAATATAAGGTAAAATGGTGGAATAATGATCCAACGATTGGTCATGTCCACTGTGGTTGTACGGAAGTTTCCTATGCCACTGTGTCGTTCTTTCTAGCCAGTACATGATTCAAGTGAATCAATATATACTCCACTCTTTTTAAACTAAAAGCATTAAGTTCATTAGTCATGTAATAAAAACGCCAATATATATGATAGTACTATACATTATATAAAATTATCATAGATAAGAAAAATAGGGCCAACATTTTTGAAACTTTTTTTTTTTGTAACGCATTTTTTTCAATAAAACTTATATTGCTGTTAAAAATATTTACGTCTATACATATGTTAGTTGTTTTGGCTCATATATCAATACATATAAAATAACATATATACATGTAATTGATCACTTTATAATATGGTACTTATTAAAGTGGCAATGGAAATAATATTTATACTAATATCATTTTTAATTAGACAATTATATACATATATATATATAAGATTGAGTTTGTTTTTTGCTTTGCATAATATTTCAAAAGCAGAGGAAAAAAACAACAAAAGCACATTATTATTTTCTTTTCAGGACCATTTCTCCTTATTTTCTTCTCTTTTGGGCAAATTTGGACGCCTCACTACCATTTGTCTATATATTCATCCACTTGTCATTTAAACCCTAACACATATCATAGATTCTCATCATTTTCCCACAACTTCAGAAAAAAACATGTCATTCACCGCAAACCCTCACCGTCGCCGCCTCACGTCAACCACCACAACCACAAACGTAGAGTGCCATAAACAAGTCCGTTCATGGCGGCTCCTTCGCACCATCGTCCAACTTCTCATACCATCTTGCTACTGCACGCTCGTAGATCCAAATGATAATCAAGAAGACAAACCTCACCGCCAAATAAAACCACGAAACTCTTCCGCCACCACAAAATCCTCCTCTTTCACCGGAACAATCTTTGGTTTCCGCCGTGGCAAAGTAAACTTTTGCATCCAAGCAAAAAATTCCAAAACCCTAAACCCAATAATTATCCTATTAGAGCTCACCGTCCCAAGCGAGGTATTAGCCCACGAAATGCGAGGTGGCGTGCTAAGAATAGCTCTTGAATCAAACAATAACGACGGATATGATTCTTCTTCTTCTTCTTCATTTTCTCTTCTTACAACACCCTTATGGAACATGTATTGCAATGGTCGGAGAGTCGGTTTTGCCATCAAAAGAGAGCCTTCAAAATCCGAGCTAGCCGCGTTGAAGGTGCTTACTCCGGTGACTGAAGGAGCCGGAGTTGTTAACGGAGAAGAGATTAACCGAGATAAGAGTGATCATATGATGTACCTAAGAGCGAGTTTCAAACGAGTTTTTGGATCGTTTAATTCAGAATCTTTTCATCTCATTGATCCACGTGGGATAATCGGACAAGAACTAAGTATCTTCTTTTTTAGATCGTCACGAAAATGATCTTTGATCGCTCTGTTGTTTTCTAGCATGGACATCAATCGGTGCGCTTTCATACCATATGTTGGGATTATTTCGAGATTCATCGGTGGGTTTATCTTTTTCTCTCTTTTTTGCTGCCTTCGATGAGGCAACTAAACCAGTTATCGTGGATCACGTAATGTTTTTTAGCTGTGCGTTATTAGATGAAAATGTAATAACTAATAAGCATAGCTTTTGATGATCTCAACTTTTGTGTGCAGTAGTGGTGATCATATGTATTCATGTGTTTCTTATAGTGCAAAATGCTTTTCAATCACCCAATATATATTTATCTTTACTTTTGCTTTCTATTATATATTGCAATAATTTGTTGGAATAAAGTTAATAGTTAGTTATTCATATTTATAAACAGAATGTGCATACAAACAAATAGGTATTGGTGTTTAGATACACGTTTGAATTCAGGTTGAGTTTTTGGATTTTCGGTTTCACCCTCCTAAGTCTCATTCTAAAAGTTTATAAGTACGGATGAAATTCAGATAATAACACTTAAGTTTCGATTCTAATTTATAATGTACCATGTGACCAATAAAATAACTATATATCGTTTAATTTCTATTTTTTCTGTTGAGATTATACTAAAGTGAAATATACAACTAAAAAATCTAAATATAAGAAATATAATATTATACTGGATAAAAATGTATTGAACACACATCAAATCCTAAAAATAGTAACATTCAAAAGTTTATACTTAATAATGCTGATAATCTGAAACTCAAAAAAATCACAATTCTTAACATGTGTGGTATTGTATATTGTATACATAACTATAAGTCATATATGGACCATATGGTCGGTTTAGTTAAAATTATTTTTTCGGTTATCGGGTAAACTAAACATGATATCTGAAATATCACAATATGAAACTCAATTGGGTTATTATTGGATCTGCGATTGATCTATTTTTTTTACTGATACAAGCAAACATAAGAATTATTATACAACTCGCAAGAAGCAGAAATCCGGAAAGAAAAAGAAAAAGAACTATTATATAATTAACAAGAAAGAAATTATGGACGTTTTTGTTAGAACGTTATTTACAAACTAATAAGCATCTTATATATATAGTTCATATATCAAAATGCCTACCTAGTTCTTTTACAAAATACTATTATATCTAGCTAGTTTGTATAACGAGAACATATATTTTCTTCTCTTTAGATAAAGAACAAACTCGTACGTGGTTGAGGAGGTCAATGAGGGTCGAGACTTATCATGGGAGAATAATAAGAGTCCACGCGGCGAATCCATCACTACAAGAACACTTAACAACTTCCTATTAAAATAGTAATATACATAGTACCCAAAATAATGTATGAATATTGCAAAATTATTCAGGCGTGACTTTATGCTTTTATTGTGTGCTTGGAGAAAATGGCAACCTGGTTGCCATAGCTGTTGTTGATTCCCCTCTGTCTTTCCAATGTTCTTTTGTTTTTAGCCATAAGAACGATCGATAATATCAACAACATTCTCTATATATATTATTTTGTTTTGTAAAACAACAACATTCTATATTTTATTATTTTTTATGTATCCACAATTTCTTTACTCCTTTTATTTGAGTTGCACGAAAACTTTGAACTTCCAATCATGGTAAAAACCGTAATCTTTACCAAACAAATAGTTTCATGCTCTGTTTCTTGTCTAGACGAATGACCACCTTACACGATTGATAACATTAAAAACGCTAAAACTTTTATATGCGTTTAAGATTAGCGTTTTGTTTGCCGCGGGCAGAGTTGATGTGTATGTCAAACAGGCCTTGTAAGTAAAAGGGCCTTTAAATTAGCATCTCTTTAGAAATGGGCCCTCAGAACCTAGTGGAGGATTGGGTATTTGAATTTCAAACCGTTTGGCCATGTGGATAAATTTTCCTAAATGATGTTATTGATCATTCTTGTCGCGATCAATGTTCTAGAAGACAAAATACATCAAGAATCTAGTGGAATTAGTTGCTTTCATAGGATAGCCAGCTCATCACCTAAGCTTCTTATATAATTCTTAATTTAAAGAAACACCAACCCTCTTTTATTTTAGGCTTTTCATTTTAAGATTTTAGATCGATATAAACGAAATCATCATGTTAGTATGTCACTATTAAGATGACCAACCCTTACTAATATATAAGTTATATACACATTAACTTGTACCAAAACTCCAAGAACACTTTTTCTTTTATTTTTTTTGCAGATTGCTCTTGTGCTTTTTCGATGATTCCCCAAAAAAAAATTTCGTTAGATATTTTTTTTGCAAATTGTATTGATGGATTCTGAAAGACTTGCGAATTTAAGACCTATTTTTTAAATAAACATATTTCTGTAAATGTTCTTGTCGTTAACGATAAATACAAGAATTGCTAGACAAATAAAATTAACTAAGAATGGAAATTATTATCAACAAACTTGTAAAAGTTTTAGAAAAAAAACTAGTAAAATTAATATATTTTTGATAAAAGAGGGGATGTATTGAATGTGAAATTTCAAACCATTTGATTTAATGAATTTTTAAATTATTATAGGTTAATTGAAAAAATTGGTGTGATTTTGTTAAAACAATTTAGGATTTTATCCAAAAATATATCTGAATTTTTATTTTTATAATTAAAAAAATTATTCAAACATCCTAGAACCATATAAACCACTCTAAATTTCCAATTTAATTTTTATTTGATAACATTAGATTTTAAAATATTTTATGGAATAAAAAATTAAATAATATTAAATTTTAAAGTATTTTTAAAAATCATGTTTGAATAACAATGAGTTTGTTTTTTAATACAAATTATTTCATATTCTTAGTTAAATACACCCTGGTAATGTCATATTAAATTTGTGATTGGTAATGTTTTGTGAAATCAGAAAATTATTATATTATATACCGGTAGAGTTACACCAAATAAAAAATATGCTCGAGCATTTAAAGAATTGCTTTTGATTTCCTTTTCTATATGTATAAATTTGCTAAAATAATAGTAGTACATTTTGGAGTGAATGGGCAAAATCGTTACAGAGACAGACAGATATCTCATCAAAGCTCTGTCGCCTTTCCATTACACGATTTTTAATATATTCTGCAGCTTGTGAATATCCTTTGTACACGACACACTCTTCTCGTCTATAAAATTAAAAATTAAACTAAAATACATACATATATGTGTACAAAATTAATG
The DNA here is from genome assembly GCA_905132885.1 of Moricandia moricandioides. NCBI lineage: Eukaryota > Viridiplantae > Streptophyta > Magnoliopsida > Brassicales > Brassicaceae > Moricandia > Moricandia moricandioides. The sequence continues at coordinate 31,835 of CAJHQQ010000046.1, forward strand.
AATGTACGTCAGTGGATAACGAGCAAACGAAAAAAAAAATCATTATAACATACTAGTTTTATATCGCTAAGGTTGAAATATGGTACGACTTTAATCATGATCAAGTACCAAAGTTATAATGCTAAAAAGGATCAGCTACTATTCGATATTATCTATCTACACTGCATAATAACCGTGTATATTTTCTAATATCGACAACTAAATGTGTGTGTGATTAACAAACTAAAACCACTATTTCACAAAGTAACAAATTAAATCACAATAGATGGTAAAACAGAACCAGTTTCTTACATATTCTTAGGAATTGTTTTCTTTTGCATCCTTTAAATTGTTATTATATTATTTTCAGATAAATTACAGTTAACACACACATTTGTATCATATTTAAATGAATAGTGAGACGCTAGCAACACTGTTATAAAGAAACCAATAGGTTGCAAACTCTATTATTTATTAATTATTGTTTTTGTCAAATTATAAATTCGTCGATACATTGTAAAAAGTGTTTTAGCAACGTGAAAAGATAAACAGTATAAAAAAGTGATTTCGAAGTTTTGTTTTCAATACCGACACTCGACTAAATTCGACTCACGTCACCAGTCACCAGTCACCAAATTAAATAAATAACAACAGTAATATGTCATTTTGTACAAATTAACAACACTAAGTATAAGAGCAGGATTAACCGAAGTTTCTTAAGGTGAAGTTCTTAGCTTTTCTAAGAGACGTTTCTTACTTTTTCTAAGAGACGTTTCTTAGCTTTTAACTAAGAAAAATTAAGAACTGTCTCTTAAATAAGAACCATAAGAGACGTCTCTTAACGGAAAAAATATAAAAAAAATTAAAAAAACAAATTTTACGTTAAAAACCCTAACTTAAAAGACCCGATTTAATTATGGCCTAACTTCTTTTCTTATTCACGACGTAAATAATAAAAATGCTGACCCACATCGATACTAATTTAAAATCACGTGGGTTAAAGCAAAGCAATTTGCATGGATAACTAGTGGACCGACTTCTTCGACTTTTATTATTTTATACTAGTATTTATTTACGTGTATCTGCTGTATATATAACACAACCCATGACCCATTGTCTATATTCTATTAAAATGAATGGTTGTCCAGTATATTAAAACTATTTTAAATGGATTGTTCTTTTTTTAAATAGATACTTTTAAAATAGATTAGCTACCATTACAATAAAATTATATTTTAAATTAAAAATAAAATGCTGAACAAAGAATAAATAAATTAATATATTTATTGAATAAATTTATGTTTATTCTATTATAGACTAATAAATAACGTAGAATTGAATTTTTTTCCTCCTAAACTCTATTTAAAAATAAAAAAAATAGAGTGAAATTAAAAATGCCTTAATACTACTATTAATTATGAATTTTTAGCACTAATTCTTAATTAAATTAAAATTCTATTGGGCGTACTAGGTTATAATCGGAGATGTACATTGATAAACAAAGAATAGCATAACATGATAAAAGATAGGAGTGTCAGTCGATTATGACATCTTGATTGGGAAATATCAACTCTACTGTAGAGAGTCCAATTCGACCTTACCAAAAATATCTAGTCTAACATCATTTTAACTTTTTACCGTATCACTAATGAATCGAAGAAAAAAAAAACGCGAAGTGAAAACGCATTAGTTAAAGACATATTTTGAGTCCATAATCACGGTTCAACTTTAACTATTGGATTTGAATCCTTACACGGTAACTATGGAGTATATATTAAATTATATGATTAATATAGTATAGTAATTCGATACCGGCTCCAATGTAGCCGAGCTGATAAAAAGCCCATTAGCTCATCAAGATCCTGGATCACACACACTCTTGGATAAACCGGTAACATTAACCATTGTAAATTGTTTTCATAAATTTTGATTATATTTTTTTAGAAAAAAATCCCCTTAAAATTCTTAAATTAAACTCAAGATATCTCAAACACTTTCACTAGGGTTAAGCTGTCGTCTTATTTAAAACCCGGAGAAGGACTGTGAGGTCATCTCTCTCTATCTATCTCCCTCCCTCTTCTCTGTTATAAATTCGGATTCTCGAGAAAACACAAAATATATATAAGACCGTGAATCACCCTCTCGGCTTATAATTTCCCGATAGAGAAAATTCGATGATTTGAGTTTCCTTTTTTCTTTCTTGAAAGGTGTTAGATGAGTTTTCTAAGGTAATTATTTAACTCTGATCAATTATCTGTTTCCATCTTGGATTTGATAATTGTAGACACAGAGCAAAGAGAGAGGATAGTGTTTCGAGCTATACTACTACACGTAATTAGTCGTAGATAGATCCTGATCGAATGTTACTACTCAAACCGTCTAGGCCTTGATCTTACCATTAAACATAAAGCTTTACTTAACCAAGTTCTCGATCCCGATAGTTTCCGACCAAACAAGATGAAGAGATCACGTGGGAGCTCTGATTCTTTATCCGGTTTCTTACCAATTTGCCACTCTGCAACAGGTAAAAAAAAACAATACTCTTATTGTAATATAACACATAAGTACTTAACAAAAAAAAAAATATAACACATAAGTACTCAATTTCTTTGAATTTTCCGATCCATTTTTTTCTTATATATCTGTTTTAATGAGGTTAGGATTTTTTTTTACATTGCAGTTTTGTATATCTTGATGTTGATTAGTAATCACATACTAGAAAAAAACGAAATGTAGAATTAAGTAGAGCTACAAGTCCGATATTTTCTGTATAATTAATTTGATTTCTTTGCCAACATTTAATTTAATATTTTAAAACTAGTAGAAATTATGTTTTTCTGACAATTTATATTATCGAGACATTATACTGACAAGGTTTTGCAGTGTAATGTATTCATCCATGACATCATATTGATTTAAATTATCCATTCAGATTAGTTACGTTTTTAATACACTACGTACCGTGTTTAATGATTTTATCAGACAAACAATTAAGTCCAACCGGCTTTCTCTATTCCGGCGCCGGAGACTACTCCCAGATGTTCGACTGTCTTGAGGATGGAAGTCTAGAGGACATCGGCGTCGGACACGCGTCGTCTACGGCGGCAGGGGAGAAAAAGCGGCGGTTGAGTGTAGAGCAAGTGAAAGCGTTAGAGAAGAACTTTGAGATTGATAACAAGTTAGAGCCCGAGAGGAAAGTGAAACTGGCTCAAGAGCTTGGCCTGCAACCGCGACAAGTGGCCATCTGGTTTCAGAACCGCCGTGCTCGGTGGAAGACAAAGCAGCTAGAACGTGACTACGGCGTTCTTAAGTCAAACTTTGACGCACTCAAACGCAGCCGCGACTCGCTTCAACGTGATAACGATTCTCTCCTTGCAGAGGTATAATTTTTAGTTTTTTTTTAAGATTGACCCTTTTAATTAAATTGATCGTTTTAGGCCATCCCAATTCGCATGTTCGCTGCGATGTTTACTAAGCCCGCCCTGAGACATTGGAAGAAATTAGACTATTACTCCATAGTTTCATAAAAATTACCACTTTGATATTTGTCACACAGATTAAAAAATTGATTGAAATATATTTAAATTATTATTACTTACAATTATTGACCAATAATATTTAAAATAAATAGAATTATTTATAAAATCAATGAGGTTTACAATTAATTTTAAGATAAAATTAAATATAATTTGTATTAAAATTTTAAAGTGATATTTTTTATCTAACAAGAAAAATTGTTAGAATGACATTTATTATTAAATAAAAAAACAAAAAAAATTTAATAATTTTTTATATAAATTTGAGTCTATGTATATTTTTTTTTTAAAACGTTTGGAGGCTATAGTCGAATATTTCATTAGGCTTTGACAAAACCTGTAATTTAAGGATAAATTATGATTTATAATTTTCTTTTTTGAACGCAACTTATGATTTATATATTTTTACATTTGCGCAGATTAAAGAGCTAAGAGCAAAACGTAACGTGGAAGGGATCAGCAGAAGCAATAGTAACGCGTCAAGAGAAGAAAACGTGTTTGTAAAGGCGGATGAAACGGTGATGACTAATAAGGAAGACTTAGAGCACAACCAGCGTCCTTCACCACATATTCCTACGGAAGCTCAGCTTGCATACGAGATGTTTAGCATTTTTCCACGTACGGATATCTTCATAGAAGATCCTGCTGATAGTAGCGACTCAAGCGCTATTCTGAACGAAGAGTACAGTCCCACGGTGGCTGAAGCGGCCGCGGCCACGGCGGTTGAAATGTCGACCATGGGGTGTTTTAGCCAATTTGTGAAAATGGAAGAAGAGCATGAAGATCTTTTTAGTGGAGAGGAAGCTTGCAAGTTGTTTGCAGATAATGAGCAGTGGTATTGCTGAGGATAAAAACACAATGCTGAGGATAAATTGGAAACTTTTGAAATTTATAGGGCACTTGTGAAAATATTTCTTAAGGGAATTGCCTTAATTTACGGGGTCTTGGTTGAGGAGGTGAATTAAATATGGGGATAAGAAGTAAAAAACGGAAAGATCGCATGCACGTGCAGCTATATCTTTACAAGGTTTAAGAAAGAGGATAAAAATTTCGAAATAAAATCTATCTTATTAAAGTAGAAGTACTTTAAGATTTTGTTTGGAAACATGGATAGTTAGGATTGTTTGGATACATGGATAGCAGTATTAAAAATAATTTCTTTTATTTACAAACTTAACATTTACATTTATAATAAATCTTTCTTATTAAAACTGTAGTACTCATAAACTTCACTCTTATTTTTTCTTCTTATTTATCATTTTGTGCCATTGAATAATTTAAAAGAAATTTTATTTACGGACTGACTTAATAATTTTTTTATCTAACCGAATAAATTCAAAAACAAGCATAATATTAACAAGATAGATCCAAAAATCTAGCCCTTACGTTAACAATATTTTTTATTTCCAAATTACAACCCACAAAATAAAATAAAATCCATGAATCAATTGAAACTAAAATCTAGAGGTTTTCATATATGAACAAAACGTAATAAATTGCTAAAATTGAGATATTCACTTATTCTTATATTTTAAATCATATATTTTCTGTGTTAGACAACCATATTAATTTGTTAGTTATACATTTTTTCTTATTTCAACAAAAATCTAAAATAAAAAAATAGTATTTATATGAAATAATTGAATATTACATAATTTTTATTTTCTAATAGATCAAACAATAATAAAATATGAACAATTTCAAACATATAAAACACATATAAAACCAAACACAATTATATATGTTATATATTATAATTTACTATAACACTCATGCGGGTGTTAGTCATGGTCATCTAAATACCCATCGACTACAATTCGGTCTTTCTGAATGTTGGGGTTCAAAATTGTTTTACATGAATATACAGACGGTGTCGAGTATGATCATTCAAGGTCTAGGTAAGTTTGTAGGAACCTAAAAATATTTTAAAACTGTTGGTTTACAAATATTATTAAATAATTTTAAAAATAAAAATAAAAATAAAAATAAAAATCCGCGCTTTGTAAGCGTGGGTCAAAATCTAGTTATTATATTAAATTAAGAGATAGAGATCAAAATAAACTTAAAAAAAGTTATTTCGAAAATAGCATTTAAATAAAAAATAAAAAAAATAAATTTTATTAAAGAGTGTAAATATATGTTTATACCCTTTGGGTTAATTAATTTAAACTTAAGGTTTAGAGTTATTGGGTTGAGTTTTGGAACTGAAGTTTATAATTAAATAAAAATTTAAAAATATTAAAATTTTCAAAATAAAAAATATTTATTTTGGTCATTTTTTTTAAGTATTATTTTTGCGATAAAAACTTCAAAAACGTCTATTTAAAAAATTTGCCCATTAATTAAACCTAATTTTTTATTTTGACTAAATAAAAACGAATTACATGAAGATGAAATCAGTTTTTAGAAGTTTATTTTTACTTAGCATCATTGAATGTATTAATAAAAAATCTTTATATTTATAGTAATTCGTTTACGTCGTCGTCCTAAATGACTAGCAATTGCCACATGTAAACAGTAATTATTTTGATGGATTAGTATCAACTTTCAACATTCAAAACAAAAACCATAGTTTACCAAAAAAAAACATTCAAAACCAAAAAAAAAAAACAAAAACGTTAACCGTTCATTAATTTGATATTCACATTTTAGCAAAAAAAAAAAAAAAAAATCATGCACGAGTTCATTATCTTTTGAAAAGTTCTGAGTGAAGACATGGAGATAAATACATGAAAAGCCGAGCCATCTAGTTGGATCACCCTAAATATCCGTGTTTGTTTCTAGCCGTTCCTTTTTCTCCTTTCGTTAGTTGCTTTTCACCTAAAACATTTCTTTTTTAATTTGCAATTTTTGCTTCGAAAAAAAAAAAACAAACTCCATGTCCAATAAAAGAATAGGTTAAAGCAGTAAAAAATGATAAGATATGTTGGTAAAAGATAGTGCTATGTTAAAGACTTAAGAGATAATGGACGTGTAACAAAGCTCGATTGATTTTCTTTGACGATGTTTCTGATATTCTTATATTATAGTACTATATCTAAGCACGAATAAGAGCAATTAAAATTTTTGGTAAACTGAAAAATAAATAAAATGGAAATGTCAGACAAGACGATCGAAGTGGAGAGATGCACATGGGATTCTGTTGAAACGAGTTTCAGAAAATATTTGTTTACTGAGGTTTTTTATCTCCATGCGGCGATACGTATCCTGATCACTGAACTTCAACACGTTTCAGCCGTAGACGTGTTTAGATTTGCAAGAGATCTTCTCTTACCGAACCATTCCTTGATGTTAGATCTTAGAGAAGGCCAAAAAAAAAAAGCTATGGTAGGGCACGCCTATTAGCCAACGGACCCCGATCGAGAAAACTTTCGCTCTCTCCCTTTCAGACAGAGACATTGGTGGAGAGGCATGTGATGTAGGACCTAGTTTACATCGAGCACGTCACTGTAACGACGTCCGTCACCGTTTATATCACACGTAAATCTCGCAAAGTCCTCTCCGGCTATTTCTTTTCATCATATTGTTGTTTGATAAATATGCACCGGTTATGGTTATAATATACACGTGCGTGTCATTCACCGCCGTCAAAAAGTTATTTCTCGTCAACAAAAGAAATTATTACAAAAGTTTACAATGAAGAATAAAGAGACTTTGCAATATATAGAATATCCTTTTACTAAAAAGTTACAATATATTCCCTCTGTTTAAGAATATTTCATGTTAGAATTAGTTCAAAAATATAGTATTTCATGTTTTAAAACTCTTATTTTTTTTTTTACATTTTAACGCATTTTAAAGATAATAATGATAAATTAAAGATAATAATGATAAATTTCAACATTTTAAAGATAAAAAAATTTAAATAATTAATTGTGTTGGTTAAATTTTAATTGATTAAAATTATGAAAATATTACAAAATAATCATTTATAATTTTAATTTTTATATATGTGAAAGTTATATATTTTCTAAATGAAGAGAATATAAAATACTGAAACTCTTTCACTAAAGAACAGAAAAATTGAGCAACAAGAACAATAGTATAAAAGATAAAATTTTGAGTAAGCATAAGATTAATTAGCTTGATCAATAGAAAGATAAATAAGAGTTGTTTAACAAACAAATAAATACTATCTATTAATGTGAATTAGAGATTTGACTATTTGAGAAATTAGTTATTGCAGTAATAATTATTAATATTAATTATTTTAACTATATTTTATATTAGGTTTTAGTTTTCAGTAAGCAAATCAATTTGCATTGCCAACTAGTGGTCCGATTCAACTAACAGCTTGATTAAACTGTTTTTTTTCTGAAATTTTACGTTGATTCATTTTTCATACGTCAACAACTCATCCCATGTTTCAGGATTAAAAATTGTACTCATCAATTTAGGCATGTCATGGATCAAAATTATTTTCAAAACCTCTCAAAATATAAAACACCTAAAAACAATTAATATAGATCACACACATAAATATAAACAAATGTACAATTTCACTTTAAGTGGTGTTTGAGGATTTTTATTTTGTTTCCTAATAATTGATGTTCTCAATATTCTAGATAAAATTTAATGTTCAAAATGTTTTACTTATTAAAAATACTGTAATTTGTTCTTATTAATTAAACTGGTTTTATTTAATGTTATTTTTATGAAACTAAGAAAAAATATATTTTCTTAATCTATATGCAAAAATCTTCACCATTTAAAATAATACAGAATGAGTATCATATTAATCTCAAATAGGAGTAATCGTATTAATTAATGTTTTAGGAAGTACTAGTACAGTTCTCTAGAAATATAAACAATTAAGTTGTTCACGTCCACTTCCACTATGATTCATCTTTTACCCCAATATATGCGCACTGAAATGATTAAAAACAAATTGAAGTAATTATGAATCTTAGCCATAATTGGCTGTCTGATAACTAATAATTTAGATTAGAAGCCAAGGGAATAATCGATCATTAGCTAATACTTGGGGTGACATGCTCCACTATATGTAAACAATCCTGACGTTGTAGTTTTTAGGGCATCTTTGCCTGTTCTCCCACTTATGTTGTTCTTACTGTTGATTTTTCTCTGGACATTAGTTTATTCATCTATCTCGCCCAATTCAAGTCGGAGAATGCATGCACGCATGCCTATGTTAGTTATTACAATTATATTCAAATATGCTATTTTTACTACTATTGTATATTACATTCATCATGTTCAGCTAGAACGGGGCGATACATCCCACCAGAACACCACATATTGATTCCTAGTCTGACTTTAATCTCGACGCATATGACAAAAAAATTGATACGCCATTATCTTTACATAAGCGTATTTTAATATTGTTTTGCTCGATGGGATGCTTCTATCAGCCCAGCGAAGCCTAGTAAGTATAAAATTAAATTATTAGTAACTTCATTTTATGTACATAAAGTAGCTTTTCTCTTATACTATTTGTTTAGTTTACAGGAAAGGTTATACTAGTCTGGAAATTCGATATTAACTAATGATAAGCATCTTTATGTCTTTTGATTAAGAGATAAAGTAACCAATCCAATTAAGAAACAGAAAGCTCAGTGGTTTTGGTACATAATTTCTTTAACGTATAAAAGATAAAAAAATATATGTAGATGGAGAGATCCTAATTTTGGTAGAGAATTTTGTATAATGCCAACTTGATGCTGCCCAAGTTCCCAACCATGCATGTGCACTTATACCCGCAGGATATATGCTGTTTCCAGATCTTTTATTTTAAGAAAATACATAGCTAATCAAAACGGGAACTTTGTTTCTTTTTCTTTTTTTGAGAAAAAGGGGAACTTTGTTGAACTGGTATTTGATAACTGTCAAAAATAAATTAACTTCGGACGATAAAACGACAATGTTTTTTGTCAAAAGTCTGAACACTACATCTTTACAACATGTCGATTATATTGCTGCCATATTGGTGCATTCAAGATCTAGATGTCTATTCCTATTTCAAAATAAATGACTTTTAAAAAAGATTTTTATGTTTTAAAATAGATGATAATTTTATATTTTAATGCAAATAATTTTATTAAAAGCTATAAAACTAATGATTTATTTTAATTTATTTTATAATTGGTTAAATAATTTATAATTAATATTTTAATAATAAATTTATGATAAAAATAATTTTTTTAATAATTGTGTACTACCTTATAAAAATAGTTTTTTTTGTTAATTTTGGTTGTTGTGTCTAAAAAAAATATTAATAATAACATGATTAAGTATCACTTTAAAAATAATTATTTATTAAAAATAAATTTTAAAATTAATATTAAATTTATGGTATAAATGAAATTTTCAGAAAATAATTATGAAATTGGTGGTAGTAATCGTGATGGCAAATACTCTCTCCCAGGTCAACAAAGAAACAAGCATGGGTTTTGTCATGTAACGAGGCGGGACCCACATTGATCCCCCAAATTACTCGTCAGCCAATTTTGACTCTTCATGTCACGTACGCAGCAGTAACCTCTTCGCCCTTTCCATATGCCTCGACGGAGTTATTAGAAAAGAACTCTGATTCGACCCACCCGCTCGGCTCGGCTCGGCTCATTTCATTCCCGCTCAGCTCAAATTGCATTCATCCTCTAAACTACTCCATTATTTTATTTTTTTGAAACGTAAAACTACTCCACTATTATTGAATAAATAATATTATAGAGTACGTTTTACCATTGTGAGATGTACATTTTATAGTCGTGCCTAAGAACATACCAAATGTATTACTCTACTTTTAAAAAGAAAACAGAGTAATTCTATAATAAAAATTAATTTTAACTTTAGCAATACAGTAAAAATAGAGTATAAATAAAAAGTAAATGAATTACTTTATTTTATGAAGTAAATTCATTTTTACTTTAGAGTAAAAAAAACTAAGCATGACTGAATTTCCCTTTTTACTGTAAAATCTATTTTATACTAAAAATAGGAAGAAATTGAAAAAAAATACCGTAACAAATCAAAGATAATTAACAAGCCAGTTAAATTGTTCGCATAGTTAAAATGGAATGATAGTAAATTACAATTTATAAATATCCCTGGGTTGCCATGCAATTTAACCCCTAACAAACTATACTTGGGATGTTCGTCGTTGTCACTAACTTTTTCTTTTCTACACGTGATCGAATGATTTAACAGAAATTGCACTCTATAAACAAACAAATCTCTAAATTTGCTAAGTAACTAAAAACACTCTCTGTTTTCTTTTCTCTTCCTATTTTCTTTTACCATCTCAAATTCTATTTCTTTTTGTTATTTCAGCCCTGGATTAATATAGCAATGGTTCATTTTTGCGAACTGGATATCTAACCCACAAATTTCGAAATTAAGTTCAGTTAATGCCTTATGAATGATTCATAAAGTACATGGTGACTAGTATGTTTGTTTGTTTTAGTCTAGCTCACCTGAACAATGCTTAGAGACACTTGTGTTAATTACATTGGTTTTACTTTTTGATACACGGTAAGAATAATATATATACTTCTGCTTTGTTAGTCAACAACGTGGGGCGGTGGCGCAGTTGGCTAGCGCGTAGGTCTCATAGCTACTGAGTGATCCTGAGGTCGAGAGTTCGAGCCTCTCTCGCCCCAATTCTTTTTGCATTTAGTGTTTTACTTGGGTTGTAGTGTAATGGGCCTCAAGTTATATATAAAACCCAACTTAGTTTCGAGCCATGTATTCTCTTTTCATTACGTGAGCCGCAACTTGTGTTAATTATATTGCCATGGCCATTATTACTGTCACAAAAACGTGTGACATCATTATACGCGTTCCATGTAACAAAGATATAGATGATTCAATAAGTTCATCCAAGATTGTACTTTTAAACATATTTTACCCAAAGAATACTAAAATCACTAGAGTCTTGCTGCCTAAGGTCATGATTAACCCTGGTCTCTTATGGTGAAGTTATTAACGTAAATTTTTATTCTTTTTTACATTTTTCGACTAAAAAACAATTCTTATGTTTCTTATTTAAGAAACAATTCTTTATTTCTTTTAGTTAAAAGTTAAGAAACAACTCTTACAAAAGTTAAGAACCTCACCCTAAGAGATCATGATTAATTTTGCTCTAATGATTCTATATTCTCTTTAATGTTTTTAAGAAGGTTGATCGAATAAATATTGTTTTCCCGAATAGTTTTAGTAACAAGAGAATCTACTTTGTATACATCACTGATTCCCACGAGCATGAACCGTACGAGGTTCTAGATATTTCAATTTCCCAAGAACCTCAACGGTCGACCTTTTTGACTACACTCTCACGTGCGTGCGCTAAGAAATTGAAGTTTACGGCGCACATTGTTCAATAAGCAAATTAATTAACGTAACTGGATGATACTAGACGTAGTGGGGTTTCTGGTTACGCGTGACAAGCGAGTCCTAGGCCCCGAGTAGATGGGCCACGACGATGCCTAACAAGTAGTGGGTCCAATAAGTCATGTTGAGTGTTTGGTTAAATCACAACCCCCCCATCGTTTTCACCCTTTCGTTACGTTTCTTTTGTTGACCCTCTTCTTCGTGTCTACATTTGTGAACGAAAAATGAGTTTTATTATTATTGTCACCAGGCTGTGACTTCAAACTTCATTTCCACTTAAGAAATTAATAGTATTTAACTCAAAATACCTGAAGAAAGCTATATAAGGTGTTTATATTTCTTTTATTTCCTAACATTTTCAAGGATGATAGATATATTTATCAGAATAACAATCATTTTCTTCAGTTTGACTGAAAAAAACAACAATCATTCACTTAAAAATAATTAGTATACTTTAAATTCTAAAAACGCAATCATTTTATATATTTAATGAAGTGGTTATCGTCAAAGCGATAACGAACTTTCTTTGGTTATAACGCCATGAAAGTAATAATGCGCGTGCGTGTGTATATATATTACATTTACATATAGAGACCTAATCGAAGTGGGTAAAGAGAAAGAGTAATGGAGTGCAGAAAACACAAGCACCAAGGGAACAGAGGAGTATGCCCTTCTTGTTTACGTGATAAACTCTCTCTTTTACCTCATACGACGCCGTACTACTACATCATCGACCGATCCAACTCCTCATCCACCACCACTTCTCCGTCGTCACCGGTTAAAGATCAGTATCATCGGAGAGCTGGATCGATGTCGATGTCGTTCGCTGTGAGTGGTCATCTGATTGAAGGACTGAAGAAAAGCAGATCTATGGCTCACGCTCCCAGTGATTCGAAGACGGAGAAGAAGAAGAAGATTGGTTTTTGGAAGAAGTTGTTTCATTTGAAAGGGAGAGGCGGTGGTGCCGACGTCGGTGGGTTGTTTGCTTCACGGCAAAGCGTGTATTAACTAACCCACCGACTTTTTTGCTTTTTTTTTTCACTGAAATTTTTTTTTTTTTTTTGTACAGTACAGATTAAAAAAAGGTCAAATGGTGGAAAAATAATGATAATGATTTTTTTCTGATAATATCAAAATTGGATTTTGGTTTTCCATTAATGGCATATTTGATAATAACAAAATTAGATTTTGGTTTTACATTAATTGCATAAGTTTGTGTATAAGGATACAAAATAAGTATTTCCCTACAAAATACTTATTTTAGTTTTAATTATAAAAACTTGAAATTTAAAAATTAAAAAGTATAATTTTATAATAGAGGAATTTTTTTTATCTTTTATAAGTAGAGATAAAATAGCAATATCTATTTTATAGGAAAAAATAGAAATAGATTAAAACATTTTTCTTCTACTATTCATTTTTTCCACGTTAACTTTTTGATAAAAATGGACTTAGTAAATTTTCCTAAATATTTATAAAAATATTAAAAATTCAATCTCATCCTTTAACATTAAATCCTAAACAATAATCACTAATTATAAATCCAAATGTTAATATATTTTTGATAGTGTGTATTTTTGCAAAATGATATTTAACTTATGTTATTTTTGACAATTTCTTTTTTTTTGTTACCTTATATGTAACATTATTTTAAAATGACCATTAACTACATATATTTTCTACAGAAACATTATTTACATATACAAGACCTCCATTAAAGTTAATATTTATATTTACAGCAATAAAAGAACGACAAACTATAAAATATAAAAAAAGATTAAAATAGAAAGTTTTTTTTTAAATAAAGTTAATATTAGAAAATAGAGTTGAAAAAAAATGTTAAACATAAATAAAATATAACATGGTAAAATATACTACAAACAAAATAAATTACAACAAATCTTTTAATCAATACGGGCGTGTAGAATTAATCCAACAATACATTCAAAGTTACAAAGTGATTGCCAATTCTATAAACAATCTTTTCTTTTTTTCAATTATATAAATAACTTTCATCCATCCATCATCTGTGCCTAAAATTCTATAGATATTGTTAGATACAGAAGAAAAATAAGATAAATATATAAACACATAAATATATTATTACAACACAATATACAATAGATACGTGGAAGTCAACAACATAATGAGTAAAAGTTTTAATTCGCATCTACCTCTTTCTTCCGCGATAAAGTATTCATACTTTTAGTTTTAGGAATCATAATATCCAACAAATTTTACAATAAATACACATTCGTGTTTCTCAACTAAACAGAAAAACATTTTTAGAAAAAAAAAACACTGGAAAATTATGTGAACATTAAATTATCAATCTTATTTTAAAGAAAAAGATAAAATGGAAAATTTATATTTACTAAAATATATTAAAATATTAAATCACAAAAAAAAAATTCTTACAATTTGCGTAAAATACTCCATCCGTTTTATTTAGTTGTCGTTTTAGGTTTGTGCACATAAATTAAGAAAAATTAGTTTTGTGTATTTTGAAAGAAAAATATCATTATCTATACACTAAACCACATTTCAACCAATAAATAAAATATAATGACATATAAAATCAATAAATTTTGCATTGAAATTATAAAACGATACTTATTTTAAAAGAAAATTTTTATTTTACAACGACAACTAAATTGAAACGAATGTAGTAATAATTTATTAAAGTCAAGACAAAAGATTTAACCTACATAATCTATCTAAATTTTTGGTAATCCAAATTACAATAAATAAAAACTAACACTACATTCATATATCAATTTAAATTATCCAAACAACTGCAATATTCAAAGTAAAAGAAAATATACCCAAAAACATTCATACATATTATCTCCAAACTTACAGTCAGTTGTTATGTCTGGCCACTTATAACACATATATATTATTTAATATTTTAAATAAATTTCGTGTTTAGTCATTTTAATTTTAAAAGATATTTAATTTTGTTAGACAAGTACATAGCATGTAAGAAATAGATCTTAAAATTCGAATGTGAAAAGTTATTATAGACTTTCTTTAGAAAATTTAAATTCAAATCAATCAAACATAATAAAAATACAAAAAAATGTTTTAAAGTAAAACTATTTCCCTGTTTGACTTTTTGTGTCTCTATGTATAATATTAACAATCACCGAACGTGAAAAAATCAGCAAGAACGGATTCTGATGTACTGAATGGGTACGTGACAAAGCTCGAAACGTTTCTCCGAGTTTTTATCAAGACAGAGACAACAACAGGGAAGTTCTTTGATTCGATGAAAACGTTTCTGAAAGATGCAGAGGAAGAGATTCGAAAGATCAAAGGCGAAGAAAGAAAAGCTATGTCAATGGTGAAAGAAGTATTTCCATGGAGACGCTGCAAAAGAGGAAGCACATCCTTTAAGAATCTTCATGGTCGTGAGAGATTTTCTAGGAGTACTCGATAGCGTTTGTAAAGAAGTGAAGAGATGTCGACAACAATGGGTTCAGCATCAGCTACAGCTTCGTTACCGGTTCTTCATAGGTATAATGCAAGACAAGAAGAAGATACGAGCTCAGATGATGAACATAGCACCAACTCTACGTGATGAACACATAAAAAAAAATGTACAGAGTTCTTTAACCGAGCAAGGCTTTGAGTTGGTTAAGAGTAGCAGAAACTACACTATAATGATTTCGTTAACAAGTGGATTTTTTATGTTTCTTTTGGTATTTTTTTTGTTTTTTTTTGTTCACCTATTTCTTTTGGTCTTTTATAAGGCTTATCATAACTTACTGGGCTTATAGGCCCAATTTTAACCTTTTTCGCTGATTATTATTTGAAACTCAGTAATATTTTAGAACTTAATCGATCTTCACGGTTCAGATCCAACGATATAACCAATAAATAAAGTAATAAATCCAAACGTTACAACGGTAGCATGTCATCTCCATCTTTTTACTGGACCAAAAAGAACAACGGTAATATTTTTTTTTTAAACTAATTTAAAATCAACTGTAATATTTCTTCATCTATATAAACAATACCACTCTCTCCTCTCTCTCTCAAAACTCTTCTTTCTCTCTCTCTCTTGTTTTTGTGTTTCTCTCTCAAGAAACGACGGTGTGTTGATTAGTGTCTCCGCTCATATATATCAGCAAGAGACAAAATGCTCCCATGTCATCGTCTCTCAGAATGATGCGAAGCTTCCCTCTCACTCCTACTCATTACTAAAACAAATGCCTTGTGCTCTCCTCAATTCCCCCTCCCCGCCCCCACACAAATGGTTCTCAGGTATATTCTATTTCAATATAATTTTTTTTCTTTTAAAAAACTTTTTTACTTTCAAATTTTTTTTAAGAGAAATTTTTGTATTATATGGATTATTAAAATTCAAATGTAATTACATGATGTGAAAACCATTCGAACATGATATCCGGTCAATATTTATATTGATAGTTAGTTTGATACTCTATTTGTTTGGTTTATACATTTTGTAATCACTTGATTTTGATCAATCTCTATAATATTGAATTTTTTCTTTTTTTTTGGTTTTTAAAGGTTTTTTAAGAGAAATTTTTGTATTATATAGATTATTAAAATTTAAGTGTAATTACATGATGTAAAACTATTCGAACATGATATACGGTCAATATTTATATTGATGGTTAGTTTGATACTCTATTTGTTTGGTTTATACATTTTGTAATCACTTGATTTTGATCAATCTCTATAATATTGAAATTTTTCCTTTTTTTTTTGGTTTTTAAAGGTTTTTTAAGAGAAATTTTTGTATTATATGGATTATTAAAATTTAAGTGAAATTACATGATGTAAAGACTAATCGAACATGATATACGGTCAATATTTATATTGATGGTTAGTTTGATACTCTATTTGTTTGGTTTTTATATTTTGTAATCACTTAATCTCTATAATATTGAAATTTCTCCTTTTTTGTTTTTTTACGGTGAAATTACATGATGTAAAGACTAATCGAACATGATATACGGTCAATATTTATATTGATGGTTAGTTTGATACTCTATTTGTTTGGTTTTTATATTTTGTAATCACTTAATCTCTATAATATTGAAATTTCTTTTTTTTTTGTTTTTTTTTTTTGCTTTTGAAACTTTTTGTTAAAACTTTAATAAAAAGAAACCCTTATCAAACACGAACACAATAAGTTTAATGATTGTCGAGGGACGCATTGGAGGAAGTGAAAACCGCAGGATGACCATTCCAGTACGGTATAACTTGTGTTTCTGCATTGTTGTGACACATACGTTTGAATTTGCCTCGTTTCATTAACTATTTGAATCTTTGTGGTGTTGAACACAGTGAACGAAGATATGATGGAGCATCTGTGAGAAGAAGGTCAGTGATGCCTTCAGCTGAGAATGAGAACAGAGTGCTTGATCCTAAGTGATCTTAAGAGCACTCAAATGTAACACGTGAGCAAGTGTCAGAAGCTCTTTTAGATTGTAATCTTTGTTCTCCCATTTGAATCATTTGCCTTGATCGTTATAAGTTAGTAAGCTATCAAAATTTAGGTTCCTCTGTTATGGGTTAATGGATTTTCTGGTAGTAGGAAGGCTTTTTTGTTGGTCTAAGTAGTAGGAATACTAAAAGAGATGTTCATAAGAGGTATTGATGTTAAAAGGATTAGTAATACTAAAAAGGCTTAGGCTACACAAGCTATAATCATTGCAAAAGAACAATGACATATGAAATGATTTTCTGATCAAATTTTCGTTAACAAATAAGGAACCTAATTTTTTTTTTGGTTAGTTTTCTTTTTGTCTTGCCGCTGAAATATATATATATTTTGTTTTAGTGAAGATTTTGTTTCTTTTGGTCTTTTATTGTTTTTTTTTGTTCAACCATTTCTTTTGGTCTTTTTTATAAGCTTTAAAATAAGATAAGGTTATAAGCTTTAAACAAATATCAAACACAGACAAGGGTTCTTCTCATCGGATATATTTGATTTTTGAGTGGTTTCTATTCTTTCATGAAGTGAAGAGAATTGTTTCACGGTGGCTTAGTTGGGAAGTAAAGTCGATGGTGACCTTTTACTTAATGTTGAGGATCCAATATCAAATAATATCCTCTTTGTAAACGAGTCTATTACATAATAAGTCAATTTTTGAGTTTTGTTTGCAATAAAAGCTACATACTACTTTACATCATACTTTTACTTGGATCGAAAAATTATTGACACAAATATTCTTATTAAAGTGAACTAGATGGTGGATTTCATTAGATAATTTGTTAGAAAATTAGTATTTGATTAGTTTAGTTATCTTTTTATGTATTTATTATGTTTGGTATTTTGAATAGTTACACAATAAAAAGAAGTTTAGATATTCTTTTTTTTTGGCATATCATCTTTTACATCCTAGTTAACAAATCTAACTATATTTAAATCTTAAATTTGTTTCTTTCTCTCAAAATTAATTATTTATAAATATATTTGTATATTTTTTTTCCATTTTTTTCTCTTCCTAACATTTTCTCTTAAATAACACTACAATTTACATAATCACTGGCGTTCATAATGGAATATCGTTCATGTGAACAATTATATGCAAATGTACATATTTATTTGCTTATGCATAAAAATCACACCAAGCAGAGTCGTGTCACCATTGTTTTTATGGATGAATTTTCATAGACATTTTTTGAGAATCAGATAATCGAATGTGTACATAACACAATTCTTACAAGAAAATCGGTATGAGGCGTGGATAAAAGAGTAATGACATATGAGCTACTGAGGAAAATGTTACAGAAGAATGTGTTACAAACAAGTCAATTATGGACGACAAATGGTGGTTGACGAGTTATGGATGACGACTTTTAAACTATAAATTATGGATGAGGATTTGTGGATGAGGAGTTGTGGATGATGACTTATGGACTATAAGTTATGGATAAAGAGTTGTGACATGAAAATGTGTGTCTCTAGCATAAAATATCATAAAATGTAATAAGAAAGTGGAAAGTGGCTCTAAGTGTAAAAATTCCTTGTAAATTAGCCTTAGATATTCAGCCTTATTTATATCTATGTATAGTTTTGTTTGCCAAATGTCATATAGTTACTTAACAACAAAAAAAGTCATATAGTACGCATTTTCATATGTAAATGAGTTTATTTTGATGATACAAATTTGTCTATGTGGATTTTAAATGGACAAAAATCACTAGACCATTGGATTATGAACGTTAAGGAGTTTGGACTATATGAACATGGTTCACCCAGTGGTCACAAAAAAATGAAAGTTTCTAAAATTTTGATCTCTATCAAAATCAATGGATTCCTAGTTTCATATTTCTCCATGTTGACGCCAAACGAGAAGATCACTCTCCCGATCATCTTCCTTCGAGTAAAGACACTTTAGCTGAAGCCATGTTATCTGGCTTTGGAGATGGCGAGTGTCTGTTCTGTTGTTCTCTAATGGCTGCATATTTGTTAGTGATTGCTTCTCTAGCTGATCCGTATTTACGTGAAATATCGTCATTTGATGAATTTCCTTTTATTGTGTCATAGCTGGACGACATCTTCATTTCAACTGAAGAATGTTTCCTGCTACAAAGAAACCATAGTCAGGCTAAAAATTGGTTAAAATGTTGACATAAACTTACAGAGAATAAAAGAGTTTCAAAAAAAAAAAAAAAAACTTACAGTGAAGTTGCTTCCTGGTTCAATGTCATCAACATCGTTGAAGTTCCTTGCTAATGGAAGAACAATTTGTCCTTCTTCCAGCCATGTCCGTTCTTAACGATTATATAAAAAAAAAAGAAACACAAGTTATCAATAAAATTGTAAGATGGTTAGTCTTTCTCAGTTTCCTTTTCCTTAGTGGTTCGGTTCGGTAGAAAACCTTCCACTATTGATTGATTTATTAATCGAAGAAAATTAATTTCAACCAAAGTTAGGCCCATCGGAAGTAGGAAGTGAGCCTAGTCACACCTACACCCAATATAGTTTTATGAAATAGTTATGGGCCGTATGCAATGAGGTATAAGGTTTTCATTAACCATTACTATTAATCTGAATAAGAATTTTATTAAACCGAAGGCGTATGGATTTAATTTGTATTGTTTCTACTTTATAATATAGGCGTGAAGTTATATGACATGATTCACGTTTGTCAAACTTCAAACGTGTATCCAGGTCAGCTAAACTAGTGATTGACGTTCGATAAATTTGCATTTATTCAGTCTCGTCTCGGACGTCAACATCCATATATCTAAAAAATATTTGTCTAATTCATAATTGACAAGAATCCCATTCCCACTTACCAGTTTAGATAATACTCCGTTTTATTAAAGCAGATTATTAGATTCCACTAGTTTTATATAATCTTTGGATGGTCTTCGATTATCAATTAAAAGTTTACTTTATATCATCGACCGTCCTTCCTGTCCGTCCATGTCCCTTAGCCAGATCTAACGACAGATTTTGGTTTTGTAAAAATGATAGAGCCGACAAGATCTCGACACGTGAGCACTCGCCAACCGGTTCACGTGGATAACCCTCATGTCCTGCAGCCAGACAGAATCATATAATGCCGAGCCCACCTTTTGCTTTTTATTTGTCTTTGTACTCTGTTTTGGTACTTGAAACCGTTGAGCACATTTATTTTCCAAGAGATCTACAAATTTTTATGACATGGGGTATGAACCCATAGTTACAACACCAAATTAACAAAGATATTAATCTGAGACGGACGACATAAGTAAGCTCTAAACTGATCCACGTGGAACTAAAACCATACTGATTACTGAAAAAGAAAAAGAAAAAGATAAAACCGACTCAATGTAATATTTACGAACGACGAAAAAAGGATCTAAAGTTTATACGGGTTATTAGTTGTCATTCAGTTTTTTTTACCTTTTTTTGTTAATCAATAGACAATATTGCAAATCGTTTTGGCTTCAGTTGCATATATTAACTAGTTATAATAATTTGATAATGCATTAACGCTTCATAATAATAGTTCCATCTTCTAGTAATGGTTTCTTAAGTATTTAATTGTTATGTTAAGTGTGGGCTCACCCACGTTTTATTTATGGGTATAGATAGGGAAGTAAATGATAGCAATAATAAAAAAGAAAAGAAACCGTATAAATACCGTATGTTGTCAAGACTCTGAAGAAGGAAAAGAAAAATATATAACAAGGTAGCGTTCGTATTTCTCTTTCTTAAAGATTATATATAGAGAGAGAGCTATGTTATCGTCGGCGGTAGAGTTTTCGGCGGAGAAAGCGATATGTGGCGACGATGGTAACGGTGGTGAGACAAAAACTAACGGCGATCTTGATCATTTTCTTCTACGAACCTCCTCCGAACCGAAGACAAGTGTTCTTTCTACCGATAATTTACTTAGAGCAGCAACGTTACTCAAGGACCAGGTGACGCCTAGGTTAAGCTTAAAGTCCATGGACCCTACGTTGGCTCATATATATATGTATGTGTAGGTTGTGGAGGCTACGTGGAATGGCGGTGTTCCGGATCCGGGTCTGGTGTTAGATCCGACTGTTTACACAGGACTACTCGGCACAGCTTTCACTTGCTTGAAGTCGTACGAGGTCACGAGGAACCATCAAGATCTGCTTACTTGCGCCGATATTATCGACACGTGTGCCGACGTTGCACGCGCCACAACCAGGTGAGAACATCTATATATAGTATCATATTCCACAAAAAAATAGTCCAAAAAACAAAATTTTCATTAGTATTATTACAACTATTAACCATAACACAGTCTCATGAATAATATGAAAAGTTGCAACTTGTGGAATAATATCTACAGACACACACATTAGAATGAATAGGTCGTTTTCTAATAAGATTTTTGGATTGATTGTGGTCATGAATAGGCACGTGACGTTTTTATGTGGAAGAGGAGGAGTGTATGCGCTTGGTGCAGTCGTAGCCAATTACAGAGGGGACCAATCAAAGCTTGACCTCTTTCTATGTCTTTTTCTTGAGGTACCAATCTTTTACTACTTCAAGCAGTTTCATTACATTCAGACAAAAAGTAGATTAAGTATACTTATCTTATGATTAGCCCTAATAAGCGAGATCAATAATAATGTGATAATATAACACTAGATACAATAAAACAGTATGTTGTGTTATAGTGATTATGTTTTTTTCTTTATAAATTTGTTTAGCTAGCAGAAGAAAGAGAGCTACCAGCAGGACCAGAGGAAGGAGGATTTGGGATGTCATATGACCTTCTCTATGGAAGAGCGGGTTTCCTTTGGGCTGCTTTGTTCCTAAACCGATACCTCGGTGAAGGCACTGTTCCTGATCATCTCTTATCGCCTATTGTCGCAGCCATCTTATCAGGTGGACGAGTTGGAGCAGCAGATCATCAAGCTTGCCCTTTGTTATACAGGCAACTAACTTGACTAGTGTTGTTAACTCTTTAAGTTCAGTCATTTCAAGAGTATGAACTTATCTTTCTTTGGTTTATAGGTTCCACGGTACAAGGTTCTGGGGTGCAGCGAATGGATTAGCTGGAATCTTGCACGTCTTGTTACACTTTCCGTTATCTGAAGAGGATGTGAAGGATGTGCAAGGGACGTTGAGGTACATGATGAGCAATAGGTTTCCAAACAGCGGAAACTACCCGTGCAGCGAAGGGAATCCGAGAGATAAGCTGGTCCAATGGGCTCATGGTGCAACCGGCATGGCCATTACTTTGGCTAAAGCATCTCAGGTGTTTCCAAAGGAGAGGGATTTTCGTGAAGCAGCCATTGAAGCTGGAGAAGTAGTGTGGAAGAGTGGCTTGGTGAAGAAGGTAGGTTTAGCAGATGGAGTTGCTGGGAATGCCTATGCTTTCTTGTCTCTTTTTAGGTTAACAGGAGATGTTGTGTACGAGGAGAGAGCAAAAGCGTTTGCGGGTTACTTGTGTTGTGATGCGAGAGATCTCGTGACTGGGACAAGGGGAGAAGCAGAACACGACTACTCGCTCTTCCGGGGATTAGGTGGACCAGCATGTCTCTGGTTCGATCTTGTGTCGCCGCTAGATTCTAAGTTTCCTGGTTATGAGATATAGTTCAATACCAGGTTTACTTTATGATATCGTTGTGACATGACCATGGTTATTGAAAGTGCATGTTCAAATCCTTGTATTATCAACCAAAAACTCATGTCTTTTTTTCTAAGTAATACAATGGAGGCAATAATACAATGGTAATGATCAAACGGTATTGATAGTATCAGTAAGACAACGGAGAATGCAACCGAGACCAGCTCTCTCCGTGAGTTTCTCGTGAATCTTCAAACACTGGTCGCATGTAGGTCGGTCCCCAGTGGAAAGCCCTCTGTATAAGTACCTGTTCCACACCATTCAAGTTGACATAAAGATTAACACTTACTCATGAAGCTAAGCTAAATGTAACATGAAGCATATTGCAGTGGACAGAGCTTCCACAACTTTTGCTCTAGTCTTATCTAATGTACAATGCAATCCAGACAAGAGGCTTTACTTCATGAGAATGTCGTAATACTCAACATCAAGAGCATTCAGCATTCCCTCAATATCCTTTATAGCCATTAAAGCTCTGTGCACAACTATCCAATTAGCCGACTGCAAATTGAAAGCAACCATTTTTATAATCACAAACCACATCATTTACATATTAAAGAGAGGAAACAGAGACCTTGCAACGTTCATCTCGAGTTTTAGGAGGTGAACCTTCAAGAGCCGTTTTTAGAGCTTCGACGGGTTTGTACCTGCAGAAACGAAGTTAAAGGTCATCTGAGAAAGAAAGAAAGGAACTTTAAGGTAAGGAGGTGAATACTGTTTGAGTAAGCTTTCGATCTTGCTCGATTTGGTTTCGATCCTCGCGATGATTGCCTCTGCATTATCAGCTTCAACAAATCCACCTGCTCCAGCCATTGGATCTCTCTCCAGCAAAATGATCTAAAACCAAACCAAACCAAACCAAATCAACTCATTTCATTTCTTCATTGAAATCGAAAACCCACTTCGTAAGAATCGACAAGGAACAGTTTTTGTTCTTTTTGACAACGAAAGTTTCGATCTTTTTGTTCTTAACCATATGGGTAGAAGTAACGATTAGCAAAAATCAAATTCTAATCAGCTAGAAATTACACAAAGGTGCTTCAGATCAGATCAGTAATCCAGAAATGTAGGATCAAAGATAGACTAGGAATCGAAGCTTACCTGGAAACTGGAATCAATCAATCAAGCGATCGAGTGAATCGTGATACCAATTGAAATCGGAGGGTTGTGTTTTCAATCGGATCCATACTTAGAAACAACGACAAAGTATCTTTCTGTCACGCAGATGTTTTTAGGGGATTGATAATGTAGTTTCAGATAAATATAAGGGTCGAATCGCAAAATTAATTATAAGGTTAAGCCTCTTTTAATTGGGCCTCTATGCCCACTAGGATTATAATAAATGGCCCTAGATACGATACTTACGTGTCGCTATCCAAATCGGTTTAAAAGTGCCCTAAGCGTTTCTTTTTCAGAACAAAAAAGAAAAGAAAAAGCAAAACGTCGCAACGGGAGAGCGATGGAGGAAGAGGAGCACGAGGTTTACGGGGGAGAGATTCCCGACGTCGGAGAGATGGATGGTGATATGGATATGGCTGCCGCCGATGAGGATGCTGCTAAGGTCTGCTGCTATTCTCTCACTTACTGTATCGGTGGAAGTGATGATCGATTTGATTTGTAATGTTGTGAACAGCAGGAGTTGGATGAGATGAAGAAGCGATTGAAGGAGATGGAGGATGAAGCTGCTGCTCTTCGTGAGATGCAGGCCAAGGTTGAGAAGGAGATGGGAGCTCAAGGTTTAACTCTCTTTTATTTCGTTTTCTAATGTTAATTAGCGTTTGAATCAATCTTTGTATTTGAGCTGTGAGTTAATCTATTGCTTCTTCACTTTCAATTGTTTTTTTTTGAATTTTCAATTGCAGATCCTGCTACTATAGCAGCAAATCAAGCAGGCAAGGAGGAGGTTGATGCTCGGTCTGTTTTTGTTGGCAATGTAAGAAAGCTTATGTTTTCTGCTGTTTTGCTTTATTCTTCTTTGAACTATTGTATCTTCTTGTTGATTTCATAGTCTTTGTTCTTACTGGCTTAGTTTAAATTCACCTAGCTTTGAATTGCGCGTAGATCATTAGCTCAGTTGATGAAAAGAGCTTTTAATCTTATGGTTGAACATATTAGTAGTTTAAACATCAATTTTAGTGTAAGGGTACATCTTTGTTTCTGTGGCATGCACTGGATATCTTTTCAGTTGTCAGTCTCGATTAGACGAAAATTGTGAATGTTAGGAAGTAATGGGAGTGTAGAGTGTATCTTAACATTTAGTTTCTTGAGGGAGTCTTCTCATATTTTAAGAACCTGATCCTTCAGATGTAATTGAAGACTTTATATCTTCACCAAAAAGTTTCTGCTCAAATTTTAGGATGCTGCTGTCTTCTTTTCCTTTCTTTGTCGACTTTTCTTTCCTTATGACTTTTCTCGCTACAATCGCAGGATTGTTCTCATAGCTGAAGTTCTTATTAGCTCTGGGTGGGTTGTCAGCTAGGTTTAGTGGGGGATCTACGTTTTATTTTTGTAGTTAAAAAAGACCTGCTCTGTTCTCTTGTGGAACATGATTAAAAAAATTCAAAAAAATGCAAAAGAAAAAAAAAGACAAAAAAGAAATGAATACGTTTAGAGCCAAAAAAAAGAAAAGAAAGAGTTATAGCTTTGAGAAGGAAATGAATTGTGGAGAGGGGGAAATAGTTCTGTGGAGTATTGTGCAACCTTTCCTAAAGGAGACAGCCCTCGAAGAGCTGATCAGGATGCTGGATGCTTTCCAGACAAGACTCATATCTGCAATCTGCAGAGATTTGGTGAGAGGCTGCTGTTTGGTGGTAATAAAATATAAAGCTTGTCATAAAGTTATGCTTGGTACACAGCTTAAAGGATCTTTTCGTCTTAATGGCTACTCAAGTATACTAGATTTACACTTTGCTTTGCTTGGCGTTCTTTTTCATTTTTTGCACATATGTGAAATGAAAGGTAGAGGGCGTGTGTATAATGAAGAATGGTCAACAAGCAATGTATTTGCTTGGTGTTCTTGTTTCACTGAACTAGTTAATTTGATGGGTTGATCTCTGTGTTCTCACTGAAAAAACGATGGGTTATGCTTGTTTGTTGTGTACTATAACTGCATATTTTCACAATGCAGGTTGATTACGCTTGTACACCTGAAGAAGTGCAGCAACATTTCCAATCATGCGGGACTGTCCATCGGGTGACAATTCTGACAGACAAGTTCGGGCAGCCAAAGGGATTTGCGTATGTCGAGTTTGTGGAAGTTGATGCTATACAAGAGGCTCTGCAACTGAATGAATCAGAGTTACATGGTCGTCAACTAAAGGTACAGTACACAAAAGTTTCTTTCTTACTAAACCATAAAGACAAAACCAAAAACTCATTTATCTGGCTTAAATTTATTTATGTAGGTGCTGCCTAAGAGAACAAACGTTCCTGGGTTGAAACAGTTCCGTGGTAGGCGATTCAACCCGTATATGGGCTACCGGTTCCGCAGACCTTTCATGACTCCGTATATGTATTCTCCTTATGGATATGGGTATGTTCGTTTAACACCAATACATATATTGTGGTCAGAGCAAAGACATCTTTCTTGATTTTTTTCATTTTCATTTCCTCTTGTAAATATCTGTATGCAGGAAAGCTCCTAGGTTCAGAAGGCCAATGCGTTACATGCCATACCAATAAAATCCCCTTTCATTGGCTTAAAAACAAAGAGTGGAATCGTAATATGGCTATGTCCCATCTTTTGTTCTATGACTTGGTCTCTCCTGTTTTTTACTTTTTTTTTTTAATAACTTGGGCGCGTAAACATTTGGAATCTTGACTGGTATTTATAAGTTTCATATCGTTTGATATGAATCATATATGATTATAATGTCACGTAATGCCACTACAAGATGTGAAACGAAGCGTTGACCAAGAGAAAAAGGTCAACTCCACCGATATCGTGATTAGGTAGATGCATTATTTAAGTTATTACGGCGTATTTTAAGACCTCGCTATCATGAGCCGAGTGAAAGTTCTCAGTGAGGAGGAGAGAGTAGAGTCGTTCCCATTTCTTTCAGTGAGTCGCTTCTTGGAGATACGAAAAGACGATAATGTCCTTATCCCTTCCTTCTCGATACGCTTTCTTCTCCGGCTCGACTCCTGTCCGCATCAGCAGGAGCAGCAACAACAACCTCTGCTTCTCCGTCGCCGCTCTACAACGGAGTACTAAACTGTCCCCTCAACCTATCCTCCTCCGCCACGTCATCACTTCTCCTCGGTCAAGTCGTGAGATCGTGAGTGATTGTAGAGCTCATGCGTCGTCTTCACTCGGATCATACGAAGAAGAGGAGGACGCCAATTCCGATGGTTTCGATTTTAGTAGCTTCGTCTCTTTCGCGGAGGTGGTTAGTATTCTATCTTCCGCCGTGATTTCGGTGGTTCTCGCGGTGAATTACTTGGTGGTTGGTGAGATTGGGAAGAAGGTTCTGGCATTGGGTTTTGTCGGGTTGTTGGGTTCGGTCGTGTCTGGTTCGTGGCTTAGACGACGGCAATGGATGAGGATTTGCAAAGGAACGAGAGAAGGAGACGGGACGAATTTGATTCGACGGTTAGAGAAGCTTGAAGAGGATTTGAAAACCTCGGCCACTATTGTTAGAGTTCTCTCCAGGCATCTGGAGAAACTGGGGATCCGGTTTCGGGTCACCCGGAAAGCTCTCAAGGAGCCCGTTTCTGAGGTAAAGCTTCGATCTTGTTCTAGTGTCTGAATACAGCTTCACACGCTCTAACCTGAACATGGTTTAATTTATTACAAGTTTCTAGCTTTCAGATCGTGACTGATCAATGTAGCTGTTCTGTTACATAAAGTTTAGTTCTTTACGTGTTGTATGGTATCATCTCAATGTGTTTGGTTTGTGTTGTACAAAGACTGCAGCTTTGGCTCAGAAGAATTCTGAGGCCACCAGAGTGATAGCTGCACAACAAGAGATTCTAGAGAAGGAGCTTGGCGAAATTCAGAAGGTTCTGCTCGCTATGCAGGTATAATGTGGATTCTCTCGGTTTTAGCTGTTTTTGCTTCCCTGCTTGTTATGTCAGAACGTAGAAGGTTGTCATTTACGTTTCTGCCATGTCTGAATTGAAGACGATTCATACTAGTTTCCTTTTGAGCTCATGGAAGCTGTTTTGCTTGCTTTATACTTATAGGATCAACAGAGAAAGCAACTTGAGCTTATCCTCACTATTGCAAAGAACGGGAAGATGTTTGAGAGCACTACTAGTAGCAAGCAAGCGCCTGATGAAGACAAAGATAAGATAGCAGAAGAGCCCTCACCATCCAAAAAGATACTCTATCAATAAACCATAAGTAATACAAACACATAAGAACCCGCGAATGACACTCTGGAGAAGTTGTTCTTGGAGCCTTGGAGCCAAGAGAGGGAGAACACCAGAAAGTGGATAACTCACTGTGGTTTTGTTGATGTATTGTCATCATTATTTTGGGTCTGTGTAGTCCACTGTGGTTTTTGAATTCAAGCTTTCATTCCAACAGAGAGTGCATCAACTATGTATTACTTTAAACGTTTCAGACGCCAACTCATTCGTTTCCTCAGGAAGTTGAAGGACTACCTTTAAACGAAGATGGAAAGAATTTAACAACGGGGCGGTGGCGCAGTTGGCTAGCGCGTAGGTCTCATAGCTACTGAGTGATCCTGAGGTCGAGAGTTCGAGCCTCTCTCGCCCCAATTTTTTTTATTTTTATTGGCGCCGCCCACATGTTTAATCGTTAATAAGATTCAAAGCATCATCATCACAAATTATTTAGTTTATTATAATCACGCAGGAAAAGCAGTTATCCAACCAATGTAGGGGCTTCTTGGTCTCTCTTTGACTAAGCCATTGTGAATGTCATAATGGCGAATTGCGTAAAAGAAAGACTTTTCCCTAAAAAAACAAAATAAACTGATATGTAAAGCAAGAAAATGAAGTTTTAAATTTCTAAAAGACAAGGAGTTTTACTTCAGTTTCTCTTCGAAGTAAGAGTGGAAGTGAAATCATCCAAGTCTTGTCGGGTTTAGTCGGAGAGTGAATATCTTTCCTGGTGGAACTATTCTTTTTTCCTTTTCTGTATTATCTTCTCTGCTACAAGTTTTTTCTTTGGGACTCCATTGTTCTTTCTTTTGCTCTTCACAAATCTGAGATTTGAGTTTTAGAAGCTGTAATAACTTGAAGCTGTAATTTTGGGATTTGCAATTGAATTTAGAAAGTTACTAGTCCTACTAGGTGGTAGATCCACTCTTATCTAAAAAAGCTTTAAAGATTTGTTCTTGTAGATGGCGAATACAAGGTTTTGAAATTGACTAGCTCTTAGGAAAATGACTCTGCCTTTTATGCTCACTGCTTTGGTGCTTGCCTGTTTATGGTCATCTGTGTCACCGGATGAACAAGGTAAATTTCATTTCTTTTACTTTTATCTTCTTTTATTTTTCTTTCTATTTACATCATTTTGCTTCTAAGACTGTCTTTATGCAGATAGTATGATTTTTCTTGGTTTTAACTCTTGCAATATCGTTTTAGGGGAGGCTCTATTTGCTCTGAGGAGCTCCTTACGTGCATCTCCTCAACAGCTTAGTGATTGGAACCTGAACCAAGTCGATCCTTGTACTTGGTCTCAAGTTATTTGTGATGAACAGAAGCACGTTACTTCTCTGTAAGTTTCTTATAACACTAACCAGAACTCCTTAAGTAATGGCCTGAGAGATTATTAACCTTTTTGTTATATATGGTTTGCAGAACCTTGTCTTACATGAACTTCTCCTCGGGAACTTTATCTTCAGGAATAGGAATCTTGAAAACTCTCAAAACTCTGTACGTGCCTCTACTTTGGAACTATATCGAAAACTGTTACATGTGTTTTGTTAGATGAGGATCCCTTGTGTTCTTTTTTTGCTCATAGTACATTGAAGGGAAATGGAATTACTGGTGAAATACCAGAATCCATTGGGAATCTTTCAAGCTTGACAAGCTTGGACTTAGAGGATAATCAACTATCTGGTCCCATACCATCCACCCTCGGTAATCTCAAAAACATCCAGTTCCTGTAAGTAATACTTCTCCCCAAAGTGTCTTGAAACTTGTCTGAGATCTCTTTGGGCTCAAAGAATTTTTAAAAATTGTCTTTATTCTTCTGTTTGGCTTTAACTAAGCAGGACCCTGAGTAGGAATAACCTAAATGGGACTATCCCTGATTCACTCACAGGCCTCTCAAAACTGATAAATATGTGAGTGTTCTGTTCTGTTATGTGGTCTTGTCTTCTTCAGTATTTCTTAAAGCTATTGCTTGGAACTACATAATGCAGTTTGCTCGACTCAAATAATCTCAGGGGTGAGATTCCTCAGAGTTTATTCGAAATTCCAAAATACAAGTATGTAAGAGCAACAACTACTTTACTGACAGCTTCCATTTATCTTACCACTATTAAGCTGATTTGGCTTTTTATAAACTTAATAGTTTCACAGCAAACAACTTGACTTGTGGTGGCGTTTACCCTCGCCCTTGTGTAACCGAGTCCAACCCTTCAGGTGAAACTATAATAGTCTGCTGATGCCTTACTTCCATATTCATGTTGCCTAGATACCAAGTATGTAGAGTTTGTGTTTGCTCTGATTAGGTGATTCAAGCAATTCAAAAACCGGAATCATAGCTGGAGCTGTTAGTGGGAGCACAGTGATTCTTCTTGGATTCTTCTTGTTTTTCTTCTGCAAAGATAAGCATAAAGGATATAGACGTGAGGTGTTTGTAGATGTTGCAGGTCTGTGAACAATCTTTAGTTTACTAGGAGCTTAAAAAAAACGTTTTGTATTTCCACTTTTTAAAAACTTTGGTTTCAGGTGAAGTGGACAGAAGGATTGCGTTTGGACAGCTGAGAAGATTTTCATGGAGAGAGCTTCAACTGGCTACAGATGAGTTCAGTGAACAGAACGTTCTTGGACAAGGAGGCTTTGGGAAAGTTTACAAAGGAGTGCTTTTAGATGGCACCAAAGTCGCAGTGAAGAGATTAACTGACTTTGAACGTCCAGGAGGAGACGAAGCTTTCCAGAGAGAAGTTGAAATGATAAGTGTAGCTGTTCATAGGAACCTGCTTCGCCTTATAGGCTTTTGCACAACACAAACCGAGCGCCTTTTGGTGTATCCCTTCATGCAGAATCTAAGTGTTGCCTATCGCCTAAGAGGTATAAAGAACAATGCAAACTTCACTCATTTGGTTCAGGAGGTTCAAACGTTTTGTGCTTATATGCAGAGATTAAACGAGGGGAACCAGTTTTGGATTGGTTCAGGAGGAAACAGATTGCTCTAGGAGCAGCACGAGGACTTGAGTATCTTCATGAACATTGCAACCCGAAGATCATACATCGAGACGTGAAGGCTGCTAATGTGTTACTAGATGAAGACTTTGAGGCAGTGGTTGGTGATTTTGGTTTAGCCAAGTTGGTAGATGTTAGAAGGACTAATGTGACCACTCAGGTCCGAGGAACAATGGGTCACATTGCACCTGAATGTATATCCACAGGGAAATCATCAGAGAAAACCGATGTTTTCGGGTATGGAATCATGCTTCTAGAGCTTGTAACAGGACAGAGAGCCATTGATTTTTCGCGGTTAGAGGAAGAAGATGATGTCTTGTTGCTAGACCATGTAAGTAATGTTTGAACTGAGATCTTTTTTCTTTTTTTGCTTCTTCTCAAGAGTGTTAATAAACAATCTATTGGTTTTCAGGTGAAGAAGTTGGAAAGAGAAAAGAGACTAGGAGATATAGTAGATAAGAAGCTTGAAGAGGATTACATAAAAGAAGAAGTAGAGATGATGATTCAAGTTGCTTTGTTGTGCACACAAGCAGAACCAGAGGAACGACCAGCAATGTCTGAAGTTGTGAGGATGCTTGAAGGAGAAGGGCTTGCAGAGAGATGGGAAGAATGGCAGAATCTTGAAGTTACAAGACAAGAAGAGTTTCAGAGGTTGCAGAGGAGGTTTGATTGGGGTGAAGATTCAATTAATAATCAAGACGCCATTGAATTATCTGGTGGAAGATAGAAATACACTTTTGGTTCTAAAGGTAACAGCCTTGTGATTCACATTGTAAAGTAGATGAAGATTGATTTTTTAAACATCAGTGAAGTTTACAATGTACTATGGTTTACATATAGAATGTTCGTATGAAGAATATAGACAACATGTATGAGTTACACATAAGACCACATGTACATTCTAAGACACTAGCACACATCATGAAGTAACGTACAGATGTAGAACCTCCACATGCAAATTAAACATTAAGAAAATAATGTCTTGTTCCTTGGAAGCATATACATACATACATACCTCAAGACTGAAAAGGAAACATGGAGTCATCAAAGAGATGATCAGGCCAATCTACAGAGCCTGTAGCTGCTCCTTCTTGCTCATGGCTTGAGGAAGCCTGGTGCTGAACCAAATCACCAGCCAAAGGGGAAGGATCATGAGAAGGCAACATAGTTTGGTTCAAGCTAGGTGGTTCATGGGACCATATTGGAGAATTGCTTTGACTGAAGTGATTTTCCTCTAAGGTTTTGAGGGATGGGAGGTTGTTGTTAAAGTCTTGAAGAATGTTCAAGTCATGAGGGTTAATGTTGTTACTACTATTCATGGCAAGAGTAGGAGGAGGTTGAAGTAAGTAGTTTAGCAACTGGAGCTTAGTCATCTCAGCTTGGAGATTAAGTAAAGCTTGTTGATCTTCAAATGGAACCTGTTGATGAAGATCAACAAGTCCTCTAAGGTTAGAGAGAGACATGAGCTGAGATAAGCTAGAGAAGATATCATCGGTTCTTGGGCGATGAGTCATGGGATCAAAACCCATCTGAATCAGCTTCTTCTTCAAATGAGTGTTCCAGAAATTCTTGATCTCGTTATCTGTTCTTCCTGGTAAGTGACTTGCAATCATTGACCACCTTATATACACAATCATTACCAATAACATTATCCAATGAGTAAAACAAAAACAATCCATATGACCAAGAGTTACAAGATTTTCTTTACTTGTTTCCAAGAACAGCATGAAGGTTGAGGATAGTCTCTTCTTCCTCTTGTGAGAACTTTCCTCGCTTAATGTCTGGTCTCAAATAGTTTGTCCATCGTAGCCTGCAACTCTTCCCACACCTGTTAAGACCTGCATATAATAAGACAAGAGCTTTAAAACTCCAACACACGAAACTAGGTTTCCATGCATCAAAGTCTTTGAAGATAGTACGTACCAGCGAGCTTGGGAAGGGCACTCCAGCTGCTATGGCCATGTTTGTGGATATAACTGATGAGCTTATCATCTTCTTCAGGCAACCATGGACCTTTCTTCAGACCGGTTTCATCTGAGAGAGGAGATCTTCCCATGTTTGATGAACGATCTGTATCTAACAACGGTTCTTGTTTGCCTTCTCTTAACTGTCAAAAAGATTTGGTCGCTTGCCTCCTTTCTTCACAACCACTAACTGCTTCTTATTTCTATTTATATATACTCGAGCTTCCCTCTCTCACTAACCACGTGCTTCTTTCTTATTCGCATACCAAAACAACCCATGTCGCTTTCACCCTTTCTCTTCTTTATTCTCTCGGTATATGGTCACGTACCGCATAACCACTTATACTTCATGGCATTACAAGCAATCTTCTATCAGAAACAACTCGAGAGCTTGAGATCTTTAGTCTGGAGTCATGTGTTTCACGGATTAGTATTGTCAAGAAACATGCAAACGTAATAACATGATCACAGATTCATAGTCGCGTTGCTTGCTACAGAAAGGTATATAGGAGGAGTAGAACCAGAGAGCTTATAAACTATTCAAATCATTATTTATTCATTGGTTGACAAACAACAAAAGGTTTCAAAAAGAAGTCAGCACCAACGACAGATGTCACCTCAAAGATGGCTGAAGAGAAATCTCCTTTGGCACGCAAAGATAGGCTTCTAATTGCTCATGACTCACTTATGTATTTGGTGTTATATATAGTTGTATTTTCTTTGTATCAAGCCATGAGCACTTAGAGATTTGACTCTGATAGTGAGATAACTGATGCAGAAAAAAAATAACTGCAAGTCTGAGAGTCTCCAAAAATAGTGGACAACATAAAGAAAACTAGAAGTCGTTAAGTCACATTCAACACATCTCTTTTGATAATGAAGAAGAAACCTGCAAACATAGATCATATCAGGATGTATGATGAGAAGTTTTGTATCTATGAGAAGAAACGTTACTGTTGATAATGTTGACAGGCTTGATGTTGACACACATTTTTTTTGGGGTTGAAAATTAGGAGGAGCTTGTTAGAGGAGAGGTTGGTGTAGAAATGATCTAAATCTCCACCATCTTTGAAACCTACAAGACTTTTCTCCCCCACTGTCTCTGCATTGGACCAAATGGCATTTCTTGTCGTTTTCTTCTGTGTCTTCTCCATAAAGTAGTTGATAGGGTTTTCTCCATTTTTTCCTAATGAAAAGATAACATGTCCTCCCTTGACCAAAAATAAAAGATAACATGTCCTCAAGAAACAAATTCCAAGATCTGCAGAAATGAATAAGGAAACGTTTCCACCATACTAACCAAATACGTTTTATCATATTGTCAAAGTCTCTTCAGTATTTATCCTCTACATTATATGATACTGATCATAAAGTGATCGTTGGCGAGAAATAAGTGTTTTCATTATGCCGACTATAAAAATACATTAGGTTAATTTCATTATATAGTGAACCTGTTACTCAGCAAGGCAGCATGACGTGGGTGATAATGTGTACATCCACGCACTAGAAGTGCCTAAAGTAAAATGTATTATTCTCCATTTCCATCTAATCATAGTAAAATAGACTTGTGATTAGCCAGTTAGTTTCATCAAGTTCAATTTAAGCAGCGGAGAAACCTTGAATATTTTCTAGAAAGACTAGAGAGAGAGAGACATTTGAGTTGCTTGTCCGTCTAGGGTTTCTCATAGAGTGGACCACACCACAATCTCACTGGAGGAAGCAGGTACAGTTAAATATTAAAGAAATATAAGGAAGGCACTACTAGGTTCATACTAAAAATAATTGATTTTAAGATACGTTATGTCACTTAAACCATTCTTTTCATCTAATATATTTAAATAAACTGATTTGCTTCTTCTCATATGTTCCTAACCAACACATCTAAACCCTGACTTTCAAAGCCAAGTTTGATATAAAGTAACTTTCACTTATTCCCTATTTTCTGTATATGTAAGGGGGGTGCATATCGAGCTGAAGGCTATGTTAATTAGTCACATACACACACACAATAATCCAGGATAACACTATCAAACTTTATATATATATGCAGCAGTATATATTAAACTGTTGGTACTTTACACATTTAAGCGAAACCAAGATGGTTGTGTTGAAAGTTTAATAAGCATTAGTAAGGATCATGAAAGAGAATGCAGTGAGTGTAGAAAAACAAAAGGATACCAATGCACTCGCATTCTTATTTCAAGAACAAGATTTGAGTTCATGAGTATATTCAAACAGCTAGTTAAACTTATTTTTTTTTCTACTGAGCAGTCTTGTTAGAAAATCAGGTCCAGAAGTGGGGTCAGTAGACTTGTTTTGTAATTTTGATCATACAATTAATTAATCTACTCATGGTTGAAGTATATATTTCTTTCTTCTGCATGGTTGAGTATTTCAACATTTGGTTTTATTAGCAATTCTTCTAAAGACTAATAAATACCTATATATACTAATTGAAACCAAACAAATAAATACAGACAAGAACCCACTACTGTTCAAAATCTTCTAGCATAGCACTTTCCTCAAACGGTAAATCTGCTAAAATTACATCACAAGAAACCTGCAAGAACATGGGACATATATAGCCTATGTCACATAAAAATGCAATGCCCATTTTATAAATGTGAAGTCATTCTTTAGTATTATATGAAACCAAAAAGCGTAAATTTCTTAGGCATCAACCACTACATGTAATTTTAGGTGGCTGGATTCTTTTCATTGATGACATCAGTTTTACAGCTAAAGACAGACAGTGAAAGATTAAGAAGGAGAAAATGGCATTATGCTATTTTAGTTAGAGCTCCACATCGAATCATTGTATATGCATCAATTAACATATATTGCTTTCAAAACCAATCAAAAACTAGAAATTCACAAAACAAAACAGTTTAAAAGGAAAGCAAGCCTGATTAACATTTGCTTCATGAAAGGAATGAAAACTTGTAATGAGTACTAAAATTTTGAGCAAAAAAAAAAAAGATTTGGGCAGAAGCATGCAACTAACCTCAGAATTTAACAGGGTAGGCCTTGTTCATCGTTTTCTTCACAGGCATTAAGAAGATTGTATAAGTAACATTAATGTTGCTTTTAAGGAGATAGTAGTTGGAGTAAAAGAGGCTAAAGTGTTTGTTCTTTTCGCGAAAGTATCTAAGACAAAGACAAAAGCTGAGGAACCTTTTTGGAATGAAAAGCAACGCACATGCGGTGATCAGAAGTACTACCAAGATCCTTGCATGAATATATACGTAAGATCGCTAACATAATAGGATGATCTTTGTAAAAGCATCATAAAAAGCTGTGCAGACCTTTTCAAGCACATGGGTGGAGTTGGTAAGACAGGTCTTCAGAGAATATAATGCTATTCTCATATGCAAACCTCATGAAACCTCTATGGCTAATATGCATTTTTGTCTTAAGCCTCTTAAACTCAACACTAAGAACATCGCTTCATCTTGCGGAGCTTCGACATTTGGACATTAATATTGCTCAGAAACACACAAAAGTATACATATACAGAGTAATGCTGACAATAAAGCTAGGCTGGAACGTTGAAGACTTGGTCAGTTCGTGAATTGCAGGATAACAAGCTGCAAGTGTAAACTGATTGGTGTGAACGGCATAATGCAAGCTGTAAAACTTAAACAGATAATAGACTATGCATTAAAAATGTTCAGCTTTGACCAATATTGTTCGTATTATGATAAATAATTGCGGGTAGATAGATCATTTTCAAAACATCTTTTTGACTTAACCCTTGTATGTAAAGGGTATTAGGTAAAGATTATCGTGGTCCAGACCACAGCTATTCCACACAAAAAATGGCAATGAAAATCAGTAGAACTATGAGCATCTCGTATCAAGAAAGACGTCTAACTAATTTAACAACCTAGCACTGATCAAGAACTCAGCGAACTAAACCTTGATATATATTGTACTACAAACTTCGTATTGCTTGTGAATAAAACATTGACTCTTAGCAGCATCTCAGTGATCGATGAGGATCAAATCATAAACTCCCGGGAGTAATCATGTGAATAATATGAATTGAATCTTAGTCAATAAGAAGTGGGTTGGTTTAGATAACATAATAAAACTGCATTATTAAATATGTTTTATCATCAGTCATATTCAAACTTTCTAGAAAAGAACCAGTAGTATTAAGATTATTTTAATCACCATTCCGTACATGTTAACGAAGATTTTCAATACCACCCCTGACACTGAGTGAGAAGACTATTGACCACATCTTCCTACAAAATCAATAGAGGCGAGGCAGTATACAGAAAATCAACTAACAAGACTAGAAGATGAAGTTCTTATAAGGGCTTGAAGCCCAATAAGAAAGCATGATCAAAATGGTCAAGACTGTCTCACTCTACCTCCTAGGCTCACCGGAACTTAAACTCAAGCGCATTATAAGCCACACATCGTAGATTCATCATACTTTCTTACCAAAACAGAGCTAAGTTTAGTCTGTGTGGAAACAAAGTCATAAAATCCATAGAAACTACTTAATGAACAATGTTTACACCAACAAAATAGCATGATATCCAGCAACAGTATAACAAAGAGTAACATCTTGAGGAAACAAGAAGAGAGGGACCATCAATTATAATTCAAGCAGATTTGGCAGCTTCAGCAGCTTCTTCAGCAGCTTCCTCCTCTTGAAGCTTCTTGAGAGAAGGAGGAGGTCTGACAACAATGCTTTTCTTCCATTGCCTGTCAAGTTTCCTCGACAACCTCTTCCCTATCCCTTCTTCTATCTCCCTCTCTCTTCTCACCGTCAATATCCTCGCTACCTAAACACACCCAAAGGAACATACATCTTTTAGTCCCATCCCATACAACAGAGAGAGTAGACACTTCTGTCTTAACTGAAAAGAACGTTGTTATAATATGA
Organism: Moricandia moricandioides; assembly: GCA_905132885.1. Classification (NCBI taxonomy): domain Eukaryota; kingdom Viridiplantae; phylum Streptophyta; class Magnoliopsida; order Brassicales; family Brassicaceae; genus Moricandia; species Moricandia moricandioides. The sequence continues at coordinate 69,990 of CAJHQQ010000046.1, forward strand.
CTTATGTCTATACAAGAAATGACACAAAGCTCAGGACTTTTGTCTTAACTGAAAAACAGAGAGAGGACAAAAGCCAATAGCTTAGGTTTTGGTGGCCACTTAAATGAAGACATGACACAAAGCTCAGGACTCTTTTATGTCTTAACTGAAAAGCACGTTGTAATAAGAACAACGTAGAAGCTCTGTGCAAGATTCTAACCAAGGCACCTGAAAACTCGAATCTAAAGACATGACACAAAAGCTCAGGACTTTCTATGTCTTAAACTGAAAGGACATCAACACTCGAATCTAAAGCTATACACAGACAATGTGTTCCATCAAATTAAAAGTCTTACTTGTTTCTTCATTCGACGAAACTCGCTTGATTTGAACTCGTTCCTTGCTGATTTCTGGAGACGGAGCATAAAGAGCTCTCCTTTAAGGTCAATAACCTCCTCGTTCAGCTCCTCCGTCGTCTTCGCTCTGATATCTTTCAACTCCGCCTCTCTTTTCGACATCATCACCACCAACGGTTTACGAGACGGAGATATCGCCGCCACGCGAGCAGAGACCTGGTGCTGGATTCTGACACCGTGGAACGATGAAGAGGTTGAAGTCGCGGAAACAGTTCCACGGAGGAAAGTCACCGCCGTCCCCGGCGAGGCAATTGAGAGACTGAGCATTGTGGCTATGGTGTAAGAAGATGAGTTCACTGGCGAGTTTTGAGGATAATGGAAGAGATAAGGCTTCTCTTATATCTTTCCGTTTGCCCCTGTATTTACTTTTAATCACGAAATAAACCCAGTAGTATCTAAATTGCAAATAGGACTCAGACGAAATATTATAATTAAGATAAAGCCTCGATAGTTTTGTATAATTAAAGATATTCCGATAGTTTCTAAGTTGTGGACAATAATAACTCGAACGCAAGCACACACTTATGTATTATTATTAATTTGGGACCAAGTTCTAGATAATCAAACAAACATCTGAAAAACTTGTCTCTTTATAAGCTACCCCCGGAAAACGAAAGCCTCCACCTTTTTCTGATATTTACAAGTTTAATACATGTTTTTTCAATTTTTCTGATTCGGCCGCAGAATAAAAAATAATCATCAGCAGCAACCCCTTTTTATTATGAGTAAATCCTCTGTTTTTCCAAGATGCACTCATCATCATTCTTGATTCTTCTTGTTTTGTTTTACAAGAACTCAAATCTATGTTGGTTCACGATGTCTAGTTGCCCAGCTCGAGCTCAAGGCTCTAAGCCGTTGGAAATACTCACCAAGTGCCAATAACCCTCGAGCCGCTTGTCGTGTGGTCAAGATCCGATGCATTTGTTGCAACGTCTCATGTCTCAAGTGATCAGCCTAAGTAATAAGAATCAAGAAACTATTTGGTACTACTATTATCTTGGTTAAAAATAAGAATATTACTATTAACTTTACCTGATTTACAAAACTGACCAAAGCTTCTAATCTCTCCATTGCAGAATTCACCTGAGGAATATAGTTCCCTTCACCAAGACCACCACGTGCAACGCACTCCGCAATCGTGTGTTGCAGCTTCTCCATACCTTGAGACAAAGCATCTTCAGCTTGCTGACAAGATTGTCTTAAGTTGCATACATCTAGAACTTGTTGATCAGTCATGACATCAAAATGTGGCAAAAGAACCTACACAAAAAAAAAAAAACATATCAAGAAACATTATTGAATATAACTTTGTTACTACACGATGTTACTGATTTGTTACCTTGAGAAGATCAGAGGGTCGAAACCCACCGATCCAAAGGAAGAACCGTTCTGAAGAAGTTCTCCACATCCCTGACATGACGAAGAAGACATCGGCTTTTGCAGCGGCTGACTTCATACGGAATAGCTCAAAGTAATGTTTCATGGTGTTTTCAACTAGAGAACGTAGCTCCACATCAGTAACATGTCCATGCAGAACCGTTCTTAGTTCGCATATCTGTTTGTTCTGTTCTTCAATCCAGTGTCCATATTCCATCTCAAACGCAGCAATCCCTATAAATAAATAAATAAAAAATGATGTTTACACCATTATATCTTGATGTTCAAGTCTTGACTTCTTGTAAAGAAAGACTAGTACAAACCTGGATTCATGGTTTCCGTGAAACCGAGAGAGTTAGTATCTATGCCATTACCAACGTAGAATCCCTGAAACCAATTCAACTTTCTTTCAGATATGTTTTGGAAATGGAAAGAACCCTAATATAGATTTTTTTGGCTTCAATGACCTGTTGTCTAGCACGATCAAGTTCTTGCTCTAGTTGTATTAGCTTTAACCTGCTTGTTTCTAGCTGTTGAACATAAGCCTTCAAACAAAAAAAAAAACAGAAGCTCTCATTGAGTAACAAGATCAAAAGATTGTTGTCTAATGGTGTACATAATGTCATACCTTCTTGCGCAAGCGACTCTTCCTAGCAGCCTCGCGGTTCTGCGCAAGCCGTCTCTGTATCTGTAACAAATATAAACATTTAGTACATACGTAGGGATTAAAATAAAAAAATTATGGAAACATTTAGACATTTACTTTATCAGGATGTCTGGACGTAGAAGCTTCTTGATCAAACATGTGAGGAGTTCCATGGGAAGTATCCTCTGACTAGAAACAAATAATGAGTTCAATAAACAAAAGCTGAAAAAAAAAGTGTTATTATCAAGAGATTTTTAAAGAGGAATGAAGCAAAAAGATACCAAGTTGTTGTTGTTGTTGTTGTCTAGTTTTTGATTATTGGGTATAATAATGTGGCTTGGAGTGTTCATATTTTCCACATTGCTAATATTGTTCTTGAAAGGTTCTCCCCACATACCAAACTGATGAAGAGGCTCGTACATACCAACTCTTTGTGGTGCTACAAAGTGTGTTGATGTTGAATTCATGCTTCCCTCAACTGCAAGTTTAAGTAAAATTACAATGTTTTTTTTTAATAAAACATTGTGTGAAAAGCATATAAACCAATCTCTAACAGGTCTCAACCTTAAGGTTATATCACACAAAGTCAAAGAAATAGTAAAAGTTGTGATGTTTTTTTATGAAAACTATTTCAATCTCCAAAGTAACTAAATTCGATTACGATTACTATAAAGAAAAAAAAAGGAAACATAACAAAACCACTTTTATTTTTCATACAAATGAAATAAATCTAAGAGATTCCCTAAGACATAGGAGAAGACCAAAACTATCACGAGTGAAAGATATGCTCTAGTGGCCGCTAATAACCTTATCCTCAATAGTGTTTGGAGGGTGTTGTGTTAATAGATAAGGTCGTAGAAACTGTGTTAAAGCAGCAAAAACGATATAGTAAGTTAAGTTTCCACTTATTGAGAATGTCACTTTACTTTTAGCACTAAACGGTGGACCAACTTAACAACAAGTTTAACAGTTAAAGCCACCTTTAAACAAGAGGAATTTCAATCCACTGGTTTACTCAATTCCTGTACGCAACTTTTAGAAGAAAGGTAAAATCGAACATAAGCGTGATGATGAAAAAATGTTTTTTTCTATTTGAATAAATTTAATATTCTTTCAAAAAAAAAAACATAAGCTAGAGCATAATCTACAAGTGGAGATAGATTAAAAAATTTCTAATACAAAACAGGTCTACGCAATATTCGAATCATTTTCAGCTTCGATTCCAAGCAACTCATAAAAACATATTGAAGTAATTCATCAAGTTTATACAAATCAATCAAGAGAAAAAATTAATGAAAACAACAAATAAGAAAGAAAGGTTTTAAAGACTTATAAGTGAGAACAAGATTACAATGGAACAGGGTAAAGCCATAAAAGACGCCGTGAAAACTCTTTGACTTTTCACTTTTGTTTACCTCACTCGCTTTCACTAGGGAGAAAATAAAGACACGAGAGATATAATTGGCAAAGAAGAGAGATCCAAAGCCAAACCTTATGATGGTTTTCTTATGTCGCGATAAAACATGCAAGAAATAAACAAGACTTGAGTGACAAGATCGGTAGTAAGTAAGATCGAACACGACCGTAAACAGAAGTTTTTTTAAAAAGCTGTTCCTTCTGTCTCAGAAACTCAGTTTTCATCATCTTGAAGGAGAAGAAGAGGTATCATGCGAGAACACGACAACTTAAATGAGTCCTTTGACGTGGTTATTTAATATTTTTCCATTGAGAAAAATTATTTAATAATACTATATATCTTTTAGTTTTTTTTCTCGTATTTCTATTTTTTGTGGGTTCTAGTGCAGCTACAGTGAGTCAAACCTAATTATTGACATGTTCATATTCTATTTTCTCTGTATTAATAAATAGTGCCGGAATAATCTGTTTCTAGATTACAATAAGTATATTTAGAGAAATATTAGAGGATATTTATAAAAATGTTTTTGTCACAAATTTTTTTTTTTTAAATATCAAAATGTATTTTAAGCTTTAATTAATCTAGAGTTATGATTTAGAGCTATGAGAGATTTCGGATGAGATTTAAAAATTTTTTACAAAAATAATTAAAATTTACATTAAAAAAAATATTTTAATATTTTTGAAGATTATTTTGGTGATAAAACTTTTTAAAAAATATTTGAGAAATTGTATTAAAATTTATGAGAGAAATATAGTATTGGATGTTCGATTCTTAATATTCATAAAAGAATTTGATTAAATTTAAAAATAAAATGGGTATTCGTTTTTTTTTATTCAGTTGTTATGTCTCTCCACTACTTCTCGCTGATATGCGCACCAGGTAGATCCATTTTTTTATTCTCTTCTAAAATCTTCCTTTTATAGCTTTTTTTTTAACCTTAAGCACGTCTGGCTTCTCTAACCAGCGCATGCGTCGGCGGTAACGAGAAGCGCCAGTTCACTCGCTAAACTGGTGCGTGTCTCCAACCTTATAAGCAGACTAAAGAGCCATCCAAGACATGAGAATGAGCGCGTCATCATGAACCTAAGATTCTTCTTCGATTCTAATGACTTAACAACGGCTACTTCTAGAATATATTATTCATGTATTCCGTACAAAAATACTATTTTTATCCACATATCATAGCTGTATCAATTAAACATTTCATACTTGTTTATACACTATTTGAGTAACCAGAACTGCTTATATTCTTTTTTAATAAGAAGTTATTGTAATCTATTATATGTTGTAACGAATAAGCAGACGACAAGCATGACTTGTTCATAACAAGCAACGTTTACTATTAATCATATTGGTTTCTTGCGTTTTTTTTTCTTTGCATTCGCAGCTCAACGGATTTGTATAAATCTGTATCGTAAGGTAAACATGATAATATTAATTTAAATGAAGAAAAAGATCCAATATATTATCCTTGTAACTCATGTAGAGTATGATTTTTTTTTTTTTTGAGAAAAGAGTATAATTTGTTTTAAAACTTGATTATTAGCCTTTGGGAGTCCGGACAGGTTAGATTGATTAGTAGAGTTAATTAGGTAAAGAATTCACCTAATAGATATTGCAACTTTTAATTGATGTATTAAAACAGAATGGCTCTTCAAGCTCCATAGGAGACAATGTGCATTCTAAAATATGATTAAAATTATTGTTTGGATATAGTCTTGTAGACATAATTAATTTAAAGGTGTATGTCTTCGTTCATTCACACAATTAGATTTAAGACCACAAATCCCATCAATACACATAAAACTAAAATGTATCTAGCCTAGAAGTTAGAACTAATTAACTGAGATCTGTAGAAATATATACAATTGTGTATGCATGCGTGAAATGAACTTTATTTACTACATATGTTCTTTAAAGATAGATTTTTAGTGATTTACACATATTAAATCATTGCTATAAATGGATTATTTTGTAGTTATTGATTTTTACTAACTTTTAATCAATATTAATTTAATAAATTTAATTATTTTTCTCAAAATTTGTAACTTCCGTATATAAAACATAAAACATTTATCTTTGTAAAATAATTTTCTTATAAAAACATATATTTTAGTAAAACGAGTTTTTTTATGTATTGCAAAAATTTATTAATAGAATGCATATAAACAACGCATAAAGAACCAAGGGTTACGATCGACGCATGACGTGAGATGTCTCATGGGCATGCATATATATATAGAGAAGATAAGTTCCACAATTAGGTACAATAAAGACGAGAAATATAGTTCTTTTTCTTCATTTATAAAGATGCATAATCTAATATATTGGACTGTCTAGTAGGAGGAAACTAACTACAACAGGATAAGTTTAATAAGTAGATAACATATTAAATAATTCTATTCTTTTCTTCTGAAACTTGGATCGTGCAAATGATTTGTGTGTAAAGCTACACAATTCATAAATGATGATGGCTTTTTAGCCATACGATCCATTATGGATGATAGATATTGGTGAATTTCCATTTCACACTCTATCCACATATTAAAATATAGCAATTTTATTCAAATTGGAGAAATTTTACAATATTATATACAATAATGAAAACGAGAAGAGATATAGAAAAGAGAGGTCACGCATAAACACTTGGCTTTTGGCTATTTGTATAATTATTCTTAAGTGCTATCTCATAAAGTGGTTTGCCACCACGAGTGGCTACCTCGTGTTTGGATTTTCACTCTGTTATTCATATGGTTGGCATAAACGAGGTTAACCCCATCCCTGTAAACATAAATATTTACACGACCTAGTTCCAAGTGAATTTGTTTTTTTTTTGTCCAAGTGAATTTGTTTATTCAAACAAATAATTGTTCTAGCTACCATAAGTCATACTGGATATAGACCGTACCGTTTAAAATAAAATAACTATAAATGTGGGAAAACAAAGTTCTATCACTAATGATGAGTATAAATTATAAATTCACGAGTTGTGTGATTGTTAAAAAATGCTGAAATAGTATAATTAATTTTGTGTTTAAACATATGCGAGTTACTAAATTAGTAAGTCGAGTTTTCTTCTCTAAACATGATATAGAGTTTTAAACTGATAGCTTGTGCTTTTCAAAATACAAGACACTGAAAGTTTATCATCCACATAGCTCAGTATTGGTTGGAGGAACACACACATCGCCATCAGGGCCAACTCTAAGTTCTAAGCCATGTTAAGTGAAATATTTGCCACATTATGTCCCCATTTCTATAAGGCTCCATGAAGCAAAATTTCAAATACATTATGTATATTAAAAAAAATTAGTGATTATATAAAGCTCACATTGTTTTTATCATGAGATTATTTTTATTATATTTTGTAATGTAATATACCAATCCTAATTTTTTATTTTGTTTCGAACTCCCCAAATTTTAAGGTCAGCCGTGATTGCCATATGTAATCGCAACTCATGGATTGGTTTGTAAATTTATTAGTTTCCTACTGATAATATCATGAAGAATAAGCACGGATTTGTAAATCGAAAGCTACAGTTGATTTCATAGCTTGTAAATTTTAATAAAATTTAATGGTATAGTGAGTATAGGTTGATAGAATTGGATTCATGCGATGGCACGTGCATGAGCCTAAAGGAAGATGCAAACTTTACTAATGGGGTCATTAATGAAAATTATAATGTGAAACTAATACCAAATTTGTATTTAAATAATTGTTAGGGGCGTTAATAGAACTTAGAAGTAAAGCAACCTTTGGCCCCATCGTTGAACCATATCTAACCTATTATACAGTAGCACATAATCTTTCTTTTTTTATAAGGATTTTCTTATAATAGTATAGTATCATGATTATGATATGTATTGATTGAGAAGACGTTTTGGGTCATTGTTTGCGTCATACGACCATGTAATTTAATTAGGCAAAATTATATTCCTATAATAGTTTTCCAAAACCCTTATTAATGTATTACGTAAAAATAAATACCGGGATAGTCATAGCCTTTCATGCGCAGGCTAACACCAAATCATATTAACACATATATTTTTGTAGATCTGATTCTTTGTTGAAGAATTCGAGTGCTTTAAGAATTATTCGATAAGAGATTCTCGATAAAGAAAATAAAGATTACCCAGCAAATTAGTACTATTTAAAAACGAATTAATATATAAATCAAGGATCCATGCCCCTACGGGGCTCGGAAAGACTTCATAGAGTAGAAGTCGATCCCACTTATCCACTATGTGCAAAGGTGTCATGCTTTAATAATTTGGGTGTCACAGTGAATATATTAGATAAATATTCGATCTTAATATAATGCTATTATACTTGTTTTCCAATCGAAAATTAGACTCCTAATAGTCGACAAAACAAAAAGACTACTAATCGTCTAAGCCTTTGGACTGTTCAAAGACAACAAAAAGTGTGTAAGCATTTGACAAGAAGGTAGCATCTAAACAATCTGGATAATTTTCAAAACTATATAATCGATTTCAAATGTATTTTCAGATATTCAAATAACAACTACAAATTTATGGTACGGCCTTATAAGTCTAGAAGTATCATTTTCTCTTTTTCTAAAGACATTTACAAAGCAAAAATAAATAAATAAATAAAGACATTTACAAAGCAAGAAAATAGGAGAATATTGACTAGAAAAGGTGGGTTGAAAAGAGAGAATGGATAAAGATATATAGAAAGAAGTTAAAACCGGAAACTATCACGATTTAAGATTACATCGTTTTCTGATCTACGTTTGCTTTCCTTTTAGATGTTAAACATTGTTTTCCACGCACATTAAGGTATTTGAATCATTGTTAATATTAATTTTAAATTCTAAAATCGCAGCTACAATCTTTGGAAAAATAATCGTCTTAGTATATAGAATGAATGAAGTTGGCCCAAAAAAAAAATTAGAGAATGATCAGGAACCGTTTACTCAACGAAGCACATGTGTAAAATGGAATAGTAACTATTTTTAAAGTCGTATATAGATAAGAATGAGATATTGAGAGTTGGGTGTATGAATGGTGTTCATCGAGTTAGGCCCATTATCATTAACTTGGAAACAATCGTCTGGATATTTTAGGCTTAGCTTCTTCATATACCACTTTGTTCATTATCTAATTTCGTTTTGTAATCTATTTTCTCTGTTGTTTTTCTTATGATTTGGGAGTTTATGTAAAAAAAAAAAAAGGTAAATTAATCGAAGTGATATCTCTGTGACTTTGTCTTTTCCGTGACTGAAATTGAAAGATAAAACAAATATCAGGTACCTACGTGGCAAAAGTTATAAAACTGTATCATCCCTTTGCTGTGTTAAGAAACTTGGGCGTCATTTTTGCAATTCAACCCTTACATTCCGGATTTCTCTTAAAATATGTATCATAGTTTCTTTCTTGCATAACTACTTTGCCGGGGAAATTAAATTCATAATTATGAGAGGGAGAGAGCTAAGAATGGGAAGCAGCGACGAGATGCCAGTGGTGCTCATCACGGGATGCTCTCGTGGAGGAATCGGCTACGCACTGGCTCGTGAATTCTCGGCCAATGGTTGTCGAGTGGTGGCCACGAGTCGATCGCAGAGCACGATGGCCGATTTGGTGAAAGATCCCAAGTTCTTTGTGCAAGAGCTCGATGTTCTGTCGGAACAGAGTGTGAGTAAAGTTCTGTCCAAAGTTATCGACAAGTATGGTCAGATCGATGTTCTGGTCAATAACGCTGGAGTTCAATGTATCGGACCACTCGCGGAGACTCCAATTCAAGCCATGGAAAACACCTTCAACACAAATGTGTTCGGTAATAAAATTCGTGAATGATCACCAAGTGTTTGTTAAAATTCCTGACTCAAATTTTTTTTAATTTCTGCAGTTCAAAACTCTTTCTGGTTATTTACAGGTTCAATGAGGATGACTCAAGCTGTTGTACCTCACATGGTATCTAAAAAAAAGGGAAAGATTGTGAACATTGGAAGTATCAGCATCATGGCACCTGGACCATGGGCTGGGGTTTATACTGCATCTAAAGCTGCTCTTCATGCTCTTACAGACACATTAAGGTTGTCTATACTTCACCATTCTTGCTCATACATGTATCTTATTTTGTGTGTTTTTTTGTCTCTTGTTATAAGGTTGGAGCTTAGGCCATTTGGGATTGATGTAATCAACATTGTCCCAGGAGGTATTCAATCAAACATAGCCGACTCAGCGATCACGAGCTTCAACAAGTTACCTGAGCTGAAACTATACAAACCCTTCCAGGAATCTATCCGTGAAAGGGCGTTTTTATCTCAAAACATAAAGCCAATGCCTGCGGAGACATTTGCTAAAGAGACGGTATCGGTTGTGCTGAAGAAAAACCCACCGGCTTGGTTCTCTACAGGACGGTTGTCCACTGTCATGGCGATCATGCACCATATGCCCATTTTCGTCAAAGATTTTGTCCTCACGAGGAGCTTTATGAAAAAGGAAGCAAAGGTTGAGTAGCAGTAGAGAAACTGTTTGAATGTATCCAACAAGTAAAATGGTTTATATTTTTTTATAGAAACGTAAGCTAAATACAAGCCACATAAATTTTAAGTAATAGTAGTAGGCCCATAGCCCATCATAGGCCTGATTGAGATTCTATAAGCCCATGTATGGTTATCACAATTGGGCCTTAATCTGATCAAATGGCTTCTTCAGTATCCAAACCTTAAATAGTTTAAAATAATATTCCATTGGTTTCATAAAGAAACGTTTTACAATGCAAATTAAGAAAATAATTGAAATGCATTTCAATTTTTATTAATTACTCATATTCAACCAATAGTGTTTGAGATAAATAAAATTATTTATTAGATCAATGTATTTGTAATTAATATTAAGCTGAAAGTTGCATTGAAATTCTAAAATAACATTTTTTATAGTAAAAAAAAATTAAAATAATAATTAATATGAAATAGAGGAAGTATAATAGAAGCAAACAAAAATAAAAGGTAGATGATGTGATAGTAGTATTATTACATCATGTGGATTTGTCCCCATTGTATCATTATCATCAAATTCCGAAGAATAGTCATATCCCCAACAAGTTATGAGTTCACACACACACGCACAAACCAAAAAAAAAGTCATTCCCAACCCACACAAATGAACAATAATTTTGAATCGACACAACGAGGTTAGGTGAATAGATTATCCACCAGTGCAGTATGCTTTAATAGTTTGAACTTCAAAGTCATGACAATTGCTTCGTTTCTGTATCCTAAAAAGTATATGTCAAAAATGGTGAGATGTCAAAATCTTTAGCGTCTCCAACATAATGAACATACACTGAACAGGATCAGTTTTATGGGAGACAAATTAATTTCGATCCCACAAACCAATTAAAATAACAGTATTGCATTGCATTAGAACCTAAACAAATGAAAATGTGACAATACATTGTTATAGACTTATAGTCCTTTTTGTTAACCTGGACTTTTCAAACATTTTTGTCAAGCAGTTGGTAAAAATAAAATGAAAACTTTATTGATAAATTTTACATTGACTTTTACACGTTCCAAGATTAGTTATAATTATATATGTGTATATATAGCTTCTGGAATATTATGTTATTGATCTTTCGTGGATTGAGTTGTTAGGAAACTTTTTCTTTGGCTATAAAGAGTTGTTAGGAAACTTCAAATGTTAATTTTGTTTAATAACTTTAAATGTTGATGTATCATATTCTATATCATGCAAGTTTTTGAAATCGTATGCAGAGAACAGTAGATCTATAGATCATCGTTCAACAAAAATCTCTATATATATTTATATATATGTTTTTTTTGTTATTATTAATACATGATAGTAGTTGTTCCGCAGTTGCCACTTGGAATCTTAGATTGTTTTATTAGTTTGATGTTCTCATATAATGGAAGAACAAAACTTAATTACCCGCTGCATGCGTGACTAATAATTTTGAATAGGGTTCAAAACTACTATAGTACAATACAAGAAGTCAAACATCACGAGATCCATTCGTAAACATACATGTTTTTTACTATATTTTTCTCTAACCAATGGCCAATGTTCTAAGTAACTTTCATTAAACATTTTGTCGCTGTCAAACCATCTGATATAGCGTCGGAGTTGATATTTCCCCTACATTATGGACATGATGATAGTTCAAATTTTAACATGAACTCGACACTAATGGCCCCCTTAATTTCCCAAATTCAAAAATGTAAACCTAATATCTTGATTAAAAACGTTATTACAGGGTCCAAATTTTACGTAAAGTTTTTAGCAAAAACATTCTTTTTTTACGTAAAGTCGATCATTAGTGGGGATATCATTCTGTTTATTATAACAGTGTGACCGATGGTTATGCATAAAAAGGTTTTTACCTTTTCAAATTTAGGAAATCAGTAAAGAAAAAAAATAGTGGGGCGTAGCTACTGCTAAAAAGGCATGTCATGTCGTGCCTATGAAAAACGCATTATACAAAATTTTTCTCGACTAGTGGATTTGTATATATAGAATATAGTTATATACTAATCTCATAATTTTACATCTTTACAAAACTCAGAGCTACACTTAGATAAAATTTATTTGTAACTGATATCGATGTTTTGAGTGAAATAGTTCTCGGTCTATTATTCTATAGTTTAAGAAAAAATATTTAGGATATCACAAGATTATAAAAGGATCAAGACTAATTTTCAAAGAGAGATATAGTTCATAGGTAATATTTTTGGGATATTTAAATGAAATCTAAAGCATAATTTTATGTTTGTGCAACCATAATAATTTTATGTATGTGTGACCATAATTTAGTGTTGTGGGTTGTTTAGAATCTAAATATTTCCGAAGTACGTCCACCGTTAGACCCTACCAGTGCGGTTATTCTATGTTTCTTAAAAGTGAAAACCAAAATAAATGAGTTATCAGGGGTAAACGAATTACTTAATTTTATGATTTGTATAAAAAAGAGATCGTATACGTTTCAGCTGACACAAATCTATGCGAACCTAGGATTTGTAGCATATCTAAGTAATATAAAATCTAAGTTTTTGTTTGCATGACGTAGGTAGAAGAGTAGAAGAGTACAGACTGAACATAGATTCATATTCATACGAATAATATATAAATATATTTATAGATAATCAAGCAATCAACGTGGAAACATCATTGCAAAACAACAAAACTGCTTTTGTTTTCTTCGTTCTATTCTCTCTCTTTCTCTTGTTGCGGTATAATAGTTTGTCTCCTAAATCTTCTTAAAATCCTTTGTCTAATCATTTGGATTTCCAATCCCCGAAATGAGATATAAAGAGAAACAGTTTTATTTTCTTAAAAACATGTTTCTTTTATCAAACATTAACTATAGATGATTTATAAAACCGAGAGATACATCGAAAAGGTAAAATACTCTTTTTAGAAAACCATTTTTGTAAATAAATAAGTAGAAAAGGCATATTTTAAATCAAATAAGCGACAACAAAACCTTTGATTTATCTTGAGGTACAAAAAGAATAGAAGAGATCTTCTACCATCAATCAAAGGGATTCTTGTAAGAAAAAAAAAGTTCTGACTAGTTTCCCTCGTTTCACGTGGAGAAGGTGGAAATCTAAGTGACATATTCTTTTCACTGACAAAAAATGACATGTATTTTTGGCGGGGAAAATAGGTATTGATCTCACACATTATGGAGCAATTCGAGATAGAGAATTTACTGTTAAGTTATAATAAAATGTCTTATAACGAACCTGTGATTATTCATGAACAAACTCTTTTGCAATTTCTTTAAGAGAGAAGAAAAGGAAGCAAAGCTAACAACATACTAATAAAATAAGTTGTTACCGTGTGACTGAAGCAACTTTGCTTACTAACGTGAAATCACCTGATAGATGTAACCATCAAAATTTGGTTTGATGGATTATAAAAACGACACGATGATTAAAGAAATTACGGGACTGGGTTGTGACGCGTATAGAATGACGATGTTTTTGGTGGAATTATGATGATATAACGAATTAATGTATATATTATTTTTAAAAATTAAAATATTAAACAAAATACAAAAACTAAAAGCAAAAAAAGATAAAAATATACTACTTTCGTATTTTTTTATATGATGTTTTATAAAGTTTATATTGTTTTAAATGTATGTTTTGAAATTTAAGGTTAATTTTAATTTTATTGAAAATTATTTAACAATAAAATTCTACAGTTTTTTTTATAATTGGTTGAATAATTTTAAAATTATATCTATAAAAATACCTTTTAAAAATATATAAATATCTTAATCTCCGTACATTACCAAAATATCATTAAAAACGGGAGAATTACTATAACTTATTTGAGATTCAAATAAAATATAATTATTCATGTAGGATAAGCGGCGGCTAACGATTCCCTCGATCTCGCCACCAATCACTCTATCTATACATATTTTCTTTCTAGGCAAACAAACTAGTAATGGAAAGTCCCTTTTAGGGTTCATGCACAACCCAAATAACAAGAGAACAAACATTTTCTTAGCATGTTTATTTGGGTCCCTTGTGTGTGTTACATATAAGCTCCTCTTAAACACATGCTTCTTTGAATTTTTGTAATAATCACTAAACCAACTGAAGTTTCAAGTTACAGCAGGAGGCTATTGAAAATTCATAAATACACCAACCTTGAGCCAAAGTTCAAAATCACATATATATAGTCCAGTTCTACATATACACACAAATCACATTCCATAAAAGCCAATATCAGATTAGAAGGAACAAAAATAGTGTTCCAATATATATGAAGTCTTTTATATTTAGACCATGCATAGAAAGCTTTAGAATTAAAAAACAAAGATTCCAAACTCTTAATTCCATATACTAACTAATGTTCCATTCATCAGATGTTTTTGCTAGATTTTTTTTCTTTTTTATGTGGCTATAATGGATAGGATCATAAAGTAATAAACAAAGTTAGGATGAATCTAATCAGAAGAAGAGATCCATGATAATTCCACCATACCTTCATTTCTCACATCCTTTATGTGTAACCATCGGATCTTTGAACCAGGGGGGGTTGCTCTTCGACACTGATGGATCTCATCATATCATTATCTGCTTCATAACTCTTGTCTGATCCATGAATAATATTTAGGGTTGGCTGTGTCATGGATGCTGAGGACGAAGAGGCGACAATGTTGTGAAGCCCCTCAGAGTTTGCTCCCACGTATCCAAAACCAGTACTCGTTCTCAAGCTCAACGACTGATCCTTTAAAGGGACGTTGTTAGGAGACTGGTTGTTCATAAAAGGGTTGGCTATGTTAAGGAGAAGACTCTGATGATAATCTGTGGAAGGAGGAGGAGGAGTTGAGTAATGATGGCTCGTTGATGATGGTGGGATCAGTTTGTGAGGAAAGGGTTTCAAGGGTCGTGAGAATGAAGAAGAAGAAGAATGACCAAAGAGATCAAACCTTGTTCTTGAAAAAGGAGTATATGATGATGATGATCCGGTGAAAGGAGTAGAAGGATTACCAGTGAATTCTTGAACCATGGCTCTGAAGTTTGAAGTGTCGGTGGTCAAAACAGTCGTAGGCGCTCGTCTCGAGACTCTAGATCTCTTCTTTGGATTCCGTGTTGTTGTCGCCACACCGGTTCTCTTGTCGGTGGGGACAGAACAGATGGGACTAGTTGTGTTTGTGTCTCTAAGATTCTCCTGAACTGTGTTTGTGAAGAAGACTGATTCTGATGCGATCGGTGGTAGTCTATAACCATCGAGAGGATTGTCCGTTGACCACCCGGTGTTGAAACAGTTAGCTATGAGAGAGTCAAGCTGTGTTTGACCGGCGATGCTGGAAGAGACAGTGGTCGAGTTGTTGTTAAACAAAGCAGAGATTGATTGATCAGCGCGTGAGTCGTACTCTTCTTGGTCTCCTCCACCACCGCTTGAAGACTGCATGCTACTACTGTTTCCGGAATCCATGGGAGAGAGAGAGAAAGATGATGGCCTAGAGAGAGAGAGAGTGAAGGTTATGATTTTATTTTTTGGTGTTGCATAGAAACTTCAAAAGGAGGAGAGGAGGGTGTGAACGGAATTGAAGGTTTGTGTGGAAGAGAAAAGCCAATAAAAAGTAGACACTATTCAACTTTTATTACCCTATTTTTCCATTTACTTGAAACTTGAAACTTTGAAACGTGAAACTAGGGTTAATTACATTTTGGTGGTTAATAAATTGACTGGGAGAAAGAGAGAGCGTGATCGTATTATGCTTTTTTGATCGTTCACGAGAGTGGTTCGTCCTAGATACCACCTGTTAAACCTATTTAAACAATAAATTACATTACTGCATAGTATAATCAAATTAGCATTTTAAATTAATTGCATTTAGAATTATACAACGATAATTATCGTAAATTAGCAACTTGTTGACCCAAAAATCAGAAAAACTCATCACAATATATTTCGTTATACAACATAATTTACAATTTATAAACAAATTTTTATATATGTGCAACTAGTTTTGTCATTTCTGTGTTTTTCTTTGTTATAAAAAGTGATTGGCCTTGAGGCTACACCACCAAATTTCTACCAGTAACTAATTACTTGACAGTAATGCACATTTAAAAGCATTGAGATTTTAGTCCGTTTCATTATCATTGCGTTTTCCAATGAGTACTTCGGAATGTTTGTTTCCATATGTGAATGGAATAATATAAATGGTAGATGGGGTTAACCAACATTTGAACATTGACTATTAGGAGGAGTTATATAAAGTTCTTAAAAGTTAATAGTGTATAAGCTCTTGAGATTTTGGTTAAAGGGTTGCTATTCTATATGAAAAGTATACAAGCAATAAACATGGCTCCTTTTATTACTGGTTACTTTTAAAAATAATATCATATTATATGATTTTTTTTCCAATATATATTTTTTGAATGGTATATGTATCTGCGTTTCCAAAAGTAGAATTTTAACGAGAGGCTGATATTCAGTCGGCATCTATATGTGTTGCCATATGTACGAAGCTGCGTAATTTATATGTGAAACAGCGACATTTCGTATGATTAATAGAGACATTAATCAGAACTTGACAAACCACAGCCTTTGACCTGGTCAATACTTGGTGAGAAAATTCAATCTAGATGATGGATCAACTTATGTTATTCTCTTCCTCATTTTATCAAATCTGTTGTACTTTTCTTCCATCTACGAACATTTTATATTTCCAAAAAATTATATATATATATATATATATATATATATATATATAGTTTTTATGGTTAAACTTCAATAACGCAAAGTATTTCAAGGTGTAGACTTAGAAATAGATAGTCATAATATAGTAACTTACAACTAAATATAAAAATATGACAACCAAATTTTTTGTATGTAATGTGTACGTTTTTGCAAAGAATTCAAATAGTTTGGTCTATAACTAATATGAATTTCGATCCAAAATTTTGTTTTTAAAAGAAAGAAAAAACGATTAGACATGCTTGGTCTACTCCATGTTCACACACACATATAAGGCCACAAACTTTGCATTTGTGGGACGTTAACGCGATCAAATCCCTCACTCACCTAACTATATATTGTTTCCTAATGAAACGTTCATTAGTTTGCTAATACTAATTGAACTAATTATTTGTAGGTTCGAATGATCCATATTATAAAAAAGATCTTCATGCCTATCAATTAAAAACAAGAATGTTTGGAAGTTAAATATTTTCTATCTTTCTTCTTATACCAGTTTGAAATTGCAATATCACGAACATGGAATCTATGTTTTAGCAAAAAAACATGGAATATATACAAGTAAATATAAAATTTTATATATAAAAGTGATAACCATACAAGAAACGGTGGATGCAGGTCCGTTTTCATATAGATATCGTGACATATGAGAAAAAGGTATTAGATTGATTGGACCCTTCCTTTATAATATCACAATCTAAATCTACTTAACATAACCCTTGACACTGTTATTATATTTCCTTTTGATGCCCCCTAAAATTTATTAAGTAATACAAACACTATTGATGTTGACCGCATGGCCGTGCAACACATCTCTGAAAGTTCTTTCTAACGTTTAACAAGGTTTGATCATAAATATATAAATCGATTGATGTCCAAACTAAATAAATCTAACTACTGCAATAAAATTCACCAATTCAAACTGGAAATGTTAAAAGTATGTGAAGTGAAGAATTATAAGATGATTGTTATGTTCTGTGTTTTTACTATCTGAAGTTTTGAAATAACATCCATACTGTACTATAGTTATAATTTCTAACCATTATTGAACCAAAAATTGCAAACCAACACTTTCCTCATTAAAAATATATACACACATTTAAAAATGTATTAGAAAGAGAACAACATATTGCTCAAAAAAAGAAGAAGAAAAACATAAGATTAAAATAATGTTTGGGTTTTATATATAGTGTGTATTTATATTATAGTTGTGTCATTATCAAGATTCAAATTTGCATAATGTTATAATATACATCTATAAAGGAAATTCACAATTCATTTTGGTTACGAATTCAAGAATTTCCGTGAATATCTTTTTATTTGCCTTTTCAAGCGAATGTCTAAGCTGTTACCCATAGTTAAGCAATAATTATATTTCAATAAAACATATTCCACCCACTTATAAGAATATTTTTGTTTTGTCGGTTAGGTTTTTGTTGGTTTCCTGACTAGTTTGATTCTTTGACATCCAACCACTCGGCGCGAATCAAACCTTGATATCTATATTTACAGAATAATAAGTAAACTAAGCTCATACATTCTCTATTTTGTGTAACTTACCCTATGCTAGTTGTGACGGCATAAGCTAGTTAAATGAGAGAGGTGTTTTGAGTAACTTCTTTTTTAAGAGTTTCGAGAAACTAACGATAGTTTTGTAATGACAAGAATATTGTTCAATGTTTACATTCGATGTTTTCAAACCTATGACACGAATCATGCTATTCAAGCATGCGTTCAACAAGAGTGTATCAAATGAAGAAAGAGCGCATGTGATTGGTCAAAGGTGGTTTAGTCCTGACAAAGAAACATGAGAACTCAAGAAACATGCAAAATTATTGATGGCGTGGATTTCTAACTCTCATTTAGAGCAGTTGGACTTGTTTGTCATCGGTGGATAAACTTCTAAAAAATTAATCGGTTCACGTTAATCAAAAAAAAAATGCGCGACCTGGTATCTTTCTTTCATAAAATCAACCATTGATTTTAATTCCAGTATTTGTTTGGCACTTCTCAGTTCTCAAATATGGGAAGCCCAAGATTCAATGCAGTTGACAAAATGCTCCTGTCTTGTAAACAAACAAATACCGTTTTGTCAAAATCCCCAAGGAACGAGACTTCGACCCGACACGAGATCCAATCCTTGAAGCCTGAAATAAAAATAAATTGGGCTTTATATGGGCCTCACAGGTAGATGATGTAATCAAACATTTGTACTCGAACACGTTGTCGCACACAAGTCAAGCGAGTATAGAAGACTTAACCCAGCGAATGCCATCTTGAAAATGAAAGCTAATAAGCCTTTACTCTCTGAAACATGTCGCGAGAACTGAGAGAGCTTAGCCACCATGCCATGTCTCAGTCATGTCCGGTTATATATATAAGTAAAAGCTTCTCTCTCTAGCGAGGTAAATATGAAATCAATATGTTAGAATACGTGTTTCTCTACTACTTTTATTTCACCAAAACACGCTTTGTTTTACAGAAAAGGAAAACAATATACGTGCTCTCCATGACAAACAATCTAAAAATGGAATCGAAAAACACGGATTAAATCACGGACAAATCTCCCACTTTCTAAATATTCCCTCCTCTCTTACACGACCGAGTTAGTAGGCAACAACCATAGAACTTTTTTAAAAATAAAATAACAAAATTAATTTAATATAAGAAAGAAATAGCTGACAGAGAAGAAAAAAAAAAACAGAACTAGAGGAATAAATAAAACCACTAATGAATTGGCATCAATTTTCAAACTCACCACCAACTCATTTGACATCGAATAATAACAAAAAAAAAATAAACATTTTATTTTCAGCTAATAGTCATATCCTTTTCATTCCCATAGTTAAAACCTAAAAATCATAATGAAACTTAAATATTAAAATTTATGACACCCATTACAAAACACGAAACGGAAGATTCTTCCGTTCCTCATTACCGTCCGACCAAGAAAAGCCTAATAATCACATCTCTCTCTCTCTCTCTCTCTATTCTGTTCTTCATTTTTTAAGAGATGAGATCTTTCTCTTCTCATCACCATTGATCTCTGTTTTTCTAAAACTTGCGAGGGTGTTCAGATTTCTCAGGCCGGTTCTTAAGATGGGGGAGAACGCGGCGGAGAGAAGATCTGGTTGTGGTTTATTGAGCGTAATGTTCGGTAGACGTAACTTGTGGTCCAAGAAACCTACCGCAACCGATAACGGTAGCCAAAAGAGCACATCTACGGCTGCTACCCCCACCAGCAACATTCAGTTCACTAAATCCCCCGGTACCGACTTAAAGAAACCACACGATGACCTCAAGGTTTCCTCCGAGCCCATCCAGAACAACAAGATCCTGAATCAGAATCAGAGATCTGTCGTTCCATCAAAACCCTCTTCTAATCAATACCCTAATAACCATCAACTAGGGACTTACGAGAATCATCAACAACAACGGAGTAGTTATAACAACAATAGTAGTAGCGTTGATCCATACCGAGGAGGACCAAGGAAAGTGCCTAGAGAAGCCATTGGTTTATCGGGTGAGCTTGAGAGCATGATCATCGACCATCAGAAGTCTAAAGGAACCAATGGTTTGGTTCGTGCATCTTCTAGCAATGTGATGTTATACGGAAACCTTGGCAATCTGAACCAGTCCGGACCAGCAACGACCCTAGGTTACGGTAATGTTAATTCTGGTGCGACGAGGATGAATGTGGCTGCTCCTCCTGCAACGGTGACAACAAAGAGCCAAGATCAAACAGGATCTTTGTGTAGAGCGATCTCAACGAGAATGGATCCAGAAACGTTGAAGATAATGGGGAATGAAGATTACAAGAATGGGAACTTCGCAGAGGCGTTGGCTTTGTATGATGCAGCCATTTCGATTGATCCTAACAAAGCTGCATACCGTAGCAACAAGAGTGCGGCCTTGACTGCACTTGGGAGGATTCTTGACGCGGTTTTCGAATGCAGAGAAGCTATAAGAATCGAGCCTCATTACCATAGGGCACATCATCGATTGGGTAACTTGTACCTCAGGTAATCTAAAAAACCCTCAACAAATCAAAAAAAAACTATTCATTAAATGTAACGTTTTGAATATCTCACAATAGGTTAGGAGAAGTGGAGAAATCGATGTATCATTTCAAGCATTCGGGTCCAGAGGCTGATCCAGAAGACATTGTAAAGGCGAAAGCTGTTCAGACGCATCTTAACAAGTGCACAGAAGCTAAGAGGCTACGAGATTGGAATGGTTTGATCACGGAGACAACAAACACAATCTCTTCAGGAGCTGATGCAGCTCCACAGGTGTATGCCTTGCAAGCTGAAGCATTGCTGAAGACTCATAGACATCAAGAAGCCGATGATGCTTTGTCTAGATGTCCGGTTTTCGATGTGGAAACCAGCACAAGGTACTACGGACCGGTTGGTTATGCAGGTTTCTTGGTGGTCCGTGCTCAGGTTCACTTGGCTTCTGGCAGGTTTGTTTTATTTTCTTGGTTTATTATATATTAGGGTTACATAATAGCCTGTAATTTGAATATTCCGGTTTTATATTACAGTTCTCTGGTTATCTTGTTATAACCTGGTATTGAGTATTTGAGTATATTAAGTATTTGTGTTAACTTATGTATTTTGTTGGTTTTATTGTTTGTGACTAATATACATGTTTATAGTTTTAGAACTCTAGTATAACATTTGACTTTCATCAGATTCGATGAAGCTGTGGAGGCGATCCAACGCGCGGGGCAACTGGATGGGAATAACCGGGAGGTGGCCATGGTTTCACGGCGAGCGCAAGCGGTGACTGAAGCTCGGTTCAGAGGAAACGAGTTGTTTAAAGCTGGACGGTTCGAAGAGGCATGTGGTGCTTATGGTGAGGGACTAGACCACGATCCAAGAAACTCTGTTTTGCTTTGCAACCGTGCAGCTTGTCGTTCGAAGTTAGGTCAGTTCGAAAAATCTGTTGAAGATTGCACGGCGGCTATCTCGGTCCGGCCAGGTTACCGTAAAGCTCGCCTTAGAAGAGCTGATTGTAACACTAAGGTAAAACAAAAAGCAAAAAAAAAACTATAGAGTTGATATTTAAGGAATTAATAAAATTGAGGTTTTTTGTTGTAATTTTAATATGTATTGTTGTGGTGGTGGTGCAGATGCGAAAGTGGGAGTTGGTGGTGGCAGACTACGAGATATTGAAAAAAGAGACACCTGAGGATGAGGAAGTGAGCAGAGGATTATCAGAGGCACAACAACAACTCATGAAACGTCGTGGCCAAGACTCTTGAGAAGTAATTTATGTGGTTAATATGCAATGAGAAAAAGAAAAAAAAAATACACTTGCGGAAAATTTCATGTTTGATTTTGTTTTTGAGCCGGCAAGTGACACACCTAAATGACAATCTTGTGATTCTTTAAACTTTTAATTCGTTTCTTTTTTTGGGTGATTATATTTTGTATAGAAATTGAGATTTGTGGTGATGCTGTATTTAGCTTTTAAACACACAACTTGTCCATGGTATATCAAAAAACTTATATTCTCGGGCTATAATCTTTTTACCTGACTGTCTTACCACTTCAACGGTGGACGATATGTTCTACGTGTTGCAGAGCTGTCTGAGACTTCAAACATCGGTTCTGTGATTGCTGTATTAAGCAATGTAGGTAGAGCTTGTTGGCCAATGATTACCATGAAGCGCTGCAACAGAAGATTAGAGAGCCAAACCTTGGTGCTAGGTTGTTCTTGGGTAGTATATGTGTGGTCCACACAGTGTGGACAACACTGGAACTGAGATTGTAACTGCTTTGAACAATATGGATGTGAGCTGCGAGTACATTCTTACACTGGAATACGAGATGCAGGTGCAGTGTGCTGTGGTTAGTACTTATACTTCTAATACTTGGTGATTTACTTACCTAGGAAACTTAAGGAACAACAATATGGAACATTTTTGCTAGAACCTAGCTCGTGATTTACTTACGTAGCTCGTTGGGACTAATGAATTATTTCTACTTCTTTTTTCAACAGATCTCCTTTTTGTAGTCAACTGGATCTTGTTGTTCTTCTTAATCATACTTATTTTATGATAGTACATTGTAAAATGTCAACTGGGTTTATATAACCCATACCATAATTTGGGTTTTGTTATGGGCCTTACGAGCTTATTGTATCTTAGCAAAATTAATGAAAACGACTCCAGTTAATGTCTTCTTTCTTTTCTCCACCATAATGTTACTAGATTTGATAAAAAAAACTATTAATAAATGTAGCATATGCCTTTGTCAACGTATATGCTCCTTGTGATTTGAACTTACAATATGTTCTTGAGCCTTGAGATATTAATTTTTGGTCAGCAAAAAACAATAGTTTAATTTCACGAGTTTCATATTTCGAAACTCGGAGCATAAAATTTTAAGCTACTATTATCATATATTCTCATATTCCAACTGAAACCAAGTTGGGTGTGTGAACCCACCAAATTAGATGGCTCAGATTAAATTATTCCAAGATTTCAATTGCACATCACATTTGATTAAAATTATTCGAATACTTCTTTGTAGTCTTTTTCTTTGTAACGAAACTTCAAAGAGGTGATTTGTGAACCGTTGATGATTCCATCAAATCAGAATCTGATATCGTTTAAAGTATGTTGACACCCACTTGTAACTCATGCTTAATATGCCCTGACCTCAAACTAATGGTTGAATAATTGTTATGTTCCTGGTTACGGGCTCTACTTTGACTAACGGTTGTTCGTTATTTAAAGATAGAAAACAAACGACTGTCAGTTAAGCATTCACGTCATTACAATTTTCAGGTCAACATAAGAGTTTTACTCTCTTTTACCTCGTATTCATTTGCATATACGAATTAACTCATATAATATTAGAATGCAAATTATGCTATGGAGAAAGGTTACATGAGATATCGACATGGTGCAAGAAATATTGTCATAGAGTAGTCTAAGATTAGTCTAAGATGATATAACCAGATGTAAATTTTTATAGGGCAAATAGAACTATCGGCTTGTGAATCATCTATATAGTATTTCTTATATTTTTTAATTGTATAGTTAATCAAACAGAAATTATTAAAATTGACATAATAAAAATTAGTCAAAATTAAAAAAATGTAATTTAACAATAAAATAATTTCTATATATTATAGTGTTGTTATCTAAAAAATATTTTTAATCTATTTCAAAAAGATAATTTTAAATTTATATATATTGTTTTATTATGTATAAATAATATTTTTAAACATTAAAAATAAAATTTGGATAATTAAATATTAATCAAGTAAAAATTTTAAGTTTATATAGTCAAAAATATAACATTGGAGGATTTCGAAGATTTATTTATTTACAGTCAATATAATGTATAAAAAATCAATTTTTTTATAATATGTGAGAATTTTCAAAAAAAAAACATATTAATGAACATATAAAATTTGATATAAAATTTTATTTTATTTAATATTTGATATTCAGTTTAAATTTTCTGAAAATATAAACAATAGTTTATCATAATAATTTTTAAATTAGTAATACATGTATCATAAATAATTGTAAAACTATTATATTCGAATGCCTCGGCAAACACCTAATTTAAAATATATGCAAAAAATTTCAAACACTTTTGCAATCCATGCGAATTTGGGCGTTTAATCGCTTTCCTGTTTTACTATTATCACCTTCTTTTTTATAGGAGATATTAACAATAAACTCGGACTATTATTTATCTAATCTATTAAGCCTGAAATATAATAGGAAATAACCTTTAATTTTGCTTAATATTTACAAGAAATGTCATTCATGTTATCTTTGCATCTAAACATTTAAGAAAAAAATAAATATAATCTATTAAAACTAAAATACAAATAGGAAATAACTCTTGGTTTTAACTAATATTTACAAAAATGCTACTGATATTGTCCATGCATCCAAATATCTAAACATTAATTCTTAACAAGAAAAAAATAAAATTCAGCTAAGCCCATTAACAATCTTTGTCATTGGAATTGAATACTTCATAAAAAAATGTATATGTGTTTTCCAAATTTTTATAATAAAAACAGAATTATACATATATATAGCATTAAATTAGTTTTATTTTTTATTTATATTCATATAATCCATCAATATAAAAATATAACAATGTTAATAATTTTTGATTATAATCTCAACTTATTCATTTACAATAACAAAATCATGTAACTTTCCATAACAATTTAATGACTAAAATACATACTACTATTTATTATAAATGGTTATATATACAAACAAATACAATGTATTATTCATTTGTACGATATATATCTAATAAGAATAACCTATGTAATTTATGAATTTTAAATTTTTTATCACCATATAATACATATACACAGTTAGATGTTGGACGGATCGAATATCCAAAATATTTTAGGATGTACGGATTCAGATATGTATTCATTGGATTCGTAAAATTGTTATCCGAATCTTGATATTCAGGGTTAGGATATTGAGACTAAAATATGAATACACTTAGATATCCGAACCTGTTTTTTTTCATTTAAAATAAATCAAAAACTAAATATTAATCATCTATTTAGTCTATTTAAAATTATTATTTAAAAATACTTAAAATTATTAAAATTTAATAAAATTAAAATTTTAGTTATTTTATATAAAATTATGTATAATATACATAGATAACTATAATTAAATTTTAAATATTTAATATCTGAATCCAGATATCTAAACCTTAAAATTTTACTATCCAAATTTGTATGTGGATCAGTCGAACCCGTAAAATCACTATTAGAATCCCCGAATATCCGTTTTTCGAAACGGATGAGATCCCGGATTGGATAATGGATATTGAATATTAAATTCCAGTCATATATATAATTATATCAAACAAATTGATTAAAATATTTAACATTCATAAAAATAACATCCGCGCAGGTGTGCGAATCAAAGGCTACTTTTAATTTATATTAGAATCTGATATATTCCTATATTTATTTTAATTTATATTAGAATCTGATATATTCGTAAAGGCAATTGATTCAAATTGTTTCCAGATTATTAAAACCAGCACCGACTGTTCTTTTTAATATAAATAATAACACCAGCTAGTAATTTGTGGGCCATCAATGTATCTAACCTAAATTACTTTTTACATCTACTGTGTGTAAATGTGACTGCTGAGATAATCAATTTAATAAGTTTCCTCAGAGAGATAAAAAGTTCAGACTGAAGAGAATACAACCGCCTCGTCACGATAAGTCGATAACAAAAAACATATACATAATTGTCTTTTTGGGGGTGTAGAGATAAAATGAAGACGATAAACCGTAGTGACAGTAATATATAGGATAAGGATCTTGATAATATATTGTTTATGCGGGAATGTATCAATTTGATCATTGTAATTTGGTTGTTATCATTGCTAATAGTTATAAATAATCGATTAGTTCTACTTTCGATAAGGATTAGGTACATCGAGGATAAAGAACCAAAGATAAATATTGCAAATATATAATATATTCCCCAGTGGTTTATATCTCCTTGCTCCGGACTAATCTTAGTAACTAATCATATTGATCGTAAAATTATTATCACAGTTTCTGCTTTCTTCAGGAAACAACTCGTTTGTATTATTTTTTCTCACGCACTTGTCATACATAGATCAATGGTTTTGAATTTTTTTAACCTAAAAGAAAATAAAACGTAAAGTTCATCCCATTAGTATTAGGAAATTCTACTAAAAACAAGGGTATAGAGCAAATTGCATGAAAAATAATCAAATCATATAAGCACAAAAGCATCCTACTTTTTTCTCTTTTAGCAGTGCATGCGTGGGCCGACAATAAGTGGCAACTCATTTTCCATCTTCTTTTTTCCTTTTACTTACAATTTTTTAATCATAACTCCTGAATAAATAAAAGGGAAAGAATAGCATTTCATTATTAAAAATTTGTAAATAATGCATCAAATTAAAAATTTATTTTCGTACTAAATTAATTTATATGATGGATTTATATTTAAAGTCAGTTTTGTCTTCTAGTTCAGTATCCACTAATTCATCACTGTTTTTTTTTTTGAGATAAGTTTAAATAAATGATTAGGTTATGGGCCTGTGTGCCAAGAAGTAACTGAGTCACAAAGACGTAGAAAAGCCGTGTACGTGATGAAGTGGGCCCATATCCACGACCGAAAGTACGTTGAAAGGAGGCAAGGAGCGATACCGTTAGGCTTGGCAGTTGTTTCCGTTTACCTGTCAATTAACTTTTTTCTCTTCTTTTATAATCAACTTCACAAGTATTTATTTTTTTCTTTTTTTTCGAATAAATCATTCAGCATATATATGCACACATCGAAAGTAAAAATAGAGTTCAAAAGAGATGTAAATCATATAATAATAAGAATATAATTTATCATCTTCTATGTTTTTATTCCACGTGATAGGGAACTGTTACGGTCCAAGAATAATTATAAATTGGAAAATATATGAAATTTGTTCCACGTATTACTAATATCAACTCTTTTTTTCATTCGTAGTCACGTCTGTAAGGATTCGATATTCACTATAAACTAAGTTATTTGTTTGTTTGTATGTTTGCTAATTATCGAAAATGTAAAGCGAGTCCATATAAAACTTGAAATCATGTGTATATACGTAGATAATATGCACATGTTTTCTAATTATAATAATAACTAGTCTTTAGCAGGTTTTATGAAACTGGTGAATCCAAAACATAATTTTCTTATTTTGATATAATTAAATGAAAAAAGAGGATCGAAACGTGTTAGAACCATAATGCTACGGCAAAGAAAAATAAAAAGAAAAGATAGGAAAGCGATGAGAAATACATCAAATAAACGACGTCGATTAAGCTTCTTTACATGTAATCACGCTCTCATATCTCACTTCGTTACAACTCTTTACAGCTCATTTCTTATACTTTCCTTTAATCTTCACCGAAAGTCAAATCAACTTGACAAAATATGCCAAAAACTTCATGTCAATTTACACACGTTGAATGTCCCCAACTGATATTGACCCTCTATTATTTCCACTGATAATTCTTCTAAGCTTCACATTCAACATATGCTCTTATATAAAATATATATCATCTAGAAAAATAATTTGCCCATCGTTTACCATTTGTTGCTACTAACTGATTCGTGACAACATGCACCTTAGTTTTTTTAGTATAATGTGTCCCATAGTTTCTCCATCTACCTTTAACAACAGTACACAATACATATATGATTTCTCTATAATACTATTTTATTTATATAGAGTAATTATGTGCTAACTTTAAACTAGTTCCTTGATATCGACTCATTATATTTTTCTTTCAATTTTACAGCAAAAGAACTTGGATATAAATTTAGTGTGAACTTCTTAAAATCACATTAATGAGAACCGAAAAATCTGTGAATATTATTTCACTTTTGAAAGTTAATCAACAAGAAAACAAGTTCATGATGTAGTTTAATGTTTGGTTTGTTTTACATTATCAGTTATAGATGACAACTCAGACATTTTCATTTCGTTTTAAATAACAAAATTCATTGATTAATTCTACCATTAGTTTCAAAAATTAGCATGGGTCTCATTCCAAGAAAATTGAGTTATCAGAAAGAGAAAAGTTATGAAGAAAGTGTTTGGCTCTGATGGGATCAGTCGGGCGGAGACCGAGACCGAGCATGTGGACTTGGTGCGTGCACGTACGATGAATGCATGGCTTACTTATTCTTTTATTTTATGGTTTATTTTTTCTATTGTATGCAATGGAAAGAAAAAATATTCAGCCGACCACTAGAGAGGTTCTGTGTTCAGTAGGGACACGTACTGAAGTAGATCACACGTGTGGTGTCGGTTTCGGAAGAAGAATAGATTCAGACGAGTCATATGGTTTGGGCAGCGAGCGACAAGCTCCTGACACGTTATGGACCTTTTTGCACCTTTTCAGGCTCAGTCCGGTCCATGGCCGGCGATTTAGACTGACACTTCAATTGACTACCAGAAAAACATACGGAACTATAATAATTGAGGACAGTTAATAAATATATGGTTTTCGTGAAAAGTTGACAAAAATACTAGAATATGAAATCCAGACGTCACCCGCTGCGCATCATCATAAAAAGAATTTTAAACCGAAATTGAAATACTCTATTCGAATTAAACAGTAATAAAAGAATCCACGATTAACGTACGGGTCAAAATATACATAGCTAAAACTGTAAAATGCCGATGAAAATTCAACTGATGTTATAAAAAGACATACTTTTTACGATTTTTTTTACGATGAAAATTCACTGATGTGATCAATGAATTCGTTAAAAGTGTATCATATGCTAATTTTCTTAAAGAAACCGTTTTTTTGTAACGAGGTGATTATTATTTTTAATAAGTAATTTTGTTTTTTTTATTGTAATGTGAATGAAGTAATCAATGTTCTTGTTGGCGAAAACATCATTTTAAGTGAAAGACCATGAATTAGGTCAAGGGAAGACTCGTAAACTTCGTGGATGTGCATGCACGTGAATCTTTTTTTTTTTTTGCAAGTGCATGCACGTGAATCTAAACTAATTCACAATCTAACTTTTTGAGACATTAGTTATATGTTAAAATCGTTGAAAAACAAAGACAATTCATCAGAGTTGAATTAAACACACACAATAAAGCTTATTTAAACTGACGACAACCTAAGAAGACGATCAGAGGCGTTGATTCAGCCGACAAACACGGGGTTGCTTTCCAGTTTCTAACTTAAAATTTTATTTGCAGCTTTGTTCTTCTTCTTTTTTTGAACACATTTGCAGCTTTGTTCATTTTATTATTTTTATTCATCAATTCATTTTATTATTTTTATCAGTGTAAAAGTGTAAAAAAATATACAGTATATGCCATAAGATGGAAAAGGAGAACAAATAAGTTCAAACTATTCTCTCAACAAAGAAGTGTAGGCAGTAATTAAATAAAACTATCAGTGGCCAGAGAGTCGGAATAATCTGAACCTGTAGGATCGCCCTTGAAACTTCTTTCTCCAACTATTACATATTCTCTTATGTCAACAGTCATCATCAACTGGTTCGAATTGTTTGACATTGTAAAGTTTTTAAAACAAACAATTATGTTTCTCTTTTTCTCCATTAACATGAGTTGCACCATACCTTGTAAGAAAACTAAGAAACTTTCTATGAATGTCAATGAGTACATAAACCAAAAGATTTTATTATAAATATATCACTCTAATTGAAATCTGCAATAAATATTACATTTTTCATTTCATATTAAGTATCTTTATATAGCAAAATTTATGCTATAAATAAGTGTTGTTTTAGGATTTCAATGTAAATTATATTATTAACTTTTTCTCTTTTACTTCTACATAAATTAAGAAAAGATAAAAGAAATATAATTTTAATAGTTAAATAAGAATAAAATTCAAACTTTAAATATTTTTAAAAATTGATGTTAAAAACTTAAAATGGCATCTAATTTGAAATGGAGTGATTATATGATTATATTTATCACGTATTTATTAGGTTTAAGAAAAAAAATTTAACATACAACGAATCTGAAAACTGAATGAACAAGGCAGAGGGAATAAGATCCTAACAGATCAAAGAATAACATTTTAAATTTGTTTATTCGGGTAAAAAACTGATTCGTTAAGACTGACTACTGTCCATCTAGTTTTTCTCCCGAGGGTTTGAATGTTCTTGTTCACATAAAGAATAATATTTCGGTCAACAATGCAAATGTTACGGAACCATAGAGAACATATAAAAAAGTTCGTTTATTTTGATTTTGGTAATTTAATGTGATACCAATTATATAACCATACGAACGAAGATTTCATAAGCAAATAGCTCATTTGATTGAACAAGAAGATTTTTTATTGAAAAGTTTTGATGGGTTGCTACATTGAAATTTGGACCCGAGTTTTGTGGTAAGCTTTTTTTCTAATTCGTTCTTTTCTTTCCATTTTTCTGGTTTTGAAGCTCAGTACTCTATTTGATGGATGGCAGCATATGATCAAAAGTGAATACCACATCTAAAAAGGTTATATATAACACATAACGATCATAATCATTCCTAAGAATCATAGCAAAACAATTTTGGTTTGGTTTTCTTTTAGAATGTAGTATTTTATATTCTTAGTTGGTCAAAAGAAATCAAACGTTCCGTTCCCATCTCCAAGAATCTTATTGAGTGTTTATTGCCAAATGCCAAACAAAACGGGAGTCTAGCGCTTTTGTGACGTTGACCAGGTAGGATCATAAACGTGATCAAACCACACTAGGATTTTTTTTTGAATAACACATACTCCCTCGTTCCAAAAAAAACATATTTTAGGAAAAAAATAGTTTTAAAATACAATTTTTACATTTTTAAATTATTAATTTTAAATTTTTTATAACAATTTTATTGGTTAAAAATTATGGGAAATAGTTAAAAAAACAATAATGCATTGATAATTTAAATTTTATATATTTTTTTAATAAATATGAAAAATCTAAAACATGCATTTTATTGAAACATAGAAATTACTAATTATGAGTGGAGTCATGTTTATTTTTTGTTGACCGATTGCGGATTAGTCTCATAATTTAAATCGTGAGTACTCATCAATTCAAAATTTCTTTTCTGAAAAGTTTTTCTTAAAAAAATATTTTTTGGTCAACATATAAAAAGTATTTTATAAAAATAGAATAACTACATTATTTAAAGTAATATAAATATATAATTTATATTAATATCAAAAAAATATTTAAAATAGAATTAAAATATTGATTTTTATTTTAGTTAAAATAGTGATTTTTATTTTAGTTAAGATTACATGCAAGTTTCGTAGATTATCTGCAGGTTTTGTAGATTACCTGTAAATTTTAGTAGAACGGATGCGCATTCTTTACGGGTCATACATGTGAGGTTTTTGAATCGAAATATAATTCAATCCGCAGCAGAGCGGATTTGACCATTTCCAAACATTATTTCTATAGTTTCGATGTCGAATTTATAACACGGAGACGACGGTGGACTTTGAATAAAGGACACAGTAGACTCTAAATAGAATCAATATACTATAAGTCTTTCTTTTGACTGAGTACCAACTATTTGTTTTATATTACTTACAGGGATGCAATAATTAGAGCATATTCTCACGCGACCCACGGGTTTGATTTGTTAACATGCATACATAAATATAGAGTCCACAGGTTTAACATATAGTTATGTACACCCACACGTAACTGATATATTTCGTAAAATACTTTATAGAAACTAATTTCCAAAAAATGTTGGTAAAAATACAAAAAAATGTTTTCTTAAGAATGTTGTTTGTTAATTACCGTTTTGTTGCTAACTTTTAAATGTTATGCACTAAAAGAGAAATCTTCTATTACATGTTAGAACTATTAAAATATGATATCTGGTAAAATTAAACATAGCCCAAAAGAACAAGAAAATTAACTGACCAAAAAACAATATAAAAACAAATATAATGCAGCCGCAGCTAGTTTTGAGGTTAGCTCAAAATGGGTGCTTTTGGGTTTCAAAGACAAGCGGCGCCTTCGACGTGTTCTTATATATTGATTATTTATATGTTCAAAATAATTAGTAAGTTTCATTTTTCGAAACTGTTTTCAAAATAATTACTAAGTTTGATAAGCTTGTAGTATTTTTCTCTCAGATAAATAAGTGTTGCTTACATTTCTCAAACACCGTGTGAATATAATTTTGTTTACACACTTGCATGCACGTACGACATGACACATGTATGTTTCACTAGAATGACACCATTATGTGACAATGTGATATCCTATAATATTACCAAAAAGTCTTATCACTGTAGACCATACTATTTGATAAGTACCAAAGCCCCAAATGTGGTCATAAGATCAATTCAATCAGAAACGGTCCACGTGTGAAATAAGAAGCGTTTGCAACTTACAATCAAATTTCAAATTGTTTTGATAGTTTCAAAGATGGACTAAAACTTCCTCGAAAGGTCACTCATATTTTAGGTACGTGTTCATCATCTCTCGCATATTTGGATGGATATATCATATCTATACGAGCCTTCTTAATTCTAATTTTCAAGGAATTTTTGTTAGATTATAAATATTTAATTAGTTTTGATGCTCACTGTTGGTCGAGTGATTCGATAATTTAGTTGAGAATATCGTTTTTGTATGATCGAAAGTTAAAATAAGGCTGTGTATTCAGTTTCACACTACGTGTTCCGTGGCGAAAACAATTTTTGTAGGCTTCCTACTGCTATGTGCCAAACCCTTGATGTCAAGCGGCTCAATAGTCAATACTATATTTTAACGTACCATCCTTAAACTTATTTTAATGCATATCGTTTGAAGAGTTACGTACCATCCTTAAACTTATTTTCTGACGAACCTAATTAGTATGTACAAATGAACATAATCTTTTGTTGTTGTAAACATTAGAATTGAATGATTCACCACTCAACCAAAATATCAACGTATGTAAGAAGATTACGGAAAGAATAACATACTTACCTTTCTCAATAAATGGTCATGGCAAAAAATAATAAACAAAATCTTTAATGTTTTAATAGATCGTAAAAGCTCTCGTCTTTTAAATTACTACGGTTCTAGAATTCTCATTATTCAATAAACTATACAATTATTTATCCTTGCAAATTTTTAAAATAACCATTTTTAAATTTTTTGTCAAAAAAATATTTTTTAAAGAAAAAATAACTGAATTATTTTTTTTATTTTTTAAAAAATTAATATTTTTTTTAATTTTAAATCTCACCTCCAAAATTTCACCCTACAATTCTAAACCCTAAATATATATATTAGCTAACACAAGGTATAAATATTTATTTACATACTTTAATAAAATCTAATTTTATATTTTTTTTCTTTAAAAACTATTTTAATGAGAAATTTTTGTAATTCTATCTCACGATATTTTTCTTCATATTATACTTTCGCTATTACAACTGATTTTCCCAATCAAAATAAAAAAGGACGATGTCTATGCTGAAATTGACGTTTATTAAGAAAATAATTCGATTTACTTAAATAATAATATGATATGATACGGGCAACGATAGGTTATTATAAAAGCATATATACAACGTTACCCGAACAAAACTTGGAGAGAGAGAGATGAAAAAGATGGTTCCTCTGCATATGGGACACGTGGCGTTACTGTGGGACCAATTCAGACAAAGAGAAGAGTGACCACCACCTCATTCAGCTGGACCGGCTTTGTAGCCCTGTAGGTCCCACTTCATAACCTCGGTCCCATGGCTCCCACTTGTAACCAGACTCTCTCTCTCTCTCTCACTAGAGTCTTGTGAATCTATATAAGGCACCTCTTGGTCACAGCATTTCTCCCACACTACCCTCTCTCGTCTCTTCCAACACTGCAAAACCAGACCACATATTCGAATAACAGAGCAACTTCTTCTTCTCAGTTTTAAAAATGGTGAGCCAAAACGTGGTCGTATCAGACGCCACAACCGGAATCATAACCGTCTCTACCTCCTCTGTCTTTACTCCTTCCGCTCAAAAACCACCGACTGCTCCTGGTCACATCTCAATTTCCAAGAAGAAACTACTCAAAAGCCTCGAGATCAATGGCGACCAGAGTCATAGACTCAGCTCTTGGGTTGACTCCATGAGAGCTTCTTCTCCTACTCATCTCAAATCACTCCCTTCTCTTTCCTCTGAGGAAGAACTCAATTCTTGGCTGGTAAAGCCTCTCCATAACACACTTTTTCACACAAACTCTGTTTTCTTCTTCTTAGATGATGCTAAAACAATTGTTTTTTTATTATTATTTAGAAACACCATCCATCAGCACTTGACATGTTTGAACGAATCATCGAAGCTTCAAGAGGAAAACAAATCGTTATGTTTCTTGATTATGATGGTACTCTTTCTCCAATCGTCTCTGATCCAGACAAAGCTTTCATCTCCAGCAAGGTTCTTATAATTTAATCTCTCATAGTTCCATATTTTTCAAGCTTATTATTTCTTCCATTTTTTAAATATTCTACTTTTTTTGTGTTTCACAGATGAGAAGAACAGTGAAAAAACTGGCAAAATGTTTTCCAACTTCTATAGTTACTGGCAGATGCATAGACAAGGTACATTTGTATAAGTATTTTAGTTTAGTATTTTTTAAAAAAATATATTAATAGCAAATTTTAAGTTTTAACTTTTAATAAATTTTGCAGGTTTATAGCTTTGTGAAGTTAGCAGAACTATATTATGCTGGAAGCCATGGAATGGATATTAAAGGGCCAACAAAAGGTTTCTCGAGATACAATAAGGTATATTAGGTTAATAAACTCCCATAATTACAAAATCACAATACGATTTATTTTTAGTTTTAAATAAATCTTACTTTGCTTTTTAGGATAAACCATCTGTTCTTTATCAACCAGCCGGCGAGTTTCTTCCCATGATTGATGAGGTAAAATACAATTTTTTTTCATTCTTTTTTGGTTTATCCTCTGTATGTATAAATATGTATGTGACTGAGTATTGAATTTAAAATATACATGTAGGTCTTTAAACAATTAGTGGAAAAAACCAAATCAACACCAGGAGCCAAAGTGGAGAACAACAAGTTTTGCCTTTCTGTGCACTTCCGCTGTGTCGACGAAAATGTAAAAAAATTACTGTATAATTAGTAAACGTTTCAGATATGTGTTATATTTTTTAAAAAAAACTAGTTACTTCCGTACTTAATAAGAATTTTCTTTGAAAAAATATTCAGAAATGGAGCGAACTGGCTTTAAAAGTTCGGTCGGTGGTAAAGAACTATCCGACACTGAAACTGTCCCAAGGTCGGAAGGTATGAAGTGGCATCTTCTTGTTGGCGAATTTTAAGTAAGCTAGATTTTTTTGCATTAAAAACCAATATAACTTATTTACTTTTGGATTTAAATCAGGTTTTTGAAATTCGACCAATGATTAAATGGGACAAAGGCAAGGCCCTTGAGTTTTTGTTGGAGTCACTTGGTGAGATATTTTTCCATGTCTTAGTATTTTTATTTTGCAAAAGTCTTTTTTCATCAACAATAATATCGCTCTTGACTGGTCTTATCAGAATTAAAATAAAAAATTCTAAATATTAATACTCTGGCTGTTGCAGGATTTGATAACTCTAGCGACGTATTTCCTATTTACATCGGTGATGATCGAACCGATGAAGATGCTTTCAAGGTATACAAATTCAATTCATATTTTGAAAAATTAATTATTTAAATGTTATAAGGTTTTAAACATAGGGTAATCTATACAATTAAAACCTAAATCTAATGTTTAAATCCACGACATCGGTTTTACAAAAATAAATTTACGTGTGATATATACAAATAGTTTCACAATTTAATTGTGTTTGTTTCCGTCTAAATTAGCTGCTTCAAGAGAGAGGACAAGGCTTAGGTCTTCTGGTGACCAAGTTTCCCAAAGACACCAATGCTTCGTATTCTTTGCAAGACCCACTTGAGGCAAGTACATATACAAGTATACGAACAAGTTGAACAGTATATATTCATTAATTTATGCGTATATACGCACCGTATATTAATACGTATGGTTACTCAAATATAATGATATACTTCTGCTATCATATTCAGGTGATGGATTTCTTGCGACGGTTGGTGGAGTGGAAACAAATTCAGCAATGAACGTGAAGGGACCAATGGAGTTTTTATAGTATAAATAATCATTGCACATAAGTGCATATATATATATATACTTATAGATGATATGTATATCTCTATCCTAGAAAGGAACATTGTACAAGATATATAAAGGCAAATTCTTAATGTGCCTCTATATATAGGTTGATCTTGTTCACTATGATCTTTGCTTGAAAGGCATTTTTACGTTTTACATATTGTATGGGAAGGGGTATACCTTATGTCTAATTCTAAAGAAAAGGTGTATTGTGTTGTGATGTAATCAAATTTTCTCTATATGGCTACTTTGTTGACAAATCTTGTAAAATGTAATGTTTCTCCTGCCAAAGGTTAGGGGTGGGACGGACCGGATATCCGGGGTATTTTAGGATATCCGGATCCGGATTCGGATTCGCCGGATCCGTGATTTTAGTATCCGGATCCGGATCCGCGTCTTCCGGGTATCCGGACTTCGGATATCCGTCTAGATATTGTGATACCCGCGGATATCCGGATTCGGATCCGGATCCGTAAAAATAATTAAAAATAAATAGAAAATATTTTTAAAATATAAAAAAATTAAAAATAAAACATAAATTAAATATTTATACAAAATTTATGAATATATATATGAATATAATATTAATAAAATTTAAATATAATATTAAAACAATATTTTATGTATAAATACTAATATATCAAATATAATTATTAATAAAATTCAAAATTTAATATATTTTAAAAACACGGATCCGGATCCGGATATCTGGACTTAAAAATTAAAATATCCGGATTTGGACGGATCCAAAATTTTACTATCCGGATTCGGATCCGGGCACTTCGGGTATCCTATTTTCGGAGCGGATCCGGGACGGATCTCGGATCGAATCCGGATCCCGGATAATACGTCCCAGCCCTACCAAAGGTCTTGTAAAATGTGTCATAGTTTCTACATCCTCATTATGATAAAAAAAATTCATTCCAAGTCTTTGGAATCAATTCTAAATTTCTTTTAAATACTGAATCATGCATTTAGTAAACCGGTATAAAAACTCTGAGATAACTTTTATTGGTGAATTCCTTAAGTACCATATTTTTTTCTCTTATAATATACTATTTTTAGACTACAAGGCGAACTTTCGCTTTACATATAAATATATATATATAGATAGATATTGTAGCGTTTATATTTTGAAATATTTAATACTATGTAATTAAACAATTTGATTTTTCCTAAGAAAAACAGTTCGATCAATAAAAGGGGAGTAAAACTAAAAATAATATTTTATCTGTTCCAAAATACATTAAGTTATAGGTTAGGGTATAATTATTAAAAAATAATTTTATTTTTTAAATATTATTAAAATAGAAATTAAAGAAATTATTTTTTGTATTATCAAAAGTCATTATTTCTATTATTAAATGTACATAAAATTGTTCAATCAGTTAAAAATAAATCAAAAAATATTTTTTGTTACATAATTTTTGATAAAATAAAAAGTTACATTAAAATATAAAAATATCATCTATTTTAATACATAAAAATTTATTTAAATATTATGTACTCTCTCCGTTTCATAATATTGTATGTTTTTGAGTTTTTACACATATTAAGAAAACACGGAAACTTTAAACTATAAATGTATTATTTTTTGTAATTAGTTATTTTCTATAACTTTTAACCAATCAAAATTCAGTAAATCAAGTTAATATTTTTGAAAACTACAATTTATCATTATTATTTACATTGAAAATGTATAATATAGATATTTTGGAAACAAATATTTTTTTTAAAACATGGATTATTATGAAAAAAAGAGTATTTTGGAACGAAAAGAATAATAATGCGAGATTACTAGGATCTAGATTGTCGACTAGTGGGAATTAGACACACATCCATGGTGGGTCCGTTACTTACTCCACGCCATGAGAACATACAGAGTATTTATGCTGATAATGACTCGGACATGACAAATTCTTCAACTTCCAAGTCTTCTTTTTCTGTTGTGAATTAAAGTACATCTTAACCACAAAAAGTTAAATGTTACAATTTTTCTGTTTTGTTTGCTTGCACCGCTTGAAAGCATATAAACGTTAAGTAAAGTACATGCATGGATAACTTTGACATAACCAAATGAAATATTAGATTATGATTTCTATAAATTCTAAAAAAAAAATATTAGAAAAAACTTTTAACTTTTATTAAATTGTTTAGCATCCCATAATTTCATGATCGCCCTTGTATACATGTTCTCCTTTATGTCCATATCATTTGCCTCTTAGCTCATGCTCTCAGAGCAGGATTAACCGAGGTCTCTTAAAGTGTGGTTTTTAGCTTTTCTAAGAGACGTATCTTAGCTTTTAACTAAGAAAAGCTAAGAACTGTCTCTTAAATAAGAACCATAAGAGCCGTCTCTTAGCGGGAAAGATGCAAAAAAAAAAAAAAAATTAAAAAGACAAATTTTCCGTTAAGAACCTCATCTTAAGAGATCCGAGTTAATCATGGCTTCAGATACGCATATGTATGTGTAATTGCATGTAATAAAGAGCTCTTGTAGACTCTTCACGCGTGTCAGACACTGAAAATGTCGGTCCAATCTTCGAGATCTTTGATCTGTCTACTCTCCAACATTAATGTTTCATGTTGAACTTTGAAAAATGATTTATGAACACAGAACCATATGTATATGATTAAATGTGCACATGGGGATGCATGTGAAGAAGAATGCCGTAACAATGGGAAGCCATTCAATGTACATGGGTCACTGTTTTGCCCGTCTGTCATATTCACAATTAACAAAAGGAATAACTAGCTGATTCATTATGTTTTATTGGTCGAACTTGTAAACTGAATAAGTATTACATACATTGGTTCGAGTTGTTTCCTTGTGATTCCAGCCATCATTGTTATTTTAAGTTCTTTAAACAATAAAACTACATACTCTGATTAATTATAAAATCAAGAACAAGTATTAACCAGCTTTAGCATACGCGGAAAACAAGGAACAAAAAAAAAAAAGGAACAAAACCAACTAAATATTTACGAGACTGGGTAAATGTTTTTATTATTACAAAACCCACAAGTAAGTGGACTCGGAATGTAAAAATATTGGGCTTGTACAATAAATATGGCCCATTAAAAATCAGACCATACATTACAAGGGAAAACATAGTAAGTTTCAGTTTCATTGGTCCTCCTGCATGAAAAAGTTTCATTACAAAGCTCTGCAAAAATAATCCTTAAAATTATAAAGGAATGCATTATGAGAGATTAAATGGAGCCAGAGAGTTTATCTATAGCATCCCAATCAATCTCAAAAGAAGGATACTTCTGCAAACCCATGCAAAAGCTCTCATCTTTCTTCATCCATTCGTTTGAGAAATCCAACAACGTTATATCCGTTTCAGGAGAAGAACCCGACCCACCGTATCCGTAATGATCCGGAACTTCTTGTTCTTGCTCCAGTATAGGACCCGTATTATGAAAACCAAAGAACCCTTCCTCTCTTTTCTTCGGTTTTTTGAGCTCAGACATGGGAAGAACTGTGCTATTATGGCATATGGATTCGATCTTAGCGTTGACAGAAGGAGACAAGGTCTGTTTGTATTCTCCTAGATGAGCAATGCTCGGGAAGTTGAGACGTGCATTGTCTCCTCTGATCTTATGAGCAGCTTGGTCGTAAGCTAGAGCAGCTTCTTCCGCGGTTTCGAACGTACCGAGCCATAATCTGGTTCGGTTTTTAGGCAACCGGATCTCAGCTACCCATTTGCCCCATTGACGTTGTCTAATGCCTCGGTATAGTTTAGCCGGTTTAGTTACATAGATGTTCTTCTTCATTATGGCTGATTTAGCGTTGAGAAGATGGCCACCACAGCCTCGACTCAGGCGAGATTGATTTTGTCTGAGATGTAAATCTGTTTGAATTTCGAGGATTTGAGTGGAAGTGAGCTGGTTTAGCCCAATTGGACCGGTTTGGTTAGACATCGGCAATGTTTGGTTATCAGGAGTTAATGGTATTAGTTTTGGTGAAGATGAAGAAGAAGTTACCTTCATAAACGGTTCAAGAGCTTTCATGAACTCATCTACGCACCCATTCATGTTTACAGCTATCAGTAGTTCCGTACAAAAAAAATTAATTTGAAGAAATAAAGATGAGCTTCTAGAGAAAAAAAGAAGAAGAAACCTATTGGTAAAATAAATCGACTAAAAATTATAAAAAATTACGCACACGAATGCTAAACAGGACGGAAAATTTTGTGTTGATAGTTTCGCCATATCCTTTGGCTTTTATATGTGTTCTTTTCGACCATGGGTTTTTTTGTTATGAAGTCAAATGTAAATACTAAACACAATTTTAATATGTAAAACAAAATGCATATAACTAAGAGAATAAAGTGCATTAAAGTAAAATATTATCAAATAAACGCGTTGTGTCGTTGACAATTGTTATGGCGACTCAAAATCCTTGATGTTTTTATTGGTGTTTAAGGTCAATTATCCCTTCTATATTAAAAAAACAAAAACAAAAGAGAGTCAATTGACCCGACAAGTTTATAAAATCTTAATATCTGTTAATTTTCTTGCCTATTACATCAAAATGAAACAAAAAAAATTCAAAATATCAATCCGAAAATACGAGTATAACTGTTAATAAGGCTGTTATGTATAAATTTTGGCAATGATTGTAATTAACATTTCCGATACTATATTTTGAATGTTCCAAATTATTTTATTTATCCGGAGAATGTGTAAAAGAATAGAGTCGGAACTAATCAGCTTTAACTGTGAAAACAATAGGTCCACATAGACGTGTGCACACGTTGTACTTGTATCATACGCAACCCTTTTTCAATCTTCAGTCTCATTTTAGCAGAACTTCTTTAGCTTGCCTTCTTGGTTTTTCATGTCATCTGGAAACCGACAAAGATTAATTATTAGCTTGGAAATTAAACATATTTTTATTAAAGATATAAAACTTTAGTTACAAGATAACGTAGTTCTAAAAAGAAATGGGGCGCGATTAACAAAGAAATGAGGCTTAATGTCAAACCATAATGAATAAAAAATGGTCAATATCTATAATATAACTTTAGATAGTATTTTGGATTCTTTATCTGCCTTTGTTTACTTCAGGAAAACCATAGAACTTTAGGTCGTTTCTCGTGAATCTTCTCTACTTTTTCCACGCTTGTTTTTTTGAAGATGTTTTAATGCTGATCATCAAAAGCATCAATTCGTTTTAGTTACTTTTTATTACAACCACCATGATAAAGTGAAAATTACTATAATTTCTCATGCAAATTCGTATACGAACAATCATTATAGATACAAGAGTTCACAACTCGACTAACCATTTCGAATAAGCAAACAACGATTACAAATGAACATAAATTTATATAAGTGAATGGTCTATATATTGATGTCGTAACATCACTTAGGTTTAGTTAGTTTGTTTAAAAGTATCATCACTTAGGTTTCACAAAGATGCATAACTGAGTTATACGCAAAATATATATGAATCATAAAACTAAAAAAAATCGAGATGAAACCGCAAATTCATTGACTATATGGTCATCCTTTAAAAAAATAAAATAAAATAAAAATAGTTGAATTTAGCATGTCAAAGCAGAAACAAATGAATATCCCATATGATTAATGAATTCATTGCTAATTTAATAGGCAAGATTGGTAGCTAATCAATATTTTAATCATGATTCAATGGACCTCTATAGATTACCAGTACCAATGGACTCACACCGTTTGCTGCGACCTCTTATCTTTATTGTAGCTAATCAATATTATATATCGCATGTCTCCTATCAGGACAGAGAAGGATATGGCAGTGGGGAACTCCAATGGTGTGTTTTCTTCATATTGTTATGCTAGTCTTCTTCTCTATGGAAAATTTGCAGACGATATTTGAATGTTGTTGTCCTTATAGATACATTAACACCCTTAGAACCATCTTAATACTCTTGTCAAAAGTAGCCGTAAATCTAGATAACTCGTGTTCCCCCAGGCATTGCTTGACGTAAAAAGAGCTGCAAGCGAGGCACATAGGAAATAGAATCAGGCCACCCGGCATTGTTTGATGTAAAAAGAGATGGTGCTTAGAACCCAAGTCACTTAAATACCAACTTTTTGTAAAGTTTCATTTAATAGTGAACCCAAATCATTTGAATACAAAATGTAGCATATAACAAAGATTAAAAAAAATGAAAACACTATCATTACCCTTTTTATGAATGAGACTAAGCTGACCCTCCAACAATCTCCATCTTCACTGCCTCAACATCAAATCTACTTTGCTTGTCGATAGGGTTAATTCCATGCTTGTCATGTCTAATAAACCTTCTTCCCGTAAGATGGAAGACCAATTGAAGCATGGATCACATATGACTCTACTTTTTCTTATATTTTTGGGCTTGTATATTGATATATCGACTTGAGAGAGTCTCACTATCACTTCATTGTTTCAACAATTTTCTGTCTCAAACGCTCTTTGTCGTTTTTCAAACCATACTAAGTAAATATAAAATGTGATTTTGTAATTTTGATGGACAATATTTTACAGATTTGACAAGAAAAATTCATTTTCTTGGTTTTGAAAAAGATATATTAGTTTTACAGTCGTGATTAAAAAAAAATTGGTTTTCAGGACAAAGTATTATGCAATTTCAGCTACATTATCTATTTTTTAGATTTTGACGTAAACGCACATGGTTGTGTTTTCTAACAAAATGTCATTAATGATTCTCGTCGGAAAATGCGATTATAAAGTTTTGGAGTGCAATGCAGTTTTGCGTTTTAACAGAAAAATGCTAGTTTTCAGTTCTAGAAAAATGGGCATTTAAAATTTTTGATGGAAAAATGTGATTGTGCAATTTTAGCTAATAAATGTGATTTTGCGGTTACAAGAATATATAAATTGTTTTCACGTTTTCTCTCAAAATAATCTTTATAATGATTTTTGCTTGAAATTTTATAGTTTGTAAATTTTGTGATATCTGATTTTGTATTTGACATATGTTGTTTAACAGTTCTGATATTAATACATATCTGAAGTAATTAAGTAAAAATAATTAAATTTATCCAGTTTAAAGAGATAACTCATTTAAAACTCAAATCTTCCAAAACAATACAAAAGAACATGAACTTCCTTGTGTTTAAAATCAACTTGGTCAACAGAATTTAAGGTAACATTGATATTTGTAAAAAGAATTGGAGATTAGAATGATTTTAATGGAAATTGAAAATTATTTTGGTTTTTTTTGTATAAGGCTAGGATTTTTTTGGTAGTTTTCTCTAATAAAAATGGCAAATGTTACAATTATTAAATCCACGATAATAGCAAATGTTCAAGTGAGTG
This sequence comes from Moricandia moricandioides, assembly GCA_905132885.1. Classification (NCBI taxonomy): domain Eukaryota; kingdom Viridiplantae; phylum Streptophyta; class Magnoliopsida; order Brassicales; family Brassicaceae; genus Moricandia; species Moricandia moricandioides. The sequence continues at coordinate 114,084 of CAJHQQ010000046.1, forward strand.
GGCTAGTCTTGAAATTTAAAGATACTAAACCTTTTCAATAAATATGGCCTATTAGAAATCAGACCATAAGGACATCTTTATCCCTAAGAACTCCAAATGGGGTTCTTATTTTTTTTTTACTTTGTTTTTGCGAATTAAAAAAAAAAAAAAATTAAAAAACGAACCAATCACGGGCCGCCACGTGTCAGTGGGGCCCGCGAACAGTGTAAGAAACCATCAAAAACAGTTTCTTAATTAGGGATTTTAAGAGATGATTATTGCACTGTTCACGGGCCCCACATGTCAGTGGAGTCCGCGAACAGTGCAAGAACCCCCTCTAAGAAACCCGGATAATGATGCTCTAAGAAAAACAAAAACATAGGTTTCACTAAACGTATTACTTTAAATAGATCAAAACATAAGCTTATGATACACTCATAACCGTTTCTTCTTCAGTTCCTTCATCCATTCGCTTGAGAAATCCAACATGGTTATATTCGATTCAGGTGAAGACTCACGTTCTTGCTCCGGTTTAGGAACCGTGTAACGAAAACCAAAGAACCATTCCTCTGTTTTCGCCGGTTTCTTGATCGCAGACAAGAGAATATCTGAGCTATTATTACATATGGATTCGATCTTAGCGTTGACAGACGGAGACAAGGTCTGTTTATATTCTCCGCGACGAGCAATGTCCGGGAAGTTGAGACGAGTGTTGTCTCCTCTGATCTTATGAGCTGCTTGATCGTAAGCTAATGCAGCATCTTCCGCGGTTTTGAACGTACCGAGCCATAACCTGGTTCGGTGCTTAGGCAAACGAATCTCAGCAACCCATTTGCCCCAGTGCCGTTGTCTAACGCCTCGGTATAGTTTAACCCGTCTTGTTACGTTGGTTTTCTTCATTGGGGTTGGTTTAGTGCCGCAGCCACGACGGGGAGCTTGGTTTTGTTGTCTAAGATGTAACTCTCTTTGAATTTCGAGGATTTGAGTGTCAGTGAGTGGGTTTAGCCCAATTGGACCGGTTTGGTTATTAGGAGTACTTAATGGTACTGGTTTTGTTGTTACCTTCATGAACGGTTCGAGAGCTTTCATGAACTCTTCTGCGCAGCCATTCATGTTTAAAGCTTTTTCCATTTGTAGTTCTGTATAAAAATAATTAAAATGGGAGAAATAAAGATGAACTTCTGTAGAAAAAAAATTGAATAAATAATATAAAAAAATACACACACGAATGCTAAACAGAAAAGAAGATTTTTGTGTGTTAGGTTTGAAATATTATCGTGTGTTGGTAGTCGACATATCTTTGGCTTATATATATGTGTTCGTTTGGACCATAAGGTTAGTATATTGTATTATACTAAACACTATTTGCCTTTAAAAACACACATTTTTTTAATTTGTCTTTACAACAAATGTATATATCTAAGAAAATAAACCGCATCAAAGTAGAATATTATCAAGCAAACGTGTGAGTCGTTGACAATAGTTATGGCGACTCAAATTCGTTTATGTTTGTTTGTAATTTTATCTCAAGTCAATTACCCCTTCTATATTAAAATGAAGAAGAAAGTGTCAATTAACCAATACAAAGTTTATGGAATTTTAAAGCATGCCCGTCTTATAAGATACTAATAAGAATTACTTAAATATTTAATGTTAATATTTAAACTATAATAATTATTATATTAAAATTACGTCATAAATAAAATATATGTATAAGAAGATATCCTGTAGAGGAATACTCTAAGGTATAGTTAAAAGAGTTTTTGTCACAAACATAGTTTTTAAAAAGAAAAATAACCAAAATAAGTTTTATTAAAAAGTGTAATTATACATTTATACCCTTTAGATTAACTAATATAGACTTATGATTTAGAGTTATGAGGTAGAATTTTGGAGGTTGCTTAAAATAAAATTAAAATTAAATTTTTCAAAATAAAAAAATCTATTTTGATCATTTTTTTTCTTTGAAATCTATTTTTGTGATAAAAAGTTCAAAAATGTCTATTTGGGTTGCTCTATCCTATAAGTATATATCATTCACTTTTTAAATGAGAAACTATATCTCCTTTTTAACTTAATTTCTTATTTATCTGATAGATATTCACTTCAATTTTCATATGGAATAATTTTTTTTTCCGTTTATGATTTTGGTTTTATTTTTGAGATAAAGACTAAAATAGACCTAAAAAATTTTTTGTCCCTAAAATAACATTCAATGAGAAAAATAACCAAAATAGACTTTATTAAAAGATATAAATATATATTTATACTATTGTGTTAACTAATCTAAACTTAGAGTTTAGAGTTATGGGGTGAGGGTTTTGGAATTAAGGTTTAAAAATTTTAAAAATATTAAAATTTTTAAAATAAAAAAGTATATTTTGATCATTTATTTTTTCAAACTCTATTTTTGTGACAAAAACTTCAAAATAGCTATTTGATAGATTTGTCCTTTGTTTTTTCCCATTTAATTATTATAATTATATAAAATACAGCTATATCAAAAAATAACCAATCATCTACATCAATCCACATCAAAAAGAATCTATGTATAACTTTGGCAATGACAGTAATTTACATTTCGGATATTAGAATGTTGTATTTATTTTATTGGAAAAAATAAGTAGCCGGAAATGGAGCGAAATAGAGTAGGAGCCAATCAGCTTTGAGAGTGAAAGCAAAGGGGCCTAGCAACTATTGGGTCTCACGTAGACGTGTGCACACGATGTGTCCTACTTGGATTTGACTTCAGGAAAAACGTGAATCTCTCGTGAATATTCTCTACTCTCTCTTTTCTTTTTCACGTTTTCAAAAAAGATAACTATTTTAATAATAATACTAACAGATGTATATTTGTTGCAATCTGAACATAGAAACAAACGAATATCCACCAATGAAAAAAACCTCGATAGATTCTCCGTACCAGCACACCTCTTTAACTTTACTTAAATGACACTTTGAATCAGTTAACTATTTAGGTTTAATTTATCAAGGGGCATTTGGAGTATTAAATAGGATATGATAAATCAAATGAAGACAATGAGAGCCAATATGGTAACATTTCTTAAATAACAGACAAATTGCTAAGAGAAGCAAGACTAACAAGCAATAAAGATGCAATAATCAGGGGATGACAATAGAAGTTATGATACATACATGAGTTGCTTCAAAGGTTACAGAGCCTTCCAAAGTTTAAACCAGTAATATTTTTTAAAAAAAAACAACAAACAGTACCTAAGTGTTGTTCTGTTGAGGTGTTTTTGTCGCTCTCTCCAAATCAATCTTGCAATTTTCTCTCAACTCTTTCATGGTTATGAAGCTATCCTGCTGCAGATTATAAAATAACAATAGACTTCAAAACACATAACCCAGGTTTTTACAAACAGAAACAAGTCATAACTTAATTAAAAACAAATTTGGAAGTTTTTTTCTGAAAATCTAATAGAAGCTCTGGAGGAACTTACAAGGTGGCTGCTTTCACGAGCCAAAATGCCCTCCATGTTAAGAAAGAGAGATGTCCATTGACCCATGACATCAAATTCTACATTTGTGGAGTTATTGGAATTTTCAGATCCATAAACATCCGTTGACCTTCCTTTACCATTCCTTCGGATTAAGCTACTAGCTTCTTTCTGGCTCTTCTTCAGCACTGCAGTCAAAATACAAACTCTTCATGAATATACATGGAATGAATTTACAAATCAACTCTAAATTTTGCAGTGTAATGAGAACACTTACCCGATAATCGACCTTTAATATCTTGGTAGTGAAGATCGGACCAGATATATGCAGCTGAAGACATTCACAAACTAAGTTAACTATTGTTACCGAGAAACAAATAGCAAGATCAACAAAAGTTATAATCAGACAACCTTTTAGGCAAAAGGAACAAGAGCATGATTTAAGCTCATCATCAGCTTCCATATCGTGGTTTACAATCCCCATATTCTCAACAGCCGAACATCTGCTCATATTAAACGGTTTCATAGTCTCAGAACTAGGCAACAAACCCGTTCCTTCGGTAGCCACCATCGCCAACCTGTCATCACTTTCGCAATTGCTGCTACTGAAGACAGTCATGGTTAAGTCTTCACCAGTAACAGCATCAGTTTGACTTGAAATGTCAGCTACGTTCGAGTTCTTCTCACACTCTCTCTGACTAAGTTCCACCGCAGTATCTACTGCATTGGTCTCACCCTGAGATTCTTTTACCTCGAAGTTCTCAGTATCAGCATCAACAACAGGTGAGTCACCAAAACTAATCTTATCATCAGAAGAAGAACCATCGTTTGTATCACTACAAGTCCTAGTACTCTCCTTGACCAAGTCGTCTACAACTAAACACAACCTCTTGGAAAATTTCACCCCTGAGCCTTCACGAACAACTTTTTTACCAGCATCGTCCCCAGATTTCAAAAGAAAATCACCCAGAATCGAAGAAATCCCTCTCTTGCTTGGTACATTAGTCATATCACACAAAGGGAGAGACTTTTCCTTGGACACTAAGCTGCAGCTATCTCCAGTCATCTTCACAAAAACAAAAACAAAAAGAAGAGAACTTGCCATCTTCAAAATCAAAATGTCACCAAACCCATATCCCAAAATCAAATTTAAACAATAATCTTCACACCCAATACAAAAACCCTAAAAACCTAATTCACACCACAATCATGAAATTAAGCAAAACCCTAATCGAAACCTTCAATTCGGAACCAGAAACTGATAGTATACTACGAAATGAATCGATTCTTTGACTAGAAGAAGAACCCTAAAATTAGGATTACTGACCAATGGATTAGTGGCATCTGTCGAAGGCTAAGAAAACTTCGTTTAATCGGAGAGAGATAGGAGCTTCGTTCTCGGAGTAGGTGAGCTAGGGTTTTTGAGGCGGGAACCTGTGCGGATCTTCCGACCTTAAAGAGATTTCTTTTGACCCGCGTTTCGAATTACGATTTTGGCGTCCGACTCGGGAGTCGCGCGCGGGCCCTCCCGCATCTTTTAATGGGCCTCACTTGATTACTTCAAGCCCAATGGTATATTAGGCCCTAATTTAAAACCGAATCTTATCTGACAGCGATGTGTGTATATGTACGTACACTCTACTTGGTCATCCATAGATAGATAAATATCCTCGAAAGGCGCGCCAAAGTTTTATCCACTCGTTAACGAACACGTCATCTTTGACTTTAAATCCACGTCACCTCCCTTGCCGTGAAAGCATTCACTTTATAAACCTCATGATTGTTAGAAAATTTTCATCTAAAATGGAATCACGGCGAGTGAATCAGATGACGGAGGATGAATCCGCGGCGAGGAGGATCCAGCGATTGTCGTCGCACATCTCTCCCGCGTTAACGGCGCCGTCGTCGAAGGTGCCTCTGGTGCAGACGGAGGTTTGTTCTTCGAGGACGAAGAAGGCGGTGGAGGTGAATAGCCAGGCGCTGTCTCTGTACATGAAGGGGAAACACATGGATGTACAGGAGAAAGTGTACGAGTTCTACAATTCCCGGCCCGATTTGCAGACGCCGATCGAGATCTCGAAGGACGATCATCGGGAGCTGTGTATGAGGCAGCTGCTCGGGCTCGTGAGAGAAGCTGGGGTTAGGCCGTTTAGGTATGTTGCGGATGATCCTGAGAAGTATTTCGCCATTATGGAAGCTGTTGGTAGCGTTGATATGTCTCTTGGGATCAAGCTCGGCGTTCAATACAGGTTAGCTTTGAGTGAGGAATTGAATTGGATTAGTATTGTTCTTGATAAACGTTAGATATTGGAATCTATCTTCTTGGTTTATATATGATTGTGTTAGTAGCCGTTTGCATTGACTTTGTGTTATACATCTATGTATAGTCTTTGGGGAGGATCTGTGATTAATTTGGGAACGAAGAAGCATAGAGACAAGTATTTTGATGGCATTGACAATCTCGACTACACTGGTTGTTTTGCTATGACTGAGCTACACCATGGTGAGTGATTACTGAATGACGAATAATGCTGTATCTATGTGTGTCATTAGTTTTACTAACTTTTGGTTTTGTGTTTGTTTCAAAGGTTCAAACGTTCAAGGTCTCCAGACCACGGCCACGTTCGATCCCATCACAGACGAGTTCGTGATCGACACACCTAATGATGGAGCCATCAAATGGTGGATTGGAAATGCTGCAGTTCATGGGAAGTTTGCCACTGTTTTCGCCAGGCTCATCCTTCCAACACATGATACCAAGGGAGTGTCTGATATGGGTGTTCACGCCTTCATTGTTCCGATAAGGGATCTGAAAACCCACCAGACCCTCCCAGGTGTTGAGATTCAAGATTGTGGACATAAAGTGGGCCTGAATGGAGTGGATAACGGTGCATTGAGGTTCCGTTCTGTGAGAATACCCCGTGACAATCTTCTCAATCGCTTTGGAGATGTGTCCCGTGATGGGAAGTATACAAGTAGCTTGCCAACAATCAATAAAAGATTTGGTGCAACACTCGGTGAGCTTGTAGGTGGACGAGTTGGTCTTGCTTATGCTTCTGTTGGCGTCCTTAAAATATCCGCCACGATTGCTATTCGTTACTCGCTGTTAAGACAACAGTTTGGTCCTCCAAAGCAACCTGAAGTCAGTATTCTTGATTACCAGTCTCAACAACACAAGCTCATGCCGATGTTAGCCTCGACCTATGCCTACCATTTTGCAACTGTGTACCTGGTGGAGAAATATTCAGAGATGAAGAAGACTCACGATGAGCAACTGGTTGCTGATGTCCATGCACTCTCTGCTGGGCTCAAATCTTATGTTACGTCTTACACCGCCAAGTCACTCTCGGTCTGCAGAGAAGCCTGTGGAGGACATGGTTACGCAGCTGTTAACAGGTTTGGAAGCTTGAGAAACGATCATGACATTTTCCAAACATTTGAGGGAGACAACACTGTGCTTCTGCAACAGGTAAGAAACTTACCACCTTATCCTGAGAAAGAACAACGATGTTTATATTGTTTTGTTGTTTCTTGTAGGTGGCAGCTGATTTGCTGAAGAGGTACAAAGAGAAGTTTCAAGGTGGAACATTGACAGCTACGTGGAGTTACTTGAGAGAGTCGATGAACGCTTATTTGTCTCAGCCAAATCCAGTTACAGCTCGTTGGGAAGGTGAAGATCATCTAAGAGATCCTAAGTTCCAACTAGATGCTTTCAGGGTGAGTTAGTGTTGACTCTATATAATCTCTCTGACTCTCATTGCCTTCATCTTTATCAATCACCTAACGTTTCATCTCATCAGTATCGAACATCGCGTCTCCTACAAAGTGTTGCAATGAGATTGACGAAACACACCAAGACTCTTGGAACATTCGGCGCTTGGAACAGATGCTTGAATCATCTCCTGACACTTGCGGAATCTCACATTGAAACAGTCATTCTTGCCAAGTTCATTGAAGCTGTTCGAAAGTAAGTAACAAAGATACATCAATCTTCCCTTACAAATCAAGTTTAATAAATCTCACCGTCTGTTTCTTTAAGGTGTCCGGACCCAAGTGCGAGAGCTGGTCTGAAACTAGCATGTGATCTTTACGCATTAGACCGAATATGGAAAGATATAGGAACGTACCGTAACGTGGATTATGTGGCGCCTAACAAAGCCAAGGTTTTGCTTCTTGTTATATACTCCCTCCGTTTTTTTTTAATTGACGTTTTAGAGGAAATTTTTTGTTCCAAATTATTTGACGTTTTCAATTTTCTATGTAAAATTTATTAGTAATTAATATTAGATGACCAATGATATAATAGCTCCTATTTTATTATTGGTTGAATTGTGGTTAGGTAAACAATTAATGATGTTTTTGTTTTGAAAATGATAAAAAATTAAATGTTTCTTAATCTACGTGCATAATTCTAGAACGTCAAATAAAAAAAAACGGAGGGAATATAAATCAATAATTCTCTCTTGATCATATGGTTGGTTACAAATGATCTTTAAATCTTTTTGCAGGCAATTCATAAGTTGACCGAGTATTTGAGTTTCCAAGTAAGGAATGTGGCTAAGGAACTAGTGGACGCTTTTGACCTACCCGATCACGTTACTCGAGCTCCAATTGCTATGCAGTCTGATGCATATGCACAGTATACTCAAGTTGTTGGATTCTAAAAATAAAGTGAAAGGAAAAAAGAGAAGTATCAGATTGAAATAATCTCCTTCAAGACTTTTTTTTGATACGAAGTGAAAATTAACAATTTATATCCTTTGTGTTATTTGTTTTCACGTGAGAATAATAAATCATTGAAAACTAGATTTTCAATCGATAAGCTAAGTTTCAGACCTATCTTGTAATATATTCGTACGTCCTGATTATACAACTGATGTTATAGTTTTGAAACATTAGACCCTACAATGAATCATTGGATTTGTTAACATAGTCGTAACAATCAAAATGAGTAAGAGATCTGAATATAACATTTCCTCAAATATACATCCAAGTTTGATATGAATATTATAGTAAGTGAATGCATATCTTCCATATCACTAAGCAAGTAGATAGACTTTTATTGTAAAAAGGGCATACGTGGGTAAAACGTGGTGTTCGTAATGTATAAAGTGCAGAGGTCATAGAATCCCTAATATCCTTCGCAACCATCCAAAAACTATCATCAAACCGACAAACCGTCCTCTCATTTTGGTTTCTTGACTTAGTCTGTCTGTCTTCCAACTTCACTCCAGCTTTTAATCTTCATAACATCTTATAAAATTCAGTCGCAACAACCATATTACAACTGCTTCTGAAGTATCCACCGCTATCTTTTTTTAATAAAATAAGAACTTACACTATCAATAATCACATGACATCTGCTCATGCATGATGTAACTTTTCTTTATAACTCAAGCGAGATTTTAGGTTTCAAATTGTTAATTCCCGAAGGTCCAAACTCTTAACCACATAAAACACAAACGTTATTTTATCTTAGCCGAATATATATATATATATATATATAATATTGCTTACTTAGTATATGCAATTCAGTTCAGACAAGACCAGCAGATCTTTAGGACATGCAATTCAGTTCAGACAAGACCAGCAGATCTTGACACGTCCGTCGCTCAGCATGCACACCTCCTCTTTTACATATTATATCATTTTTATTTAATCCAAAGTAAGCAATTTACTATATATGCTCACAGTGACACAAGGGCATATAACATAACCGACTATAATACCAATCGATCACGTATATAAAATCGAAACTCGAGCAATCGCAAGGGATCATTTTTGCATTTTGCGAGATCATTTTGTTTTCAAAACACATATAAGAGGCTTTTAATCACCATAAACTATACAGTATATACACACTCCAAAAATAAAATAAAAAATGGTGGAGGTCCAAGAGTTGGAACCACTTAGCCCCATTCAACACGACGAAGACGATGATTATGAAGACGAACTTGACCGTGTCGGCGAAGCAATCAGCTACGATGATCTCAAGAAACGTATGTGGAAAGATCGAAACCTCATGTGTAAGCTCAAGCAGCAGAAAAAAGATAACCACCATCACTCCCTTCTCTCCTCTCCCTCTTCTCCCACGTCACCACCCTCCTCCTCATCAGCTATCGTGCGCCGAGCAGAAGCTTCACGCCGCAAGAAAATGGCTCGATCTCAAGACTCGGTGTTGAAGTACATGATGAAGATCATGGAAGTCTGCAAAGCTCGAGGGTTCGTCTACGGTATCGTACCGGAAAAGGGTAAACCGGTGACCGGTTCTTCCGACAGCTTAAGAGGTTGGTGGAAAGAAAACGTTCAGTTCGACCAAACCGCTCCAAACGCTGTTTCCGACTACTTAACGTTAGCGGCCGCTCAGCTAATCTCATCAAGCGAGTCTCTAGATCCGAACTCGTACATCCACATGCTCCACGAGCTACAAGACACGACGCTAGGGTCCTTGCTATCAGCTTTGATGCAACACTGCGTGCCGCCGCAACGGCGGTTCCCTTTGGAAAAAGGTTTGGCTCCGCCGTGGTGGCCGACGGGGACAGAGTTATGGTGGGGAGAGCAAGGAGCTACGGCGTTCGAGCACGGCCCACCGCCGTATAGGAAACCGCACGATCTTAGAAAGGCTTGGAAAGTGAGCGTTTTAGCGGCTGTGATTAAACACATGTCGCCGAACGTGGAGAGAGTGAGAAGGCTCGCGAGACAGTCCAAGTGTTTGCAAGATAAGATGATGGCTAAGGAGACTGATACTTGGTCTCGTGTGTTGAACCAAGAAGAAGCTCTTTTAAAACAACTCAAGATCTCTGACGATGACGAAGTAGAGGAGGAGGAGGAGGAGGATCAAGAACCGGCAAGACTCATTGTCCTTGATCAAGAACAGATGGGAAACAAGAGAAAAGGTGAGTTTGTGGAGCAGGAAGCAATGTTATCTAACGTATACACTTGTCAAAACTCAAGTTGTCCTTCAAGTGATGTGAGTTTAGGATTCTTCGACAAGAATTTAAGGACAGGACACGAGATGGAGTGTGTCTACGGGACTCAAGAACCGATAAACCAGAGTAGTGTTAGCTCGGATGGGTTGGTTCGGTCCATGACAACGAGTGATGATGATTTTAGCGCAAGCTCGAAAGCAAAGAACACTGGAGACTATCACAATCAAGACGGTAACTGGCTAGACTATCTCTGGTTCGAGAGGTTACATGATTTTAACCAAGGATTCGTAGACCAAACAACCACGGTGGATTTAAACCAATTACCAGATCATTCTGACTCGAATCCCACCATGAACGAGGAAGACTTTTCGTTATGGGACATGGGTTGTGAAGACAGAGATGTTTACATGTCTCAAGATTGAAAAAAAAACTCTCTAAGTTACAATGTATTAGAAAAAAAAACAGAGTTAAGAGAATAAAACAGAGGAAAAACATTTTGTTGTTTAATCCAAAAAAAGCTATACAAATCAAGAAATAATACTTTCTTTGTTGTTCAAAAGAATGGTAGTAACAAATCTTAGTCATAAAAACTATGTCTTTTTGGAGTGTCATCTTCAACCAATCTTGCAGCTGCACTAGAATACCCTTTCCTGAATCTAACTTTGTTCAGACTCTTCACATCAACCTCTACTGCAAAGATTGCACACACAGGTCTGTGATCTGAGAACCGTGACTCTCCTCGAATGTAAGAAAGCTGTTCTATTCCTTCTCCTCTCCATAGTATCCGATCACACCTGAAAAACATTGCACATTCAGAACACACCAAAGATGTGAAGTTAAGGTTTTTAGATAGTACCAAGCAGGAGTACGTCGTTTTTTCTTGGACTTTGTGGTTTCTCCGGCGTAAGCATCTGAGTTTTGAGTGTATTTATAGGTTGGTGCAAAGAAGATTTGACCTTCTTGAAACCCAGAGAAGACTCTTCCTGCTCCTCTTTCCATGTTGAGCTGAGATTATTACAGATCACACAAGTTACTAAACTGTGACCAAGATTGTTTTGTTTTTAATGATCATTTTATTCAACAAAACCTGGTCTTTCTCAAGAAGAGTGTCCCAATCATTGTCTTCTAGTAATACTCTTGTCTCTTCATAGGTTAAGGCAACTCTGTAATTCAAATCTCCAAGCCAAAGCACTCGGCTGCAACATCCCCAAACAGAGTTTTTTTTAGCGGTTTTAGAAAGAAAAAAATGACCATGGTTTTAAGTGGAGGGACATTACTCATGATCAATGATTCTCTCTGGTGCGCGACAGTTAGGGTTTCTGGTGAGTTTAGGGAACTGAGTATGCTTCAGAATCTCAGCTACATCAGCGTTTCTTCTCATCTCATCACCTTCTTTCTCACCAGAAGCCAAATGGCTACACACAAAGCAAAAGCTTGTTTGATGCAGTGACATGCTTATAGCAATACATCCCTGTCAAAAAAAAAAGCACAATGATTTTAGATTCCTTTCTTTTACTTGTGTCACAATCTTGAAATGTGTTAGAGAAAAGGGTTTGTGTTAGTTACCTTGTTCCCCAAGCGACCCATGATTCCTCTTCCAACAGAATCAAGTCTAAGATGAGAGATATGTGGAATCAACTCTTTTCTAGCCCAAACAGACAAAAACAAACCAACCATTTGTTTACTAGCAATCAATCTGTAACTCATTTGTCCAGGCATCATCATCGTGGTCGCCGCAGGAACAACATCATCAAACAAGAAATTCTCATGAACCCTAAAATGCTCAGGCTCCACATTGTTATCTGCAACAGGATCACTGTACCTTTTGGATCTCCTAGCTTCCCAACCAACCAAAGTACTATCGTTAACCGGACAATTACAAGTCTTCAAAAGACTTGAATCGACACGGTAGTTTCTGCTCAAGACTTTAAGATTAGGTCTTTGAAAGAAACTTAGACTGCTTGGTGTTCTCGACTCTTCGCTACAGAAACTACTACTAGTACTACAGGTTGATGTTCTTGAGGCAGAGAAAGCTGCGTTTGAGTAAACAGAGTCTTGCTTCGGTTTGTTTAAAGCTTGGCTTATTAGAGCTAACCATTTCGCTGCAGGCTCGTTGTCTTCAACTACTAAAACGTTCCCTGCACTTAGAGGAACAATCTCTTGAAACCTGAGAAACTTAGAATCAGTACACGATATGTAATAAAGGTTGAAACTTTATGAAGACCCATGAATCAAGAATCATACCCACAGATGTATAAATCAGCTGTGCCTTCAACGAGCAAGAAGTCTTCTAGGTTAAGATCGTTGTTAGGTGTTCTTCCACCTACATTCCACGTAGCTAGAAACACCCTGAAACAAAACAGAGGATTTGAATCTGAATCTGAACAGAGAGAATGATTAAGATTCTCACCTGAGTTCACGAATCTCTGTTGTTGGTGCCATAGGCCTATCGAAACTTGATAGATTCAAGCCTTCAATTCCAGGACTTGACTTTCTCTCTAACAAAAAAAAAAAAACAAATCTTTGACAATGTATCGCTTTCACAATTTTCAGGGTAGGTTACCAAGAAAATAACATTAATCTCAACCACACGTTGGAAAAAAAAAAGAACGGATCAAAGTACCAGAAAGAGTCTTCCATATCATTGGAGAAGTGTTGTCAATAATCGATTTCTTTCGAGAAGCAAGTCGTCGCTCCAAATCTAACAAGCATGAAGATCCATGAACCATTTTAGAAAACCTAATCTATTGTGTTCCTTGAGATGTACGTAAAAATTAAAAAAAAAAAAACTACCATTGAAGATTTTATTGTTGTCTTGGTGATCATTACTAGTTCCTCTGTTGTTCATATTATTTGATGCATCTTCATGTTCTTGTTTCCCACATCTTCTTGATCCGAAAATCTTTGGAAGAATTGACTAATAACAAAACAAAAAAAAATATTCAGAACATGAATTAAAAAATATTGAAATAATGGGTTTCACGTCGTGACATTTTCAAAGAGAATCAAACCTAAAAAAAAAAACAATTGAAGGAGGGATGAGAGGGAAAGAGAGAAGGAACCTTCTTCCTCTTGTCGCTTCGGTGGCTGTTCTCAGAGTCGCTATCTTTATTGGAACTCATTCAGAGCAAAAATCTTCTAAACAAAACAAATTAAATAAACCAATTTGGAAACAGAGGTTAATAGTATTTTTAAAAACATTAATCTGCGTGTTTTAGTAGATCTTGGAAATCGTGTAGAGAAGGACATTTATTTTATTTTTGTTTATAATGTTTGATTTTCCCACGACTATTTGAGTATTGACATGATCATATTATTATTTATTCCTAGTTAATATTATAAATAGATTAAGTTAATTATCAATTAGTAGTAATATTATTCTATACCGGTTTTGAAAAGATCAGATTTTGGCGCCAGCTCCTTCGGAGTGGAGTACACTAGGGATATTTTAGTAACAGAAGATATGTGTATAAATGGTAGATGAATATATGAAAATATTTTCTCAAGCCTTTCTTATTTTGTTCACAGGAAACAAAAACATATACCAAATGGGCTTTAATGGGCCTCCGTTAGTAACCAAAGTCGGTCCAAAAGAAATGAAAATTGACCAAAATACCCTCGATGATACCGTGAAACAACGAAGTGTCTCATCTTCTTCTCCGAGAAAATAGTCACTCAAAAACCTCACTCGAATCGGCGACGGAGAAAAATCAGAGAAGGTCCGTGTGATCTTCTGTGTTGTTCTTTGATTCTTGATGATAAATATCTACTCGAGCAACATTGGAGTTTACTGTTGCTTCTCCTCCTCTTAGGGTTTATGATGTGATGTTTTAGTTTTGTTTTGCTTTGATATGTTTGCAGATTTATGGATTTCAACTCAGTTTTTCAATCTCTCTCGGAGTTATTTCCACAGGTATAAAGCTCTTACCATCATCATCAACGTAATCGGAGTTTTATATATCCTTTTGAATGTGCAGATTGATGAAAGGATCTTAAGAACTGTTGCAAGGGAGCACCCAACGGATGCTGATGAAGCTGCGGCTGTTGTTATTTCAGAGGTTGTTCCTTTGTTTCCTCAAGAATGGGAAGATCATCATTTTAGGAAAAGGAATCTGCCTCTCTGCAAAGGTCCTTACTTTGCTCTAGTTTCTTAAAATATATGTCTGGTCTCTGGTTAAAGTTGTTGTTTGAAATGCAGTAGAGCCTAAAATGCAACATGACGATGCTCTGTCCCAATGCCCTCATCCATCTCACCTTCCCCAGAGTTACCTTGCATTGCTCAACGAAGAAGATGATGATGATGAAGAAGAAGAAGAAGCAACACCTAATGTAAAACCTCCTCTTGATTACTCTGTGAAGAAAGTGGTTCTTGCAGCCACTGGTGCACCACGAGAACTCCGAACCCTATACTCAGCCTCTAACAAAACTGCTTCCTCCGTGGTGAAACCTTCTATCCGCGTACAAAGCCATACCAGCAATGAAGAACTCTCAGTAAGTGTCTCGTAAACATCTTTATTTTCTTAAATTTTCAGCGTAATCATCAGTTCATTATGTCAGGGAAGTAGCAGCAAGGTTCATGTGGCTGGACGGTCCTCACACAAGGCGGTACACCCATGCTCCAACTACTCTGAGGTCAAGTTCATCGCATTATTAAAGCAATATCTGATCTGAAAAGCTCTCTCTTTTGAGGAGCTAACTTCCAGTTTATGTTACCAGAAGCTGAGAAGTTGGAAAAAACGAAGCATCAACCGTGAATTCTCACAGCCCTATGGCCAATGCAAATATGTACCCTCTTGGCAGTCTAACCAAAGCAAGTGCAAAAGTTATTCCACTGAGCGTGTACGTTCCCCCACATACGAAGCCAAGATCGTGATTTGTGATTCCAACTGTTGTTTGATGTTATATAAACCATTTATTCTCTGTTTTATCAGGAGCGCAAGCAGCGAATTGATGACAACATCAAGGCACTAGCGAAATTGCTCCCCCATGAAGTTAAGGTATTATAATACTAAACATTGCTATAATAGTGTTTTTACACCAGAGAGCCTGCCACGTATAACTCATCGTGAATCGTGAGAGATTGGAACTTAATGTATGTGACCTTTGTAGGAGGATAGCTCTGAAGTGATACTGAATGAAATTGTTGATCATGTGAAGCTTCTGCAGCTACAGATGAAGGTATTGTCTTGCTTCTCGTCTTTCTCGCCTTTCTTATGTAGAGTAAATAGCTCTTATAGGTTTCAGAAGGATGAAATGAAACTAATCCAACTCATCCTAACCAAAGCAATCCAAATTTAAACTTAAAAAGTTCTTTTAGGCAAATAATGTGATGGAAAACCAAACCCAAACCAACAAAACTCTGAATCAAGATCTCTAGAAACTTGCTGATGTGGACATGTTGGGTTTATAATGGATATAGGAACTAAGTCTAAGCAGGCTGGGAGGAGAACCAATATCTCATCCTATGACGTTCATTGAGGTTAGTACCAAGTGAACAACATTATTATAAGAAGCAAACATACATCAGTTGAGAGATGCTTTGTTTTGTTTGGTATAGGGATTTGGTCACTACATTCATCACGAAGAGATGATGACAAAGCCTCTGGAGGAAATGATGGAGGATCTGCTCGCAAATGATCCTGATGCTGCGGCTCGCTTGTTGGAGAGTAAAGGCCTGTACCTAATGCCTTTGTCCTCAGTTCAAGACTTGTGCTGAATCAAACACGTAGAATATAGTGGTTACGATAGTCTTACAAAGTTATTAGGACACTTGTTTGTTGAATCAATGGTAGTTTTCTCAACATACTAATCTCAGTACATGTTTAGGAACTCATCTCTATATTATGGTCTAAAATCGAACAAGAACATATAATCCTTGTGATCTCGCTGCATCAGAAGTATTATGGTTAATGTTTAAAAAATGGTTTAGGAGGTCAATTGATTATCGTTAATCAAAAATCTCACGTCTTATGATCTTTAACTTTAAGTAAAACCCATATAATTAATGTCATGGGTGAACTGATATCTAAGCAATACTGGTTTGGTACTAAAATTAAAAAAGCGCGGAAGATGAGATATTATCGAAACTAAAAAGTAGAACAATGGGCCGTGATCTGGAAGCCAATTAACCATACGACAGCTAGCTAATAGCCTCAGACAAGTCCTTTTCCAGCTTTCCGCCCAAAATCAATTTTTATTTCATATATTATTTTCTTTTGAAAAATACAGTCTTGACTCTTCCGAGTTATCTGGTGTCAATTTGATATGTGTAAATAATACTCCCACCATTTCACAATGATGTATGTTTTAAGTTTTTTACACATATTAATAAAACATGTAAATTTTAGATTATAAATGCATTATTTTTTGTAATTAGTTATTTTCCGTAACTTTTAGCCAATCAAAATTTAGTAAACCAAATTAATGTTTTGGAATCTACAATTTATCATTATTACTTGCATTGAAAATCTGAAATATAAATCTTTTAGAAACAAGTATTTTTTCTAAAATATGGATCATTATGAAACAGAGGAAATATATATTCTCCTTTATAACAAACAAACAGCTAAATAATCCATTACAACGAATATGCTCTATGTAACTTTGTCACGAAGATAAATTACCAACTAGCAATTAAATAACAAAAATTAATAAATTTGGCTTTAGAGCATGTTTATTGAGAGTTTTTAATGGATTTCTTAGCGGGTGGGACCCACTAATTCTTCCAAAATACATCCCTTAGAGCAGGATTAACCGGTGTCTCTTAAGGTGAAGTTCTTAGTTTTTCTAAGAGACGTTTCTTAGCTTCTAACTAAGAAAACCTAAGAACCGTCTCTTAAATAAGAACCGTCTCTTAAATAAGAACCATAAGAGACGTCTCTTAGCGGGAAAAATATAAAAAAAAATAAATTAAAAAGACAAATTTTACGTTAAAAACCCACCTTAAGAGACCCAAGTTAATCATGGTCTTAAATCCTTAAAAAAACTCTCTTGCTTTGGTCATTGTACTATTCACGGACCCCACTTGTTCTCTTAGTTTCTTCACGCTGAAGTTAGTAAACTTATTATCAACTCACCGGTTTTCTATGTTCAGACAAACAAATACACGAAGCTGTGATCCTGTCTTAGCCAAGGTAAACACAACAAAGATCAGTACCTTATTTGATGTTTTCATTTTTAATCGTCTCAGTGGGAGAAGATAATCTTTAAGATATGTAGTAGCTAGCTTCTTCATGGTTTTACAAATCTTGATAAATTTATTTTTACAATTTTCTTTGAAATATATATCAGCCGCTTATGATGGTTGTTACTTGAGAAGCGGGAGAGTCTCCGGTGGGTTGCTGCCAGAAGATCTATGTTCAAGTGACATTGCTCTTTCTTCCTCTGTTTCCAGAAACTCCTTCTCCTTCCCCATCTGTAAGAGATTTTCTTTATATTTCTGCTAATACAGATACTAAATACTTAAAAGCATGGATTATTGGTTGCTTTTTCCTTTTTAAAAATATCCAGATGACCATCATCAACTTTATCAGTTAGTTAGAAACTTACTCACATGTCTTATCTACAGCTACAAAATATTATCAAGAAAGTTTAGGGTTTTTCTTATTATGCAAGTTGTATCTATCTAGTGCTTATAAACTCGGTTTAATCCGGTCATTATATAATAGTAATTAACTATTAGCTTCTACAAGTATACTATGAGATGGTACCTTTGCAAGCTGGCTAGCCATAACCTGATTCTCGTCTCTCAACAGCTTCTCCTGTTTGAACAATAATATATATCAAGTTTCTAACGACGCGTTTTGGGATTCTCAGAGCTAGAGTACCACACATGGTCTAGTCATGATCAAAAAACATATCTACAGAGCTAAAACATGGTCTAGTAGTAAGTCATCTGAATACTCTTGAGGTTAACGAGAAATAAAAAAAACCAACCAACTGACCTTTTCTTGAAGGGTTTTTACAAGCTCCATCATTAGTTCTGTCTGCAACAACACGTTGAAGATTTGGTCAAACTGGCAACAAGGATCTAAAGACTGTTCTTGATCAATTAATTAGACAGCATATATATATATATATATACCTTTCTAGCTCTAGTTAAAGACAGAGCAGTCTTGAACTGCTCTTCCAGGGAAATTAGAGACTCTATGCTTATATTATCAACCTTCGCTTCTTCAAGCTTGCTGCATATACAGTCATAGAGCAGCAAAAGAAAGGGGAAAAAAAGTTCTTGATCAGAGGAAGATGAGAGAATTAAGATGGAGTCTTAGTTCTAACCATTGGACTGTTTCTAGTAACTCCTTGAGTGAAGGATAATTCTGATTTTTTTCTGTAAGATCCTGTCATGAGAAAAAGCAATTGGAATGGTCAGAAAAAGTGTGTTTCCTAGAGACACAAATGAGTCTAACCCTTAAGAATTATGTTTTGTATACACAGAACCTTGTCGTAGACATCTTCTAATACACCAGCGGCAGTGAAAAACGACATTAAGTCACATACATTAAGTTTACTCTATGCATCGCTCTTCATGATGTTAAGTCCCCGCACCAAGGTTAGCTCTAAATATATGTCTTTGGTCTTGTGTTAGTTCCTAGTTTGATACTAGCTAAGCTTCTATATTTCATCTCATCAATTACATATCCTTAGATGATAAGACCTTGATAGCTAAATTTAAGAATAGACAAGTTTACAAACTTATAGTGAAAAACAAAGCACCTCTATGCCGGTTAAGGCAATACTACACAAATCATCCATATAACCTATATCCATATTATTACCTATGCATGAGTAACCACCCATGTGACCCGATATGCAAGGCTTTAAGAAAATCTTACCAAGGTTTTAAGCTCATCTGCATGTTGTACTTCATAACGCTTGAGGATGTTGGTTATGCTGGAGAGAGAACAAGACAAAAACAAAAACGCATTACAAATAATCAATTCCAAAACTAGAGAACATATATAACTTTAATAGAAAGACATGCTATATATATATCTATAGCATCAATTTGTGTTACTAAAGTAGTTATTGTGTTGGTAATTAACCATACTCTGCAGCTTCTACATAGAATATATCTCGTAAATAATAGCATATAAAGTCTTCTATCTATAGTAGTTTCTTCGGAATATTTTCTGATCACATATCCACTATATATATATTGAGATGGACTTCTTTAGTTTTGATGTTTCAGTACACGAGCTTGCCTGACATTGTACTATCAATGCATACTTTTGGGTAAATTTATTGCTTATAAAGTAGTTCTATATGAAAAAAAAAATCTATAAATTCAAATGTTCTAACTTCGCAATTAACAAGTCAAGTAACCTCTACGTCCATGATCTTAGTTGTTGTTAGATATAATCAACTTGACATGGAAGGGTTTGGACATGTATGCATAACACTAGCAATTTCTTCATATAAGGTTATTTAAAGACTTCACTACTTTTTTATCAAAACTAAACAAATGATCTAATAACAACAGTCAGAAAAAAGAATGATTGGATAAATTGGTTGAAAAAGACATTTCCTCTTGAGACAAAGTTTCAATGAAAAAGTGAGGGTTTGAGCCCAAATCAAGCCCAAAAAATTACCACGAAAACCAGCTTTTATGTGTACGTGATCCATTGCAAGATTTCAATTTCTAGAGTGAATTTGATTCACTTGATGATCTTCTTGTCAAAAGCATCCTAAGTTGTGATGTGAAATCATGGAATCAGTAAGGCACATCTCAAGTCAAACACAGTTTAGTGTAGTTGCCACTAAAATAAAGAATCGAAAGAGATACAAAGCAACCAGCTACAACTAGAGTTTGAGCATTATTAAAAACTGAAGCAACCAAAGAAATATCCATAATTAGTCCTTATATATAATTCGTGCGTGTTAGTTGCCAATTTAGCATAAATACATTTGTGATCAAGCAATGCTAGAAGCTTTCAGTATGATGACAAAGGCTCTCGTTCTCATTTCTACAAGGTCTAAGTTCCATTGATTGTAATCATATGATAGGAAAGCTAAGAGCATGTTTATTGCAGGTATCTTAGCATGGAGTTCTTAATTTATCTAAGAAACGTTTATTAATTTTTAACTAAGAAAATTTAAGAACCGTCTCTTAAATAAGAGACCTAAGGGCAGGATTAATGCAGGTCTCTTAACAAAGGGTTCTTATTTTTTAAGAGACCGTATCTTAATTTTAACTAAGAAAACTTAAGAACCGTCTCTTAAATAGGAGATATAAGAGACGTCTCTTATCCGGAAAAATGTAAAAAAAAAAAAAAAAAAAATTAAAAAGAGGACAAAAAAATTAAGAACCCCATCTTAAGAGACCCGGGTTAAAGATGGCCTAAGAAACGTCTCTTAACGGGAAAATAATAAAAAAAATAAAAAAAAAATTAAAAACATGAAATTATAAGTTAAGAACCCCGGTTAAGAGACCGTGGATAAACATGAGAAAAAGAAACACAAGATCAAATGTATAACTGAACAAGAAATGTAAACACATAGCAATAAAAAAAAAACAATTGTAGAAGAGTAAGAAAGAGCTACCGATTATTAATCAAAGGCATGCATTGCGTAGACTATTATATGAATATCAAACTTACATTTTTTAGGGGAGCAAATCGTATATCTTATAGCTTCTCTATTTTTCTCGAGAAAACAAAGAGGAAGTTAACAATTAGTGTTACCTATCGCCGGAGGAAGAGGTATAGACTTTTCCGGTAGAGGAAACGATGAGAACAGCGACGGAGGAACCACAGAGAACTGAGAGCTGACGAGCTTTCTCCATGAGACCATTGCGTCGTTTACAGAAAGTAACTTGTCGACTGCTTTTGTTCTCAATTCGTTTGATCTCCACTTTTCTCCTTCCCATGACTTCCTTCTCCGACCAGTCTTACGCCCTAATTTGATTCTGATGTCTGTCTGTATCACTACTTGCCGGACACACGGCCTGAATGTCTTTTTCTTTTATTAATTTTCTTTTGTAGTATTATTCCTTTTTGGGGTTGAGTAAACTTGGAGTATCTATGTTATGTTTTGTTAATGAAAGAGAGAGAAAGGCCAAAAAAGGAAAAAAAAATGATAAACGAAACGTTAAGTCGAGAGTTTAGACACGTATTAACGCATGTCGAACTCCCTAATGGCTCGTTATTTTCTTATTAAAAGCTTTAGATATTTATCTCTTCGTTTTTTGTTGTTTGTTAAAATATCTTCTTCTATAATATGACAAAGAAAAACGTAACTCAGTATGCAATGAAACTTATCTCTCATCATATGACATTTCTTAAATTTTTAAAAAATATTCAAGTTAAATGCGATTTTAAAAAAGAAAAATAGTGAGGTTTATGGAACAACTTTCGAGCACTGACCTGGAACAATGACCTGTAACCCATTTTAGTTGCATCGAAGTTTAGGCCCAATAACACTTTATCAAATAGGAGTGGGCACAGTTTAAATTTGGGATTTTTGGGTTGTTTATGTATAAAAACATTTTAACTGAAATCGACCAAGTTTCGGTTTGATTTGTGTTCGGTTTGGTATACTTTAGATTTGATTTGATTTAAGTTTGATATGGTTTAGTTTAATTTTATTTAAGTCTGTTAACTTAATTCGGTTACAAAAATATAATTTATAAAACATAAAAAAATCATTTGACCATAAATTATTAATTTTCTATTACATTAAAAATGTAAAAATTGTAATATGTTTTTTTATTTATGGTTAGTTGTACTTTTATTCTTAGGTGTGTTTCTTGTTTTTGGAAGTAAAATATATAATATTGTTTTTATTTCAGTTAAATTGTTAAATATCTTTAAATTTAATATTATGAAAATATTTAATTAATCTAGTTAATTAAACACTTCAATTTTTAGTTTGGTTCAGCTTTAAAATGAATAAAATTAAACCATTTAGATTTATAAAAATAACCAAATAATTGTGACACATTTTGATTGGATCGATAGAATTTGATTTGATTTTTTGGTTTAGTTTAATTTGATATTTTGTCACTTATCAAGTCTTTTCGTCTCGACTATTAAAATATAATTTGTTGAACATAAAAAATCAAATTATTTGATTTTAAATTACGAATTATTCATATTTAAACGCAAAGTCAAACATCCTAATAAAAATGTAAAAATCATAATTCAAAATTTTTAAATTTTTATTCTTAAATTAATGTAAATTAGCATATGTTATTTTTTCTTAATGGAATCACATGTTTTTTTTTTCGTTTTGCTGATAGTGGATGAGATATTTATTATTTTATTTTATCATTAGTTGTGTTTTTATATTTTTGAAATTAAAATGTATAAAATTATATTTAATTATATTAGATTGTTAAATATTTAAGTTTTATTATTATTAATAAATTTAATTTATCTAATTAAATAAATATTCTATCTTTTTGTTTGACTCAGTTTAAAGTCGAACCAAATTATTCATGTTGATATAAAATTTATCCAAATAATTGTGAAATATAATTTTTGGTTTGAACCGATTAAAGTTCAATTGGGTAGGTTTTGTTTTTTAGTTTTTTACCGATCTATCAAGCCTCTCTGCCGTCCCTCATTTTCCGGTGAAGAACTTGGCAAATCCCTCATTTTCATAAGAAAAATAGTTGTATACAAAAACTACAAAATATCCTATTAAGATCTTAATTATCAGTTGACAGAAAAAAGATCTTAATTAACAGTAGAACTAAAATCAAATTCTGAGAAAAGTATTCCAAATTATGATGGGCCATTTAAAATAAGGGCCTAGTCAGGCCGAAGCTGGACTTAGTTGGAGTTTCGTACAATTGCTGAAATAAGTAACTTACAGAAAGGCCAACGAGAAAACAGCTCTAAGAGCACCATTAACCCAAGGTGCTTAAGGGGTGTTTAAGGGGTGGGGCCCACAAGCACTCTTTAAAATCAATTCTAAATTACTTAAATAATCATAATTACTTAAATAATCATCCACTTTGTTTGGGTGCTTGCACTATTTGCGGACTCCACTGACACATGGCGGCCCGCAATTGGTTTATTTTTTTATTTTTTTAAAAAACAGAAAAAAAAAAATTAAGCACCCCAGGGGTGCTATGGTTAATGGTGCTCTAACTTTGCCACATAATAAGAGCATGATTATCCCAGATTTTTAGGAAGAGTTTTTGCACTGTTCACGGGCCCCACTGACATGTAGGACCTATAAACAGTGCAAGAACCGCTTCTAAAAACTACTAAATAAAAACCGGTTTTAGAGAGTTTCTTACACTGTTTGCGGGCTCCACTGACACGTAGCGGCCCGCGATTGATTCATTTTTTAATTTTTTTTTTTAAACAGCAAAAAAAAAAAAAAATTAAGAACCTAATAGGATTCTAGGGATAATTATTCCCTAACGTAAGTAATCGAGAAACCTAGCAATTATATAAAAGGAAAACAAAATATAATAAACAAGCTCTAGGGTTCTTCACGCTTAAGGAAAAACAAAGATTTTAATTCCATCAGTGCTTTAAGACAAGAACACAAACACATGAACTCTGATCTTGTCTGTTATCTTAGCTATACAATTCTTTAGTTCCGAAAAAGAGAGATGCTTTGTTTTTCTTTTATCGTAGTTTCCACATTAGAAGAAGATACAAAGGTTTGAAACTATGCAGATTTTACAATTTTTTTTAAATATATTTTTGGTCTTAAATCAGGCTTTGAGTTAAAGGTGAAAACTCAGCCGTTGATGATGATTACTTAAGCAGCGAGAGAGTCACCGGTGGATTGTTACCGAAGCTATATTCCGGCGACATTGATGTCTCATCCCGTGTTACCAGGAACGTCTGCTTCCCAATCTGTAAGAAACTTTCTTACATTATCTATCCTACAGCTATATAAAAAACACAAATTATATATACGTATATATATATATATATAACGTATTATTCTTTGGCAAAATCATTAACTAAATCATGGGTAATTCTGTAATTTTTATGATCGTCTAAAAATATGTAACATAGAAGCTATTTAATCCCTTTAATATTGTGTTGTATAAATCCATCAAAAGTCATTGAACTCTTTTCCTGCCGCTACTAAATAAGTAAATAGTTACAACTAAACTGAAAATGAAATTATGGGTCTCACTCAAAATTGTCTACCATCTATCAAAGTGCTGAACCAGGTTATACATAATAGGTTGTGATGTTACCTGGCTAGCCAGAACCAGGTTCTCTTCTATCAGCAACTTCTCCTGTATGTGTAAGATCACACGTCCATTAGTTTCTACTTTCTATCAACTTCTAAAGCTATATCTGCACACATATTTCTTTTCCCAAATATAAGAAAATCCTCAACGCAATACTGAGATCCATGATCATATATGATCTGATCATGATCATGATCATTGTTCCTTCAACAATGTTTCTTATTCTCATTAAGATGAAATCAAAACAAATCAGGGGCTAAGACAAGAGCAAAAAAACATATCTAGAGAGATAAAACTGGACCAGTGATATACTGACTGGTAGACTCCAAAGTTAATGGCTGGGATGACAAAATACAAATCAAAACACTAACATTTTCTCTACGGGTCTCCACAAACTCCATCATTAATTTAGTCTGCAACAAGACATTAAATATTTGTGTCAAAATGGAGACATAATCTGAAGTCAGGCAAAGACGCTTGTTGAAAAACTAAGATTCTAATTATGGAAGAAGCAGTTCAATCACTTCCTAACAGTATATATATACCTTTATCTCTCTAGTTACAGACAGAGCAGTCTCGAGCTGCTCCTCCAGCGAAGTTAGAGAATCTAGACTTACACCATCGATACTGGCTTCTTCAAGGTTGCTGCATATTTATAAGTAGACAAAAGAGGAAAACAAAACTTTTTTGATCAGAAGAAGAGGGGGGAAATGGCGTTTTAGTGCTAACCTTTGAACTAGTTTTAGTAACTCTTTATGTGGAAGATAATTCCTAGTTTTTTCCTCAAGTTCCTGCACACGTACGGGAAAAAAATGGATAGGTTTTGGAAGTCTTGTGAAGTTTTTGTGTAAAAAGGGAGCCCTAGACAATTGAGCTGGTTTGACTAGTTCAATATTATGAGCGCCTATATTCTCGTTCAAGACACCAGTAACCGATCCAGAGGAAGATTTTTAATGAAGGTCTTAGCTAAGTTACCAAGGTTTTAAGGTCATCAGCTTGTTGTATCTGATAACGGTCGATGATCTTGGACATGCTGAACATATAAACAACAGCACAAATCAGTAGATACATTATAGAGAGAATGAACGGATAGAAATAAGGGCAAATCTCTCAAATAGCCTTTTTTAAAGTTTTTGTCATAAAAATAGCACTTGAAAGAAAAAATGACCAAAATAGACCTTTTTTATTTTGAAATTTTTTATACTTTTAATTTTTTTTTTAATTTTTAAACCTCAACTCCAAAACCCTCACCCCATAACTCTAAACCCTAAGTTTAGATTAGTTAACCCAAATGTATAAATATATATTTACATCCTTTAATAAAGTCTATTTTGATCATTTTTTTCTTTGGGTGCTATTTTTGGGACAAAAACTTTTTTAGCTCTATTTTGGTCTTTATCTCTAGAAAGAATGCTTATATATGTGTCTATGTATTACATTTATAGCATCACCTAGTGATACTAACATATAGTTATGTTAATCAAATGTTTACTTAAAGTATACCGAGTAAAATAAAACACAATAGGTCTATTTAATAGAGTTTTTGTATATTTATATCTATAGTTACTAATTTTTGCAATTATCGTCTTTGTTTCACTTTTCCACAACAGCATACAAACGGGTACTTTTTAATTACAATGTAAACCTGAAACTCCAAAATTTTAGTTTTACTTACTTTCATTACAATAACAACTGCACAAGTTTATTATTTGAGAAACAATAACTTCACGAGTTCTCTAAACTTCCTTATATATACATTAACTTGCAGCAGCCGCTGAAAGCCATTGTTTACTTTGCCATGAATTCAATAAACTACCTCCCTTTTCTAATAAGGAATGTGATCAAGATATAATCTTAGTTCTTTCAACAAAGTAACAGCAGGCAACATAAATCGATTGGGAAAGTTATAAAAGAGTAAAAGATGATAATCCTCACGACAAAGTATTTTAAAAAAAATTTCATACTTGAGGTAAAATCTTCAGAAGTTGATGAAAGCAATTTTCTCCTATATATAACTTGTGCAATGCAATCCAAGTTCCACCTATTACAGGAGCTTTCACGAATATAGTCAACCGAAATGGAGAATTTATGAAAACAAAACCTTTGGCTTAGAGATGTAGGGATACTCCATAAGGGATTAGCCAAGAAAGTGGGTTAAGCATTTCAGGGAAGGTCACAGCTTCAATCCCAATCTTTTTTCCATGATCTATTGCAGGAATTAAAATATGAGTTGCACTTTATTTTCAAGTTCTTAGAAATTATTAAGTGGTGAATTAGTAATTTAACATTAATCACACAAAAAGATGAAGATATATACTTTGAAATCAGCAAAGAAACCCAACTTAAAATAATTGCATGTAAAAGGCACAACATCTTGAACAGCTACAAAGATTCTTTCATTAATCAAGTTATATGTCTTGTATAGTGTCATATGGACACAGATTAAAAGGGTGAAGAGACGACTTCCAGTTATTAATTACTAATGTAGCATGTGAGGCAAGTACCAATGTGAAGAATTAGCGAAGAACCACAATCAAACCATCAAATCAAGTATAAACCATAGGACAATACTTAATCAACAAATCAATCAAGGAGAAATTCCAAAAACAAGCAATCTCAATACAATTAGGATCAATGATTGCAAAATGTGGCATCTGATTTTTGGTACAAAGATTCTAGCTCACTGATAACATTAACCTCTCAAGAAATCTAACCAAAAATGCATTAAAAAAATTAGATATAAACCAAGTCTCAAACTTTTAACTATGTACATTGTTTCTTATTGAAAAAAAGGAAATCAACGGATGAAGTAGCGATACAAAGCTTAATTAACAACTCCATTAAACAACATTAAGCACGTATCACCACCACGCGGTGTAGAGAATTTTCTGGAAACTCATACAATATTAAAATAAAAATTCGTATAAATTATAGAAAAAAATAAAAATCACTATTAAAAAAATGGCAAAAATACAAACACCAAGAACATGTATCTTGGCCACCACATTGTTTAATCTTGAATTAGGTTTTGAGATTACGCACCAGCTATGTTCATCACTCATCAACAAAGCAGTTAATATGAAACCCTAAAATTGAAGTGTCTATAACTAAACAAAAAGAGTAAAGAAGAAAGCTCGAGTGAGACTGAGAAGAGGGAAGTAGATTACTTGTCGCCGGAAGAGGAGTTGTAGAGTTTTCCGGTGGCGGAGACGACGAGAACAGCGACGGAGGAGTCACAGAGAATCGAAAGCTGTCTAGCTTTCTCAATGAGACCATTGCGTCGTTTGGAGAAAGTGACTTGTCGACTGCTCTTGTTCTCGATTCGCTTGATCTCCACTTTCCTTCTTCCCATGGCTTCTTTCTCCGACAAGACTTTATGCCCTAATTTGAGTTTGATGTCCGGAGACGTTCAATGTTTTTGCTTCTTTTTTTCTTAGTCGGTTCACTCTCTTTTCTTACCTTTTTTTTTTCTCTTTTTTGCTAAACGAGAGAAAAAAAATGAGTGAACCAATGCGTTTTGCGGAAGAGGAAGAGACACGTATGATTTTTACGCATGTTGATTACTAGCGAACGACTTTGACTTTTAACCCAACCGGTTGGACCAGTACCGATCATCATTTAAAACATTTTTAATTTGTCAACATACTAATACGTTTGAGCCAAAAGCTCATACGTCTCCCCGGTGTAAAAAGGTACTCCTCACTAAATAAAGTTTTGGATTGTGATTTATGAAGCTTATATTATTGAGTTGTAATCTGATGATTTTTATTTTAACGTTTAGCTCTATATATGTCTTTGATCTTGTATTAGTTCCTGATTTAATACTAGCTAAGAACATCCTTAGAGCATGTTTATTGCAAGGATCCTTGTTTTTTTTTTTTCTTTTAAAAAAAATAATAATTAAAAACACTAATCGCAGATTGTCACGTGTCAGTGGGGTCTACGAATAGTGCAAGAACCAAGGCAAGATGATCTCTTAGTTAAGGGATTTAAGGGATGTGTTTTGGGGGAATTAGTGGGTCCCACCCGCTAAGAGACCCACTAAAAATCCCTAATAAACATGATCTTAGTAAAAGTTTTCTTAAAGTATATTTTTCTAAAATATAAATAATTTTGAAACGGATAAAGTATATATTTATCTCAGTTAATTATATGTCTTAGCTGACAAGAACTGATTAAATAATTAATTGTCTTAATCAAATCTTTTTGTGGGTCATAATTGATTGTCTTAATCAATTCATGATTTTTGTTTACTAAGTACATTATTTAGAGGGTTTACACCAATATGATTTTTTATACATACAAAATTTATGATTAGAAAATTAAATAAAAAATGTCATAAAAGTTAGACAATATTATCTTATCACTAGATTCTTCCATTTATGCTTTTTAATATCTTGTGTTTTGCTTCTATATATTCTTCCTGCCCGTTGCCCCTTCTCTCACTTCACACTTCC
Organism: Moricandia moricandioides; assembly: GCA_905132885.1. Taxonomy (NCBI): domain Eukaryota; kingdom Viridiplantae; phylum Streptophyta; class Magnoliopsida; order Brassicales; family Brassicaceae; genus Moricandia; species Moricandia moricandioides. The sequence goes on from CAJHQQ010000046.1 coordinate 143,077, forward strand.
TCTTCATATTAGAGAAGAGAAAGAATGGTCTTGGGAAAGCGTCATGGCTCTTTCATCAAGAGAACAACAAGCATGAGAATGATCACAAACGATATAGCCACGACCTATCATATTGCATCTCAACCGTCAGATCATCTAACCATTCATAATCCGACGGTGATGATATCTACTAAAAAGGATGATGACTTCTTGAGGATTTGTAGGCTTTGCAATCAAAATCTCTGCCATCGTCGTGACATTTATATGTATAGGTACGATTTTATGTTTCTAAATTAACCCTTCAAATATCTTTATGTTAATCAAATATATTTGATATATTTTTTATAGAAATCGTTTAATTAATCATTTATTTTATATGATGGAAAATGTTATATTTGTATTGATTTATCGCAGAGGGGACAACGCATTTTGTAGCTTAGAGTGCAGGGAAAAGCAAATTAAGCTGGACGAGAGAAAATTGAAAAACGGTGTAGCATCCAAGAAACACATTCGTATTTGATTGATTATGTATGTCAAAATAATAAATTAATAATAATAGTTTTTCGTTTCGGGTGAAATCATCATGTTTGCGTTTTGTATATACGAATAATAAGAAAAAATAACCCGAGAAAATAAAAATGGGAAGAAATAGTTGTGGTGATTATATATTGTAACTTCATAAGCATGATATAATTCACTATGTGATATAGAGTAATTTCAGTTTATTTGTTATGTGTAATATATTTTTTTATCGGTTACCCATTTTTTAAAATAAAGCTTGAGTCAGACAAATTATTTCTTCGTACAACACTTTTATCTGTCCAAGTTTCTTTTGGTAGTTATTCTGTCCGATCATTTTCGTTCGGAGTATTGTAAACTGTGCAATATAATATCAACGTTAATGTTCAGGTGGTCTAGTGCTGTTACATATAGTTACACACAGGAAATTTAATAAACGCAGTTAGATTATAATATCAGATGGAAGCGGACCGATTCTCAAATGTTATTAGGAAATATAATTTTTGACAGAGATCGGTTCAGAGAAAATATGTAATTAAATGTATCGAATCTTAGGTGACGAAAACTAAAAGATTTGTCTATTTTTAAAGTGGAAATTCCAGTTGGCCGGCAAAATTCCCCCTAATATTTAAACATTGAATTTTTTTTATAATTTTATGATTGTGTCTCCGTTCATTGTAATGGATTATATATATCTTATTTACAGAATTATTATAAGTTCATATCCTATTAAAATTTATCAATCCATCATTAACTAGAGTAGAAATCTGGTAGATGTAATTCTTAGCATACAAATTTAATGTTTGGGAAAATTAAAGGTTACGTACTTTGAAGCTTTGTGTTAAAATTACTCGTTAATTTGCATATCTTGTGAAAACCAGAAAAAACAACCGTAGCAATTCGTAGCTAATTTAGTTAGTGGGCTTAACTCCACCTTATGGGTTCAATTTTAAGAGTTATGGGCCAACAAGCATGTCTCTTTGCACGTAGCCTTTTGGGTTAAATCCTCATACACAACGTTACACCTTACTTGCATTCCAACATGGCAACAATTTTTTTAATACTTCTTCTGGTGTAGTCAGTGATTTTATGACACAGTCCAAAATGAAGAATCTGGTGGGACCAGTTAAAAGATTTGGAGTTTGATTCTTGATAAGATTTTGGAAATAGAAGATCAAAACTTGTTTCACTTCAATAATATTATACAAAGATCATCGTATTAACACAACACAAAGGTTAACTTTGATTGGAGCAATGAGGATATGCACCAAGTCATGATCTAATCCACCCATGTTATTATATTACCCCCTAGTGTCTAGTGCATTTAAATCTACTGTTTTTTTTTAATACTCTAAAGCCAAGTAAGTGACAAAAGTGTTGTCCTTTGGAATTCTTCAATGGATAAATCTATGACCACTGACTAAGATCTCGAATCATACACAAACTACCACTAAGAAACTCAAAAGTAATAATATTATTATGATCACTTTCCGTCATAAGGATATATAAATACGAGAGAGTCTTTGTTTCATCAACATATCCATCAACACAACACAACTTCATCTTTGATTCTTGATTTTGTAAGAAATAAAAAAAAATGGGTGTTATGGGGAAGAAACTTCGTTCACTAAAATGCGAAGTGAGAGTAGTAGAAGCAAGAAACGTGGAGGTCAAGTCACAAGCTAGTACTCTGTTCGTTAGGTTCTATCTCACCGCAGGACATAACAGAAAGATAGAAGTAAACACAAGAGAGATATGTTCGAAGTCAAACAATCTCATATGGGATCAATCTTTTGGTCTGGAGTGTCAAGGCAACGAAGAAGCAGTGGATGAACTGAAGCAACAAAGAGTTGTTTTCGAGTTAAGGAGGAGGAAAACATCATCTTTTTTGAGGAAGTCATCGAGGTCAGAGGTTGTGGGGAGTGGAGAGGTGTCATGGGAATCAGTTTTCGAGTCGCGGAGCATGGAGATGGAGAGATTTGTAGTGATGAGTGAAACGAAAACTCCAGTGTTTGGAGATGAGAACCCTGTCTTGTTGAAGATTGCTTTAAAAGTCCAAGCTTTAGAAACAGAGAAGATGTTAATCAACAAGAAAGAGAAGCTTTGTGTGTGTTGTAGTAGTAGAGATTGTGGAAGCTGCAGTTGCTTAGATTACGAAGCTTTTGCTTTAGCTTGTGCTCTAGATTGTATTTAAGAAACAGATTTTGATTCAAATTAACAAACTCACACAACACTGATAATTAAATAGATAGTTGCAGAACCAGTTTCACAACTCTTTTATTCAAAAACAAACCAGGAGATAGAAAATAAAAGGGGGAAATGGAATTCAGTTTCAAACATCTCCATGTCCGAGAAGAGCAACAAGCATGTCCTCATAATCACCAGAAGTGTCTTTAGCGACAGCACGGTCCAAAGGAATGCTGTTCCTACGCTGATACTCCTCCTTGATGCGTTCCATGTCAACTTCAGTTCTTGTAGTCACCACTCGGGTTAGTCCCCACTCGTCTGTTCCCATTTTGTTGATTGCTAGACGCAGAACCTTCTCAAAATGCTTCTCAGGGTATGTCAAACACGTGATTGCAGCTCTTAGTAGTTTCAGGTACTCATCATCTGAACCTTCCTTCAAGTTCTGCAACATTCAACACATAATCAGTTGTCTGAACAAGACATTATGGTAGTTTTAAGTTGTTAACCTTGTTGATGGAGTTTCCCTGTTCATTGTTGTAGTGGTTGAGAGTAGCACCAAGCTGTGCTTTGCTTCTTGTAGTCAAGATCCTGATGAAGTCATCATCGTTGAAAGCTTTCTCAGAGACCTTCTCGTGAAGCAACTTAGCTTCAGATCTTGCAAGCATCATGTTCACATCGTCTCCTTCGTACCTGAAAGTGCTAACCAGAGGAAGCAAGAGCTACAAAAAAGAGGACACAAACACACACAAAAGATGCTTAGAGAGTTCTATCAAAAACAAAAACAAGCAGACTCGGCTTCTATTATACCTTGCGGAGGTCACCAGAAGTGTGTTGAGCAACATCTTCCTCGAGTGATTTCTTGTAACGAGCTTGGTAAGCTTGCTTGACCTTAAAAAGCTCAACAGCAGACCTTGTGCAAGCGATCTCAACAAGAACCCAATTGTTCTTGGTGAACATTTTGGTTGATTCTTTGGCAAGATAAGCATCTCTCTCCGCTGGATCAAGCGTCCACAACATCACAGCTCTCTGTTACAAAAAAAGAACCAAATCTCAGTGTCTTATTACAAGAAAGAGGGAGTAGATATACAAACCTCAAAGTCACTAGAAAGCTCTTTGTCTAAAGCCTGAAGGAGATCCTCATTGTAAGTAGCTGCGTAAACGCTACGGATCAAGCTGCGTTGTGCAGAGTTTCTGTGAGCTAGAATTGATATGATCAGCTTCTCGTTGGTACCCCATCCTGTGTTTCATACCAAAACCAAAATCAACACTTTTTTTCAATGCTAATCACAAATCTCATAAAGGAAACATAAAGTTCTCTCTTTTACAATCATCAAAACCATTTGAACACAACACAAAGTATAAACGACACTTTCAAAATACTTAAAGACTTTTGGATCTATGTAATGTAAGAAGGAAAAAAGCTTTTCTTTTATAAAAAAAAACACACACACACACACAAGATCCTGATCTTGTGATTGAAGAACATAACATATCAATGTAAGAAGAGAAGAGATCACATAGCAAACAGGTGAACACGAGTTAGATCAAGTAAAAATCATCCATAATCACAAAAATGTAGCCGATCGTGACTATAATAAACAAAAAAAAAGATCCTTAAAAGATGAAACTTTTATTGTTAGATCAAAAGGGAGACCTGAGAAAGCCTTGTGGAGTTGCTCTGCGTCTTCTTCAGGAAGAGGAACAGTGCTGGGGACTTTGAGAGACGCCATTGTTGTTTTTAGGATCAGACTTACCTTTGAGATCTCTCTCTCTGTGTTTTTTTCGTTGTAATGAGATGAAGAAGGTAGACGCACGTCTCTTCACTTAAATAACGTTAACGGGAAGCCCAAAAATTATTTTTCTGAAATAATCTCTAAGCATTTAATAATAAATCTAAAATACTCATTCAATATGGACACATATAATATTGTCCTAATTAATAATATTTCAACAGCTGGTTTTAAAAGAAAAGTAAAACAATACCTTTTCTATGAGTATGACTGTATGACCTTTATTTAAATCTTTTGGTTTAGTGTATGTAAAGGTTAATAATTTAAATGAAAATGTAAAAAATAATCCAATCAATCACTAATTATTTTTTTCTTTTTCTCAAACCAGGATGTAATAAAAATAAATATTCAAAGATATGGTACCATAAAGAGTCGTGTCATAAAGTGAATGAGTTATGTACAACAGTACAGGTAACTAAATTTAACTAATTGAGCAAATGTGATGTAAAACGTGGGCTAGGATAGAACAAAAAAAAAATCGTGAATCAGCAGAATGTGAACACAGTCCATTGGACTTAATATGTCCAAACCAAAACTTAAAACTATATTTTTTTGTTGAATTATTTTTTTATTATATTATAAAAATACTGAGATACGATGTGGAAAGAGAGGAGTTCATGGTTTAGCTTAATGGCGTTGTTAGTATTGGAATTTAATTAAATATGTAGCTTGAAACCCTGAAAAACCAATGATTGATAGTATAAAGAAAGAGATTTTCATTTCTTCAATTTTTATGTAAACAAGAAAACGATGGAGGGCTAACGTGGTTGGCGATAAAGCTTAAAGTATGAAATGGAGCAGTTACTTCGTCTACTCAAATTTGATTTAAAAAATAGATAAGATGCCATAGAGGTACGGACAACTAATAACTAATAAGTAATAACTAATAAGGTTAGGTTATCTATCTTTTCGAAAGAATACATACAAATCTGAAAAGTCTACTCCCAAAATTGATAAGCGAGAAGGACAGGACAGGGCCCAAAAAAGCAGCGACTCCGCTGGGGATCGAACCCAGAATCTCTGGTTTCGTAGACCAGCGCCTTATCCATTGGGCCACGGAGTCCTTGTTGCTTACAAATGCCAAATAATATTAAAATAGTGAGATAACCAAGTCGAATACAAGACGCTGGAGCAGAAGCTGCAGAGGAACAGAACTCATAACTTAATGTGATAAAACAGTTCCAAAATCGTTAAATAACGTTCAAAGTCTAAAATATCAAACATCCAAGATTTGTCTGAAACACACAAGAACTAGGAACTTAGGTACAAATGCAGACAACGTGTATAAAGAATCCCTCTTATCTTCTTATGGCAGAGAATCCAATCCACCATTGGCAGCTTTCTCTTCCTCATAAGCTGCAACATGAACTCCAAGAGCTGCACGGCCTGATGGATCAAGATTCTTTGACCAATTTGCATCCCATTCTATAGCCTTCGCTGTACTGCATGCTATACTTGGACCTCCTGGTACAGTCGCTCTTGCAGCACTCTGCTCATATAAAACAGACAAGACTGAATATTATGACCAACACCAAAAGTTTTAAATGTTTGTGGCATACTGATTATATTAGTTACTACCTTAGGGAAGAATTTTTCGAAAATGGTTCTGTAGTAGTAAGCTTCTTTTGTCATAGGTGTGTTGTCTGGGAAGACAAAGCTTGCGTTTGACAGCATAGTGTCAGAGACCTTTCACAAAGAAAAGAGGGGAACTATGTCAAAAAAGTTTCAAACATTTTATCAAAAAAATGTACTAAGCAATATACTTCTCACATGTTTGTTTGCATGATCTTTCAAACCATCGATCCAGCTATACCCAACTCCATCACTGAATTGTTCTTTCTGTCTATACAAAATGTGCTGAATTCACCAGAAGATGAGGAACTTTGTGTTAGAACATATAAACAGTGTAGTTGCAAGAAAAAAGACTTGAGTAAGTAGATAAGCAAAACCTTTGGCAGATAAGGGTTTTCTTCATCATCAAAGGCATTGCGTAGCACCCATTTCTCTATCCTCCCGAGATCAGGCCTGATCATCTTCCACTCTGGATCGATGCTCATGGCGACATTTAGAAATTCTTTATCTAGGAAAGGCACACGAGCTTCAACACCCCAAGCAGAAGTTGACTTGTTAGCTCTCAAACAATCATACTGGTGGAGAGCTTTGATCTGTTAAGTAAAAGCAAAGGAAGTATAAACAAGAATCAGTGATAGGTAAAAGCTTCTTCATCTGATGAAAGGAAAAACCTTTCGGCATGTTTCTTCGTGTAGCTCCTTCTTGTTGGGTGCCTTATGAAAGTACAAGTATCCTCCGAAAATTTCATCAGAACCTTCACCAGAAAGAACCATCTTTACTCCTAAAGATTTGATCTTTCGTGACATGAGAAACATAGGCGTGCTAGCTCTTATAGTAGTCACATCATAAGTCTCAATATGGTAAATGACTTCCTCTATTGCATCAAGCCCGTCCTGGAGAGTTATCATTAGAAGAAGATATTAAGCCGTCTTATCAAAGAACTATATGTATGTGATAAAGAAATCTGGTTCAAGGAGGTGAATCACCTGAACTGTAAACTGAAACTCGTGGTGGCGAGTCCCAAGATAGTCAGCAACTTCTCTGCCAGCTTTAAGATCCGGCGACCCCTGAAAACAAAAACAATCTATAGTAAGTATCTTGAAGGGCAGACAACATTATAAGAGTTCTGGTGATAAGTTTAAAACTGAAAAACCTTCAAACCGATGCAAAATGTATGCAACTGTGAACCCCATTGAGCAGCTTCCGATTTTGCCAAATGGCGTAATGCTACTGAAGCAACGAGGGACGAGTCTAATCCACCAGAGAGAAGAACTCCGAAAGGAACATCAGTCATTAGTCTCTTTATAACAGCCTATAAAAAAAAGGCCAGTTTCAAGTATCACGTTCATGCTTCAAAAACCTTTACAGCAACTGCAATAGGACTGAACATTTTGAGGATAAATCTTATAACACCTGCTCAAAAGCATTGCGCAGGACTAAAGGATCATATGGGGTTGAAGGAACCTGCTCAGAGTACCATGGAGGATTGTACCACCTCCTAAGCCCTCCTACAAGAAAGTGACAACTTTCAAATGAAACTATAAAAATGCTTAAAATGCCTCACAATTTAATGGGTATAATAATAATAATACAAACCTTGTTTACTTGAATAGATGTGGCCTGGAGGGAAAGACATAAACTGTTCACAATCATCACTAAGTGCCTTCATCTCAGAAGAAAACCAGACAGAACCTATTAAGAGTTACTAAACATTAGAGAGTACTTGATGAGGCAAGATAAAAACAAGCTTAAACCATTGAAGTGACATTCTTGGGAAAATGTTTAGAATATATATTACCATCAAGACCCCATCCAATGTATAAGGGGATGACACCGATAGCGTCCCTTGCAGCGATGAAACTTTTGTCGCGTGTGTCAAGAAGGACAAAGGCAAACATTCCATCCAACATGTCAATAAACTCCTCTCCATGTTCTTCATACTGCAACAATAGAGATGTTTCAGCTTACAGTCTCAAATAGAACTAACTATTCAGACTCTTGTCAACTTACAAGATGTGCAATGACTTCACAGTCACTACCAGTCCAGAACTGATGAGAGTTTAGCTTCTCACGCAGAGTCTTGTGGTTGTATATCTCTCCATTGACCTGAAACCATTACCACATTTTGATTTACCGTACAGATGAATGATGATACTTATTGACAAGCAAGCAAAACAGAGAGAAATTACAGTGACAACGACGGTCTTGTCTTGGTTATAGAGAGGTTGGTCTCCGGAAGTTGGGTCAATGATGGCTAAACGCTCATGAGCAAGATAACAATCTTCATGACAATGGAGTCCACTCCAATCAGGACCTCTATGCCTCAATCTACACAAAGATGAGATCTTTTTGAAACAAACACATTGCCCATGATTAAAAGTTGAAAACTTTGTGCATTGCTTCATCGTTTTATCAGAAGATCAAGGAGGAAAGGAGGGAAGAGTACCTGCGAGAGAGCTCGATGATACGAGAACGTTTAGCTTGAGAGTTGTCGATGCAACCAAGGACTGCGAGTATCCCACACATTGTGGTGTGCCAAAGGAACAGTCTTCTCTGGATTGAAGAAGAGAAAAGTGTGTGAATTTTATAGGGTGGCTTTCAATCACAGCCGTTGATTTTCACAACTTAAGATTCTGTTTTCACTTTTCACTTTTAACCCTAATCTTTTTTGTTTTCTTTCTTTTGGACTCATATTATTGTGATTCGTAGAGATATCTCTATATCCAAAAAATCATTGTCCAAGTTGGAGAACTATAAACATTACCATATGACCTTTCACATTTCGAAATCACGTTTTGAACGATTGGTTCAGATTTTCATTGTTCAATGGTTTACAAATCAATTTCAATTATTATATACAATTATAGAGTTTTCTCTCCATCTAAAATATCCATATCCTCCTAACTAAAAATAAATAAATTATATTTAAAATAATATTTGAAGAAAAATACTATAAGATAAACATAATTTTTTTAATAAAAAAACTAAATTATAAAGAGAAAAATGATCAAAATATATTTTTATTAAAAAATGTAAATATACATTTAAAATTTAAAGTCATGTGATATAGTTTTTGATTTGATGTATAAAATAAAAATATATTAAAAATATTAAAATTTTCAAAATAAAAAAATGATATTTTTTCTTTAAGGTCTATTTTGTGACAAAAATTTTAAAAATATTTATTTGAGAGATTTACCCAAATATTTAATACATATTAATTTATATAATTATTATTATCACATAATATTTAAGTAGATTTGTCATCTAGTATACACTGATAAAAATATAGTTAAAGGACCATACTAGTGATATTTTTTCTTCTTCTAGTTTTTGCAGAGTTAATAAATTATATATATATATATACAATTAGCTATTTTCTCTCCATATATACTATCTACATCATCAAAACCAAAAGATAAATATTAAATTCAAAGTATTATTTATTTTATTATTTTCACAAAAAATAATAATTGGATTTGTCAGCCTAGTATACAAAATATGATGAAAATATTGTAAGAAGGACCTAATTAGGTAATGTTTTCCCCTTTTACTAGATTTGGCAAAGTTGATGGATTGATTTGCAAATGTTTTATCTAAATATAACTAACTACTTGAGTTGACAAAACGACACCGGGTCGTAGATCTTCTCTTGGGAAGAAGAAGTATAAAGTAGAAAAGAGAAAAGAGTTCTTCTTCATCCCGTTTCTAGCAAAAGCGAAGGAAGGCGCGATCATTTGGATTCATGGCGACGTCTAACGGAGCAAAGAGTGCGTCGAAGATGGGCCCTAAGGTTTTGTTTTATTCCTTACTGCTTACGCTTCAGTACGGAGCACAGCCTCTCATCTCCAAACGCTGCATCGGGTAACAACCTCCTCTTAAGTCTTACCTCTCTCTTCTTCCTGATTCTGTTTGTATGCTTTCATCGATTCAATCTGTGAACTTTTCTTCAGAATAGTGATTAAAGTTTCAAACTTTCAATCTGGAAAGCTAAGTTCTGTCGTTGTTACTGTGAGAAAAGACGAGGAATCATCACTGTGAAGCTCGAATTAGCTATTCATCACAGTGTTGAGTTTATTTGGATAATGAGGAATTGAGGATAGTTAGTTAGTTACTAGTAGGCTCTGTTGTCACTAGTCCTTTTTGGTTGTATCTTCTTGTACAGTTAATGGATTGCTTTTGATCGATACTTTTGCAGGAAGGAGGTTATTGTAACTTCATCTGTTTTGACATGCGAGATTGTTAAGGTTATTAATTGATCGTTCTTTTCTTCTTTACTCTTGAAATTTCACAGTTATGAATCACTGTTTATTGAAATTCGGCTGTGTGTGCTTTATGTTAAGGTCGTATGTGCTCTGATTCTCATGGCAAGAGATGGTAGTTTGAAGGGTTTAGCAAAAGAGTGGACGTTGATGGGATCCTTGACTGCATCAGGACTTCCTGCAGCCATATATGCACTGCAGAACAGTTTGCTGCAGATCTCGTACCGGAATCTTGACTCCTTGACCTTTTCAATTCTCAATCAGACCAAAATCTTTTTCACTGCATTCTTCACCTTCATCATACTGAGGTAACCACCCCCTTTTTTTTTGTATTTTCACGAGCTAGCAAATTGATAATAACTCGGTGATATTGTTTTCGGTAAGTGTTGTAACATATCATCTCAAACAACATATCTTGTAGGCAGAAGCAATCAATACAACAAGTTGGAGCTTTGTGTTTATTGATCATGGCAGCAGTACTTCTAAGTGTTGGTGAAGGCTCTAACAAGACTTCTTCAAGTGGTGGCATTAATCCGGAACAGGTTCTGTTTTCTGGAATCATCCCGGTCTTGGTAGCCTCTGTGCTCTCGGGTTTAGCCTCCTGTCTTTGTCAATGGGCTTCTCAGGTCATTCATCCAGAGTTTTAAATGTTTACCATTCCAAACAAGAAATAATAATAATAATCTCTGGTTCACAGCCTTAATGTCTCACTCACTGTTACAGGTCAAGAAGCATTCATCATACTTAATGACAGTAGAAATGTCTATTGTTGGAAGCCTGTGCATGTTAGTAAGTACCCTTAAATCTCCAGATGGTGAAGCGATCAGAAGACATGGTTTCTTTCATGGTTGGACTGCTTTAACCATGGTAACTCCTCCTAAACGAACGATTCTGTCAGTGGAGAAACAACTCCTATTGGCTAATAAATGTTTCTATCTCACTGTGGTTGTTCTAACAGGTCCCGGTTATAAGCAATGCTCTTGGTGGAATTCTCGTTGGTTTAGTTACATCACATGCCGGTGGTGTAAGAAAGGTAAAACTAAAAAGAAACATTCCTAATCATTTCTTTTACACATTTCAATATGATTCTGCAACAAGAGACTGAAGCTTTTATGTGCAAAGGGATTTGTGATTGTCTCGGCGTTACTTGTGACCGCTCTGCTGCAGTTTGCGTTTGAAGGAAAACCGCCTTCATCGTATTGCCTCGTGGCTCTTCCTCTCGTGATGAGCAGTATCTCACTGTACCAGAAATATCCATACCTGGACAAGAAGAAGAAGAAGAAGGTCTAACAACCTCTATTATTCACAGGATAGCTGCTAAGTATCTAGATGATAGTGATTCTTGGACCATTCATAAGAATTTGTATGATGTAGTACATGGAATGAGTCCTGTAATGATGTGAATCCAAGTTATGAGTTATCAAAAATCTTTAGGCTCTTGATTCTGTGTGTTTCTCTGTTCTCGCGTATTTATGATTGTGTGCGGTGGATACTAATGGGCTGAATCTGCGTTCGGCCTATGTGTTTGAAACGGGCCCTATGACATGGCAAGAAAGAATAAAGCAAATTAAAGCCAATAGGCCCAACATTGGTGCTCCTTGGCGATCAAGTGCGTTGGTAAAACAGTTACCATAATCAGATTAAGCTAATCAAAAACTTTAAACTTGATCTAATTTCAAATTTTGCGAATCCAAAAATGAGAAGAACTACTAAACAGTTACCATAATCAGTGAATAACATTAATTAGTGAATAATAAGATTAACTTGATGTTTTTTCGTCTCCATGGAAGGTTGTGTACACTCCTGTGAAAAAAACTTGTATGGTTTTGTTTATTTTTTTCTCTCTCTTGCTTTGTTGCTCTGCTCTTTTACTCTTCTAATAATTGAAATTGAGTCTTGTAGATTCTCAATATATATAGCTGCAGTTTTTTTATTTTCCCTATTTTAAAAAAATCTTATGCGTTTCTACTTTCTATAAGTATAACATTTCTTTCATGGTTGTTGCTAGCTAGTTATTGTAACTTTTAGTCTTCCTCATGATCATTGACTCATTGGTCAGCTATTAATCAAAGCTAAGCCGGAGAAAAAAATTAAATTATGACCTTTATGTTTATTTTATCCTATCAATAAAAGAAAATTTTCTTCTATGGTTGTTGTGGTTATCTAGTTGTTGTAGCTTCTAGTTCTTTCTCATGGTCATATTGACTCACTGGTCAGCTATTAATCAAAAACTAAAACTAAACCGGATTGAAAACTAAAATACCCAAATAGAATTGAAAAGAGGATAAAATGTAAATGGGCTAAACTTAACTTCGGGCAGCATGTCAACAACGGCCCATTAACTGCTTTTGGTGTTTTTTTTGTTGATAAAACCTGAAATAGAGTTTCGTTCGTTCTAATTCTCGTTCGAATCTCTGTTGTGCAGATTGTTAGAAGCAGAGAGTGAGATCCTCCATACTATGTCACTGAGTGTCAGCAACTTAAAGCTTGAAGCTTGACAAGGATAAAGTCTCTCTCTCTCTCTTTCTTCTTCTTTTCGATCGATTTTGTTCTTGCGTCTGCTGAAAGTTTCCGACTTACCTTCTTAATTTTGTCGAATTTCTCCGAGTCGAAGACCTGAAATGCGTGGTCTTGATCGATGGATTGCTGACGCAACCAGATCAGAATCGTTAGATCTCAATGGTCAAACTCAAATCCTCGGGGGATTGTTTCTCGACGAGTGTCTTCCTTCCTCGTCTGTCTCCTTTGTTCCCTCTAAGGATTGTTCAGTCAATTCGTGTCGCTTTGTCCGAAAGTCGACTTCTTTGAAGTTTAGGAGACGAAAGGAGACCAAAGGACCTCTCTTTTTGTCAGTTAGTTTATCTATAAAGGAGAGTAACGGCGAGGAAGACGAAGGTAGTGAAGGGTATAATGGTCAATACGGCTATAAGTCTCCTCCGTTGAAAGATTCGGTTAAGGAGAATGGATCAGGAGCTCTCAACACCACCAAGCATTTATGGGCTGGTGCTTTTGCTGCCATGGTTTCAAGGTCTCTCCTTCTTTACTTTTTTCTATGTATCTATCATTGTGATTCATTAGTTAGTCTAAACTTGTAGACTTGTGGTTACTACTTAGTGATATGCTCATTGGGTTTTAGGATTTTGGTTTGAGCAGAACTTGCATTGCACCTCTTGAGCGGATGAAGCTAGAATACATTGTCCGTGGAGAGCAACGGAATCTTCTTGGACTCATTCAGAGGATTGCAACTACTGAAGGGATTAGAGGATTTTGGAAAGGGAACTTGGTTAATATTCTTCGAACCGCTCCTTTCAAGTCTATCAACTTCTATGCTTATGATACATACAGAGGCCACCTTCTAAGATTGTCTGGAAACGAAGAAACTACTAACTTCGAGAGGTTTGTGGCCGGTGCAGCTGCTGGAGTAACAGCTAGTTTGCTTTGTCTACCACTTGATACCGTAAGTAGAATCACAACAAAAAACTTCCTTGAGTGAGTGAGGTTCTTTAGCATTTACTTTGGTACTGAGTTGCAGATAAGAACAGTTATGGTGGCACCAGGTGGAGAGGCATTAGGTGGTGTGGTTGGTGCATTCCGTCACATGATTCAAACGGAAGGTTTCTTTTCGTTATACAAAGGTCTTGTACCTTCGCTTGTTAGTATGGCTCCAGCAGGAGCTGTGTTCTACGGTGTCTATGATATTTTGAAGTCAACTTACCTTCATACACCGGAAGGTAAGAAACGGCTTGAACACATGAAACAAGAAGGTGAAGAGCTAAATGCTTTTGATCAACTCGAGCTTGGTCCCATGAGGACTTTGTTGTATGGAGCAATCGCAGGGGCTTGCTCAGAAGCAGCAACTTATCCGTTTGAAGTTGTGAGAAGGCATTTGCAAATGCAGTCACATGCCAAAAAGTTAAGCACAGTGGCTACTTGTGTGAAGATCATTGAACAAGGTGGTGTTCCTGCGTTGTATGCTGGCTTGATTCCCAGCTTATTGCAGGTATGTTTCCTTTATTTTAGTGACAATCTAATAATCTCTTAGATTATGTCTTATATTTTTTGTTTAATCTTCTGATAATTGCAGGTTTTACCTTCGGCAGCAATTAGTTACTTTGTGTATGAGTTCATGAAAGTTGTCATGAAGGTGGAATCAGCACAATAGCTTGCTTATTGCTCTCGAGTTACTTCCACTTTTTGTTTTCCACAAAACTATATAGTTTATGAAACAAATGACTGCAATAAAAATAATAAGATTTGGAGATTCCAATTTGGTTTGTTGTGTTCTGAAATATGAAGCTTGGTCGTGTAAAAGTATACAAACATACATATTCACTCGTTTTTAATAAGTTAAGTACAAATCTAAATTATCATTACTAGTACGTATCAATTATTATTAAAATAGAAAGTACACACCTTGTGCCTACTCCTAGGTTACCTCATTGGTTTAAATCGATTTTGCATTAAACCGAAAACAAACCGTTAAAAACATAAAAGGGTTCTCGTTCTCCTTGCTGGTTGGGTTTTCTCGTTCACCGGTAAAAATCATAGTTTAAGTTGGACAATCTGGTTTATTCTTCGGTTTAGTTTCGTTTGTCCATATCATACAAAACCAAATCTTAAGACTATACATCAACGCAGATTATCATTATGTCTCCAAAGAAATAAATCTTTGTCAGTAATCTACCTACATCTTCTTGTTCTTCTTCAACAATCTCTTCCTTAAAACCTGCAAGAAAAACTAACTAATAAGCTAGGCATCACCCTTATCTCAAGACTATATATCAATGGTGCTGTAGTTTTCTGTTACCTGGCTGTTTTTCGAGGCATCGACTTCCGCTTTTTCTTGGTCTGGAGCTCATGTGATGATTTATATGCAGAAGCTAGACTGTTTTTCAGAGTCATGAAAAAACATTGTCTCATCAATACAGAACCAAATGAGCTTTATCATCACACAAAGAACCAAAGAGAGTTCATTCAATTCTCACCTCCTTGGTTCACACGGTAACGGCTCACTCCAAAAGTAATCTGAATCAAGAGCATCTTTTGCGGATATTCTCTGCACCAGCAAGGACTTTTTAAGTCTTGATTTCTGCAAATATTTCAGATAATAATTCTATGTACCTTTGACGGGTCCAGCACTAACATATACTCCAATAGTTCAAGAGCATGAGCATCAAAGCTGTAACAGAAGAGAGATAAAAGGTCCTAAAATGAGATCTCTCCTGGTACTAGACAAAGGTGGCGCAACAACAAAAACAATACTTACTTTTTGTACGTCTCTATTAGGCGTCCGTTCAGAGGCTGAGATGGTTTAAATCGTTTATAAAAAGGCATCTCGGAAACCCCAGGCCAATTGTTTTCATCAGGTGATCCACAAAGCTCATAAATCTTCTTCAGCTGGTCAGTCTAGAAGATACAAATAATAGCTTGAGTTAAATATATTCAAAAAAAGTAAACAAGAGCTCTCTCTGACCTCAGTTTTTCCAGGCAAGATTGGTTCTCCATTCAAAAGTTCAGCAAACAAGCAACCAACTGACCATATATCAACCGCTGGACCATATTCAGTAGCACCAAGTAGCAATTCAGGGGACCTGCCGAGGAAATATGTTAAACAACTCCAAGCTGAAGAAACAATAACCGATGCATCAGTAGAGACAGTTCTAGGCATAATACCTATACCACAAAGTGGTGACCTGGTTTGTCAAAGTTCCAGTAAACTCAAGGGACAGAGTCCGTGCAAGTGTAAAATCCGCGAGCTTTAAGTTTCCCTTATTGTCAATACGGAGGTTTGAACCTGTGAACCGAGGTATAGACTGTAAATTTAAGGGGAGAGGCAAGAGCAAACAATGTATTTTGCGGATAGTCACCTTTAATATCACGGTGAATCACTTGATTCACATGACAATAGTGAAGCCCAGTGAGGAGTTGCTTCATGCAACACTTTTAATTAAAAAAAAAATGTTGAAAGGTTAGACAAATTCGGAAAAACTAGGTTTTCCAAAGGTATGTAGCCATGCAAATACCTTGATCTGGGGAACAGTGAATCTGAGGCCAGGACGATAAGCAAGTCCAGCCAAGTCATGATCCATGTACTCAAAGACCATGTAGATATCACCCTTGTATTTGTTATCATCTGTAAAATAGCAAATCAATCTATTGTAGTCATGTCTTACAGAAAAATCTAATGCAAGAGACTGAATCAGTTTCATAAACCTGGCTTTTCTTGATCTTCCTTCTCTGGAGTTGATGAATACACAACCTCTTTCAAAAGGATGACGTTTTGATGGCGCAGCTTCTTCAGAATCTTGATCTCCCTGATCGCTGTTATAGGAAACTTCATTCCAAAATCACCATAATCGATTCAGAAACTTTTGCATCTCTTATAAGTGCGAAACTAAAAGGGATAGTAGGCTAGCTAACCCCTTCTCTTTCATCCCTCATACGGATCTTTTTGAGAGCCACCAATTCACCAGTTTCGGTTTCTTTAGCCATGTAAACTTCACTGATCGGATTCATTCACTTATATGTCAATCATGCAATTCCCATTACACTCATCATCAAACAATCGATTGATCAAACGAGGGAAAGAAGATTACCCGTAAGTTCCATGGCTAATCAGTTTAAGCTTCTCGAAGCAATCAACGCTACGAGATCCCCAGATCGGAGGCGCCTCCTCCAGATTCAACTTCCCTAATGCACCAATCTCCATTTTTTCCGTATCGCCCTTCTCCTTTCTTTCTCTCCGATCGATCTTTAATTTCGCCCCGCGCAAATACTCAAGCTTTAATCCGGGCCTTAACAGCTTTTCTCCGATTTAAAGCGGCATACGGAAGCCCATTAGTGACTTAGGCCCATTAATGGCAGATAAACCATAATTATCTCCAAATACGGAAGCCAACTGCCACGTGACTTTACACGTGCCAAATATTTGATTGATCAAGCGATTTTACCAGAACCGAAACTTAAGAGTAAAAAGTAAAAACAGTTAGCAGAAGAGTAGAATCAAAAGAAAAACATTTTAAAGATTGTTTTTAACTAAAAGAAATTCCTAATTCATATGAGTTTGGATGGATAGAGAGAGAGTATGCCAAACAAAGTCTATAGTATTCCAAACAAAGTATTCAAGAACGAGAATAGCTTCTTCATCTTGAGCCGATGTAGCCTCTCTTCATCATGAGTATCATGCATCTTCATAACCCAATCTTGAAGAAGCCATCCCTGATTGAGGTGTTGATGTCATCTTTGAGTAAGGTGTTGAACACCCAATCTCTAGGCCTAAAACGTATTATCTGAAATGTGGATCCGTGTTTTTTAAAATATATTAAATTTTGAATTTTATTAATAATTATATTTGATATATTAGAGTTTATTCATAAAATATATTTTTAATATTATATTTAAATTTTTCTAATATTATATATTATATATATTCATCAATTTTGTATAAATATTTAATTTATGTTTTATTTTTAAATTTTTTTATATTTAAAAATATTTTTTATTTTTTAAATTAATAATGGGCCTAAAGGAGGGCTTTAAAAAATCGGATTGTCTATCTTTCTTATTATATAACTCTCCACCATAAGATTTTGGCAAAAAGAAGAAAGAATTTACAAGAATCAGAATTAAACCAAAATATAGTTTCATAGTAAAGTCAAAATAACAAACCTTTTAAGAATTGTTTTAACTAAGTCACAACAGCAAGTCTATATCAAAATGAATTTTGGATGGATAGAGATAGTAGCCTAGATAAATGGACGATGAACAAATAACTCAACATAATCTGGTTGATGACAAGAAGAGAAGGTGCATCTCTTCTTACTAATGTTCCTACGTTTCAGAAAGTTGGTTTTGGAAAACCTTCGGGCAGAGTGAAGAGTGGATCACTACCACTTGTGCGGCCTTGGAAAGCTTGTCCTAATGCGTATCCAAGTGCCCTGGCAACTGGTACTGCTACCGCATTCCCAACTTGAATGTACCTGAAAACATTAGAGATACGCAAGATTGATTCTCTGAAGAAATATATGAGAGTTATAACAACAACAAAAATTTATGTGGTGAGGGCAGTGACTTACTTTTGCTTGGTAGGGCCAAAGAGTCTATAGTAATCAGGGAAGCCTTGGAGCCTCGCGTTCTCTCTAACAGTCAAGACACGGTCTTGACTTGGGTGGATGATCACCTGTAATAAGTGAAAGCAGCATTAACAGTGAATATTTTAAATTGTTTCCATTGATCAGATGCACAGCTCAACATATCTATGCAATTAGAAAACACCATGGAGTCTTGGAGCAGCTATTCTACAACTAAACCAATTCAGATGAACTATGAGTTATTCATTCTCCTGAGAGGGTCTCAAGATTGAAATAAAGACTAACATGATTGTGCGGCTCAGCTCTTCCGATAACAGTTGGGACAGTTTCATCCCACCAAAGCCGTCCAAAGGGTCTGCAAAAGCAAATGGTTCAGTTGATTTTATAGATCCCAAACATATAATGCCAAATTCAGAAATTGCAGAGAAGAAGAATAAATGGAATCAAGGACTTACTTCGTTGATGTTCCCTTGACATATTTCATGGCATACTCTGGGATCTGTTTAGATAGCACAAGACAATGTCTCTTAACAGACAATAAAGAGAGAGCAAGATTGATAAAGAAGACAGAAAGAAACAAGATGATCAGTATTACCAACGGGTTATTGGATTCTAGATAGACCCTGGGGATTTTAGGATCCCATTCCACTTTGTTATCACCATTAACAGTTACACCAGGTAAGTCCCTGAAATTCGCTCCCTAGTACCAGAAATTGTGTTGAGATACAATCAGTACAACATTAAAACTAAAACAAAAAGAAGAAAAATGAGATTAATGAGTGTAAAGATGCTTGATGTACCTTCTTCTTGGGGATCCTACAGACACGTTGATAATCATCTTTGTTAAGATTCAGAGGATGGTGATCGTACAAGACATCGTTTGTGTAGTTTGCCTTGGAATCATTTGGTGAAGCTAACATTCCTGTTGAGAAAAGGGGAGACACTCTCAAGTTCATTTCTACGTTTGACATCGTTGCTAGCCATGAAAAGAATATGAATCTTACCATCGTGCGTCAATCTGATCAACTGTTGAAATGGCGTCTCAGGATCTTTGTCATATGGCATCTCCGCCCGGTTCTCATTGTTTGCAACCTAAAATCATCACATTAATAAATAAGGAACACCCAAGAATGTTTAGTTACTATTTAGTCAAGATAACACAGAGCAAGACTTACAACTGGAAGGTCGGTAAGAACATCTGAGAGTAGCATCTTCTCTGCCAACTGCACAGTGTCTTTTTCTTCATAGGCCACTACGTTTCTCTGCATCAATCATAAGCCGAGATCATTGAAATAACTCTTAAGAATTTGCTAGCTACATTGACCATTACTAATTATATACGCTTACATCAAAGTTCGAAGGGACATTTCCTCTATTGACAACATCATGAGTTGGAAGTGGGAACTGAGGAAGCCTCTGAAACAGACAAAAGATGCAACAAATTAGTTGCTTCATCCATTCCATGATACCAAACAAAAAAAGTAGAATTAAATAAGCATTACCTCACTAGACCTTGCACCCCATAAAAAGAACCGCCTACGGAACTGAGCAAGGCCATATGACCCTGCCGCCATCATTCCCATTCTTGTCTGATAATTCATTTGGACAAGCCGGCCCACAGCATAGCGCGCAAGAAAGCCATCAACAAACCTAAGCATATCCACCACATTCTCCATCAGAACATACTTCGGCTTCAGAAAGTCCACAATTTTCATGTATTCAAGAAGCTGCTGGTTCTTATCATCTTTTAGAGGCTCTTTTTTGTTCCTGAATCTGTTGAAACCGCTTATCCCTTGGCACGGAGGACCTCCACAAACAACATCAACACCTCCCTGCAATTAATTAGGCAGATGTGTCAGACAAATAAGCTGATAAATACACGATGTCCTTAGAACCAGAAAAATTAGTACTTACTGGTAATGGAAGGATGCTTGTTTTATATCCATGAGCAACGAACTCTTTAATTTTCTCACGGCAATTGCTGTTCACAACAGATTCAGAGACGTTAACAACCCATTGACGGATATCATTTTATTGAAAACATTTGCGACAAGTCACTATGTTTTCCTCACCTAAGACCTTCAATAGGTTCCCATGTGTCATGGGAAGGCCCATAATTCTTCCACTGGACCTATTATATACCAAAACAACAAAGAAGATTTTGTTTGTGAGGTTTAATCAGACGATAAAATGTGAAAGGCTTTAACAAACAATACCTTCAGATGAAGTCCACCTTCTTCCCCTTTCTTAATACCAATAACTCTTTCAACTTCGAAAACCTCTCCACCATCTTCGCCATCAGTCTCATCGCTGCCATCTTCAGCCTCTTCTTCCACAACAGACATCCCATAAAGGTTTTTGTATTTTTCTGAATCCGCACATTCAATCAAAGAGAAATGAATGCATAATTTCTCCCACTCCTTAAGCAGAAACAGAAAATCTTCTGCCGACTCGTTTCTCACCTAAACAACGAATTGAGAACTGAACATAAACACAGAAGACAAAAGACAAATTGGCAAAAAAAAAGACAATAACCGGAAAAAAAAATTACTTGTGTTTCCGGGTGGTTATACTTTATGCTTTGAACAGCATACTCGTTCGTGTCAACAGCCCATTTCTTGAGAAATCATAAAAGAAAAAACAAAACAAAGGTTAATAACTACAACAATATAAGTTATTGACTCACTATAATAGAATATAGCATGAGAAATGTCTCACCGTGACAAGTTTCAGCCCTGACAGCTGAGCTCCCATGCATAAGCCAGTTGACATGGCTCCACACCCACAATACAAGTCTAGCAGCGTAGCATCCGTTCTTTGATCAGGCGTAACACACTGACTTGGTTGCAAAGCTTCAAGTGTTGAGAAAGGAAGACGATAGTACATGTTACAATAGTAATCGCAGCTCTCAGTCACTTCATAATTTTCCTAGCATCAGAAAAGAAACCAATGTTAATGATGAAATCAATGGAGAAAAAAAAAATGCACAACGAATGACAAGAACGTACAGTTAATGGGGTCATCAGAATTTTCAATTTCTTGAGAAGAACGTCCATTGAGTTTGTATCTTCTATGTCAGAGAGAAAAACACGTTTGTCATCGATCAGATCATCGTGTTTTTGGATTACCTAAAAGTTAAAATAAAACGTCAGATAATTAAAGCATATAAAGCTCAAGAACAATAGATTCTAATGCTTACGGTATCAAAGGCGCGGTAAAACCATTGAGCAGTAAAGTACATTTTACCATCAGATCCTTCAAAGATTTCGACTATCTTGCAAATGAAAGGCTTTTCCTCCTCATCAGACTGAATAACAAAAAAAAAATAAGTTGTATATAAAACACAAGTTACGTATGGTAATTTATCGAACTCTAGAATCAAAAGCATAGCACAAAAAAAAAGAGATTCAGTGAATGCATTAATCAGTTTATATAATAACAATCAGTTAGCTATTGTTTAAGCCAAGTTGTTACACATTTTTTAGTCAAAGCATAGTTTGATGTAAAACAAGTTCACAGAGACTGAAGAAGATAACGAGATTAACCTGCACATGAGCATCGTCATTGAGGTTGTATGTGATGGATTCATCGAGGATAGCTCGGCGAAAATGGCGTCGGGCACGGATAATCTCCTCTTCCTCAACATACCTAACAAATTGAATGGAGTTAGTTACAGATAGATCTCTCTTAGCTAATCAGCCACTAGAAACAGAAGGATTCAGAAACTTACTTTTTGTTTTTCTTCTTCGATAGAACTACAACTTCCTTCTTCTACAGAAAATATTAGATTTTCAGAAGTTTAATCGTTTTTAAACAAAGAGGGATCTGAGTATACCTCTTCGATGACTTTATATCTCTCAGGCCATTTGATCCTAGCCTCCGAATCAGCGATTGGCTCATCTAAAACCCAGGACGGATCATTCTCGGAGTCCACCACCACCTCTACCTTGGCATTAGATCGGGAACGTACCGGCTCCTCTGCAACTGCAACCGCAACGGCAACTTGAACCGAAGCTTTGGGACTTCTCTTCGCCCTAGGAGAGGTGGAACCGGAGATCTCAAGCTCAGTAGACGGAATCTTACGTTTTGGAGCCATGATTTGTAGAGCCGATGAGTTCTGAAAGGAGGTGAGACCTATAATGAAAATGAGAAGATGAAAAGCCACTTGCGGCGGTATTTAAAGAAAGGAGCGCTAAAAAAAATCGATTTTTTACTAATTTTTCACAACGAATTTGAAATTTTGGGCCACCTTTCCCACCTTCCATTTTCGTAATATTTTTCCCAAATATATTTCTTTCCTTTTTTTTGTTTCTACTTAGTTCATTATAATATGGTTAAATTTTTTTAAAAAAAAAAAATATCACCAAAATAACTTTAAAAAAATTGAATTAACTTTTTATTTTAAAAATAATATTTATTTTTAGTTTTCAGTTTTTAAACTTTCTCTCTAAAATTTCAATTTATAAATTTAAACCATAAATCTAAATTAGTTAGTTTTATATGTATAAATGTATATTTACATTTTTATAAAATTTATTTTGATTATTTTTTTATAAAAATTATTTTTGTGACAAAAAAAAATTATGAGTATACTAGGATATTTTCCTTATAATATTGAAACACGTATTGTTAAATATATAGAATTACGTGCAGGATCAATAATCACCATGATTAAATTATTCCTAAACATAAGGTAAATGGGAAAGTGGATCACTGCTTCCCATAATTAAGGACACTACCCATCTCCACGACTTAGCAAAGAGAAAAAAAAACAAATATATGGTTTGTGTTAATGATTTTTTTTTATCTTAATTTTGATATAACTAAAAACTTTCATATAATATTTCTGCAACATGAATTACAATCTAAGTAATTAAACAATGATCTAATTTAAAATTTTGCGAAACCAAAAATGAAAAGAACTACCAAAAATCAGTGAACAACATTAATAAGTGAATAAGATTAACTTTTGTTTTTGTTAAATAGATAAAAACATGGTATTAAACAAGCAAAGCAAAATTAAAAACAAATATTTCAAATTAAAACATAGACTAGAAACGAAAACAATGAAGAGCTGAAAATTTAGTAACAAGTTCACCACTCTAGGTTTGAGATCAACGTCGATTAGTAAGACGGAACTGATCATCAAGAAATCCAAAACCCGTCCGGACTTTCTTCTTCATACGATAATTTTTTACCTACATGACACAATTTTGAGTATACATAAGATAAGTACCTCTTTTTCTCTTCAATATTGTATAATTATCATTAAAAAAAAAATTAACCCCTCGCCCATGACGTCGATCGTAGTCAGCTACTCGACCTCGCCTGTTGATATGAGTTCTACACTTGCGCAACACAATAGATATCATCTCCTAGGAGTGGAAAAAGTTAAGGTTATTGATAGGAATATCAAAATCACATATATACCTCATGATTGACTCAACTCAATTTACAAACATGATATCTATTTTTAAGGCTTATTAGTTTATCGATCGAGCTTAATTTAGATCAGGAGCTATAATGAATATAAGCCAGATCATGAGCTTACTCATTTTTATACTTACAATTTATAACTTTTTTTTTTGGATAACTTCTATTTTTTTATGTAAAAAAAATAATTTATATACTAATCAAATTTATCTTTTAAAATTAAAATGTAACCCAAATCTTCTTAAAAGATAATTTCCATATTATTCATTTTTTAATTAAAATGTAAAACATACATAAATAATATAGACATTAAAATTTTTAAAAAATTATCGATAACTTTTAGACAAAAGAAAATAAAATTTTTTTTTTCTAAAAAATAGAAACTATCTTATTTATAAATTATCTAACTCTTCTATACAAACCCATGTTAACCTCTTTCTCACGAACTTTGTTGATCCCCAATTTATATATGTTTTATTTTATTTTTATAATTTGGACAAATGAAGACTTTGAAATATGAATTGTTTCAAGACTCTCGCGAGGAACTTAATTTATTTTTTAAGTGTTGGTTTTATTTAATATTTAATATTAATGTTTTGGATTTTTTAATATTCAAATTTTGAATAATATTATAAAAGTTATTTAAATATTTTATTTTATATAAAAAAAATTAGTATTAGATCGTGGGTTAATACATTTAACTCATGATCTAGATGATGAGAGTTCAAATTTATATATTAAAGCTCATATAATGTGAATTGAAAGAGCTAGCTCATTTTGACAATCCTAGTTATGTTATTTATAAAAAGGAGATAGGATGCTTACTTCTTGTGCATTTCTTGTGCATGTTTTTCATTAGTTGAGAGATGCGTCCTGAAATTATCAATGCTTTCGGTACCAAAACGGCACAATTTGCAATAAAACGTTGCGGTAGGTTCACCACCGCTTTCACTTTCATTGCTGCACTTCTGAAGAAGTAGTATTCTTTTCTCTGAACCTGTGGAAATGTAAAAAAAAACTAACTATAGCTTAGAGAAAGACAGCGTGCATGGTGGTTATAGTTAGAAGAGAAGTGGATGTGTGAGAGAGGACCTGCAAGTAAGCTTTCCCAGAGCCACTCTGCTGAAGTGAGCAGAAATGACGTTTTGGAAGGCCTAAATGTATAAGCCAGAAAAAGATTGTATTTCTTCTCTTGTAGTATGCGGACAAGACAATGTGAAATACTATTCACACAATCCGATATGATTGTCATTATAGCAGCAGCTAGAGGAGAATTATCATCATGCCATTTCCACAAATCTGAAAACATGTATGTGAGACCTGTATGGAAAGCATTTCAGTTTGGAGTAGAAACTTTAAACACTAAAATATAAAATTATTCCAAGGGTACTAACCGGGAACGACATGTAAAACATGGACACCAGTGGAAGAGAGAGTTTGCAGGGGAGTATGTTTATGGTCGGCATAGGCAGTGATAGAGACAGGACCAAAGTAGCCTAGTTCCTTGAATGCCGATTCTATACTAGGACGGACCTGACGAGCATCATAACCTTCGGGAATCGGACAAGACATCATGTCCCACCACACCTGTATTTTAGCTGTCGCAAATTCAGGCGTAGCTTTGTAGTTCTTTCCCCACCTATCCGTTACGCATACAACCTTGTTGTATGTAGTGTTTATAACCTCCTGCGAGAAGAGGAGATAATGGTAGTTACTTAGACAGTTATATATATATATATAGACATAGTTTCCAGAGAGAGATGCTTACTTCTCGTGAGTGCTTATAACTCGAGAGATGCTTGTTGAATTTCTTGAGTCTTTGGCAATCGAAATTGCATGATTTGCAAAACAAAATGGAACCCTGTGATGAACGATGTGATGAGCCCTGTGATGCACTTAGTATATCTCCCCAGCACCACTCTTCACTTGTGCGGAGGAGAATAGCTACTCGAGGCTTAAATGAATAAGCTAGAAAAAGGTTGTATAGCGTCCGTTGTTGTAGCCGGAGCAGATCCCAATCGAAGACACCTATATGATCATCATTGTAGCCGGAGGTGGGTTCTGACCTCGCCATTCCACCATATCCCGATACATTAGGTAGCTTGTGCTTTCTGTTTCAGTTTTTTTTTTTTTTTAATTAGTTATATCCAAACATATTATGTACATATATATATAAAGTAGGTTCCCAGAGATGGATAACTAACCGGATCTGGTATGTGCTACAGCGATTTCAGTGTAAAAGAGCCCTTGCAGGATGTGACCAGGGGTTTGTGTTTGGTCTCCATAGGCAGTGATTGAGACTGGACCAAAGTAGCCTCGTCTCTCGAACACCGCTTCTAAGCTCGGTCGGACCTGACCAGCATCATAACCTTCGGGAATCGGACAGTCCTTCATGTCCCACCACACCGCTATTTTAGCTGTCGCGTATTCAGCCGTCACCTTCATCCTGTAAACCTTTTAGCTGAACACAGATACGAGACTTGCTTGCGTTCCAAGGTTTCTTTATATACATCAAACTAATGGGCCTAAAGGAAAGCCTGTAAATATGTGGGCTTTAAAAAATCGGATTGTCTATATATATAGTAATATTACTATATATGTTTAATGTAATATTTCTATTTCTGAATATATTTACTTAAATGATTATATTATTATATATGTTTAATGTAATATTTCTATTTCTGAATGTATTTACTTATTTTTTATTTATTTATTTTTATTTATATTATCTATTTTTTTAATGTCACGTGTCATTTTCTAGAAGCTCCCTTTTATGATGATGTATACACTCTATGGAGCCTCAAAACCTCTCTTTTATTAGTATAAATTATATAACTCTCCACCATAAAGTTTTGGCAAAAAGAAGAAAGAATTTACAAGAATCAGAATTAAACCAAAATATAGTTTCATAGTAAAATCAAAATGACAAACGTTTTAAGAATTGTTTTAACTAAGTCACAACAGCAAGTCTATATCAAAATGAATTTTGGATGGATAGAGATAGTAGCCTAGATAAATGGACGATGAACAAATAACTCAACATAATCTGGTTGATGACAAGAAGAGAAGGTGCATCTCTTCTTACTAATGTTCCTACGTTTCAGAAGGTTGGTTTTGGAAAACCTTCGGGCAGAGTGAAGAGTGGATCACTACCACTTGTGCGGCCTTGGAAAGCTTGTCCTAATGCGTATCCAAGTGCCCTGGCAACTGGTACTGCAACCGCATTCCCAACTTGAATGTACCTGAACATTAACAGTTACACCAGGTAAGTCCCTGAAATTCGCTCCCTAATACCAAAAATTATGATGAGATACAATCAGTACAACATTAAATCTATCTCTAAAATATCATCCCCTAACTCTAAATTCTAAATCTAGATTAATTAATTATATGAGTATAAACATATATTTATACTCTTTAACAAAAGATGAACACCCTAAAATAAATCTAAAAAAAATATCACCAAAATAGATTTTAAATAAAAAATAACTAAAATAGATTTTATTAAAAGGTGTAAATATAAATTTATATATTTTAAGTTAATTAATCTAAGCTTGGAATTTAGATGTATGAAGTGGAATTGTGGAAGTTCGGTTTAAAATTAAAATTTTCAAAATAGAAAAAAATTATTTTGATTATTTTTTTTTAAATCTAATTTATGACAAAAACTTTAAAAATATGTATTTGAGAGATTTATCCTTAATAAAAACTATCTTTTTTTGTTGAAAATTATTTTTATGACAAAAACCTTTTTAGGATTATATTAGAATATTTCTCTTATAATATTGAAACACGTATTGTTAAATATATAGAAACACGTACAAGAATCAATAATCACCATGATTAAATTAGTCCTAAACATAACGTAAATAGGGAAAGTGGATCACTGCTTCCCATAATTAAGGACTACCCATCTCCACGACTTAGCAAAAAGAAAAAAAAAATCATAATCTTACAGTAATAATAAAAATCAGCGCTTTGGTCCTTGTTACATACAGTCTCATCACATTTAATTGAAATTAATAGAACAAATATGAAACCTTGTCAAGCAGCAAAAACAGTCTAGACTTTTACCGAAGTTTACATTTGGTTTGATTCTTCAGATTATGGTTCGGTTCAGTCATTAAAGGTTGACAATTGTATATCGGTTCGATTGTCTGTATTTCTTTTGCCACACCACAAACACGTTTGTATATGTGTATTACGGAGGAACGCAGATTCTGAGGCAGGCAACGAGTAGTCTATATATACATACATTTTACGAAAAGAGTTTACCTAATGTTTACATCTCTACACATCATTACAAATGGCTCTGTTGATAAAATGCCCAATAATCAAACTTTCAGAAAAAAAGAGAGATGTAGAGACTTGGTGTTCACTGGTTTACCATCTCTAGCCTCTAAAGTTTCCATAATATTTTTTCTATGGCAGACTAAAGAAACTATCACCGCTCCTGTGAAAAAGCTTTATGGGGGAAATCTTTGGCCTCTAATGGAGACTAGAGAAGAAGTTTAAATACATCTGTACAAAGTAAAACGGAGAAAAAGGTTGAGACTTTGAATGTATTAATGTAAACACAAGAGCTGAGGAAGCATTAAAACATTACCAAACATGTTTTTCTTTAAGCTGTTCCAGTGATCAGTTTTTCACGTTGGTCGAATTTCTTGATTTTTATAACTCCGATTAGAACTTGGAGGCTGAAGAAAGCACAGACTGTGTATGCTATAGTAGCTGGTGTCTAACAACATAAAAAAGGAACAAGAGAATGTTGATGAAACTGAGCAGATAACGAGGTTACTTAAAAAGGTTAAGAGTAACAACTTACTTTTACAGAATTCAGATACAATATCGTTGCGAGATTCACTAAACTTCCTGCAGCAACAGCCTGGAGGAATATAAACCCACTTCAGTACATAAACAGAACAGCTTATATCCTATTCGAAGTTTGTAAGGAAAAAAAACAATATTTTGTAAAAAAGGAAAAGTTTTACTTACACTTCCTATTGTTTTCTGAACAGTTGCTACACGTTGAAATGCTCTCTCAGACTCCAGTGCTCGGACTCTAAGCTTCAAATCACCTTGCTCCTGCGGAAACATTCATAAGAATAAGCACAAAGACAATTCATGTAGCTTGAAGTTAATGGCGGGTGGGTATGTTAATGTCTTACAAGTCGTTGGATGATCACAGCTAGCTTTTCAACTCTATCAGCTTGCCTAAATAGATTGTAGAGTGCTTGTGACTGTCTGTCCCATCTCTTTCTCAGGTCCTACAATAGTTTATTTGATTGAATATGAATACAAAGCTATGCAATAAGATCATATATGGAGCCTTGTTATTACCTTCACTACAACTTCTACTCCAGCTTCCCGGAACCGTAGCAATTCCAAAGCATAGCTGGAGAAGAAAAGTATCTGAGCACTCTTCAAAATTTAACATGAATATATAGTATAAAGTGTACACTCACGGTTTTGCAATCTCCGTTATATCAAACCGTGGGTCAAGACCTTTGCCGATGCCATCCAGTACTACAGAGAAAGAGAGAGTAAGCAACCATTAATATTCTTTGCTAAGGATGTTGAAACAAATTCAAATGACATTTACAGACCTGAAAAGGCTCTAACAACAAATGTGAATGTGGCAGGGAACCGGAAAGGTTGATCAGCTGCAATGGCTAATAAGTCTTCTCCAATTGCAGCCAACCGTTGCTTCTTTTTCTCTTGCTTCTCCTCCTTGCTGAGTGGCTTCTTGAACCCAAGCTCTTCTGCTGCTGCTTGTTCTTCTTTCTCCTTTCTTTGTGCAGCAAGCCGTTCTTCGAAACTGTAACAAAATCAGGTATCATCAGAAGGATACTACTGGCGTCACCACTCTCACAAATACTTAAGAGAAACCAAGGAAGCAATGGTTAAAGGTAGGTACAAGGATCAAGTAAATCACCTGTTGAGAAAAAACAGTGCTGTTCTTCTGATCGATGTCAAATCTCCAGTAGGTACAAGCACACCCATTTGAACCATTGCTTGAATGACCTGCCACAAGAAGTTTAATTTATATATTATGTATGTATGAGCTCAGGTCCTACAAGGCGGCATGGATGTAGAAGATTGAAAATGAGAACAGAGTAGAAAATAAACCTTATCTGGGTCCTTCTCATAAACACCGTAGAAAGCTTCCAATAAACCTTCTCTAATATTTGGGCTGATACTGTAAGATTCATGAATACAAGGTGCATTAGCCAAACAAGTATGATAAAGGAGATCATAGTTCTTCACCATATAGAACTGAAGCAGCTTTTCACAAAGTAACAGAGTCCTACTGTAGTACCTTCCCATCATTCCAAAGTCGTAAAATATAAGCCGCCCACCGTTGACATCATCAACCGCAATGTTCCCAGGGTGCTTCAGAAAGATACAAATACAAATTAGAGTGCAGTTCTTTTTGTGCATTGGTACACCAAACAAAGAGTCATTGGCATTCAAGGGCAAAGAAAATGATAGAAGAGAGAGACTTACAGGGTCAGCATGAAAGAATCCATGAGACAAGATCTGCTCCAGGTAAGATTCAACAGCATATCTCCCTAGCCTGTATTAAACAAGTTATAAATTAATAACAAAGAAACTATCTTGGCTTCTAAGAGAAATTACCAACCTTTTTCGATCAACGCCTAACTGATCTAAGGCTTGTATTTTGTTGATTTTAATCCCAGGGACATACTCCATTGTCAGGACCTGCATAAAACATCATGTATAAGTATTGCATTCGAGCTTTAAGGCGTTGTAGTCTTGTAGATGATGAACTAATACTGATATTATTACCTGGGGTGTGGTGTACTCCCAGTAGATGGATGGAACTTTTACATACTCTAAGTCTTTGAAGTTATTAGCAAACAGTTCCGAGTTAGCTGCTTCTTTTGTGTAATCAATTTCCTAAACAATATATAGCACATTGTTCTTACTAGTTAGAGGTCGCTCCAAACTGAAGCAAATAAAGAATATTCAACTAAGCCTAAAGAAAAGAAAAACGGATTACGATACCTGGTACAGTACACTGGCACATTCATCATAAATTGCAACCCAATCTCTCTTTGCACCATCTGATTTTGGATCCACCTTTTGGAGATACTCAGCAATCACCTACACAAAAGCATAACACCACGCCAGTAACTCAGCAGAAGCAAACCATGAGACAAGGACGCTCGCAACATGCAAATAGTTCTATATCAAGCATGGCTAGAGACACTAACCCTCAAATTTTTAAGATCGATATCAAAGAGATCCTTGAGACCAGGTCTCTGTACTTTAATGACAACCTCTTGACCCTTCAATCTTGCACGGTGAACTTGGCCTGTACTTATCAAGAAGAAAACACTTATTACTACTATCACTTCCTTGCAGACAACATCATTATAAGAAGATTACCACAAAGGACTCTTACCAAGACTAGCTGCAGCTATAGGTTCATAATCAAAACGGTCGAATATGTCATCAACAGATGCTCCAAGCTCCTCTTCAACAATTGATAAAGCCGTAGCAGAAGAGAACGGAGGAACTTGATCCTGCAAACATAAGATACAAACTTAAAAAAATGCAACACAGAAGATCAGCCATTGGATATGAGATTGGATTAAACAAGAGATCAAACCTGAAGTTCTGATAATTGATCAACATATTCTTGAGGAAGAATGTCAACTCTGGTAGAGAACTGCTGACCAATTTTAATAAAAGTAGGACCTAATCTCAATATGTTTTCCTTCAACCACTTAGCCAAAACCTTCCTTCTCAAAACCTTCTTCTCCTCAGTCATTCCCCCTGCAAATCCAAAAGCAAATGACAATGTTCTTTTGCACTAAACAAATACTAATAACATATGTAAGTAACTATTAACAAGTAACAACCTTTGTATGAAAACTTCTGACCGCTTAACCATGTCCTGAAAACAAACGTTAGGACAAAACCCCAAATCTCTAACGTTCTTTGTATCGTTGAGTAAGTCTTGAACCTACTCCATCGACCACCAGGTGCAACAGAAACCTGTTTCATGTAATAGAAATCGTGTTAGAAAGGAACAAACTTGAAGAAAAGATTGTAACTTTAATTAATGTGATACCTCGACTTGTTTCTGTTGAGTTTTCTTAAACCAAGCATCCTCTTGACCTATATCTTCTACTCTCTTCTGCCTCACTTCTTCTTCTCTCTTCTTCGACACTTCCTCCGTTTCAACCGTTACGCCTCCGTTCACATACTTCACCAAACTACCGTTACCGTTTAAACGGGCGTTTCCGTTATAATCTCCGTTGATGGGTTTTCTGGCAGCTCCGTTGCCGTTTACACGGACACTTCCGTTTCCGTTGATCACTACGTTTTCACGATCTTCCACTGCGACATTATCGTCTCTGGAAGCTCTGATTCGAAGCGGGAGATTGTGACTGTAGCTCAAGCGATTTCTAGGTAGGAAGATTCCGGAACGGGTGATTGCAGATTGTCTGGAATGGAAACTGATGTTCGGTAACAGGAGAGAGGAGGGAGAAGAAGAAGACATTGATGGTGAATTTTGCAGAAGAGATCAAAAGATTACAGACCTGCGTGGAAGGTAAGAAGAAGAAGAAGCTGAGAGAGAGAGGTTTAGAGGCTCTGGAGGAGGAGGAAGAAGCTGAGGATGGCAACAAGTGTAAATAAAGGGGTGGATATAAAACTGACACGTGGCATGAGATTAGATGAGTGAAGCAGATGCTCTGGTGTTTTGATTGGTTGTTTTTTGACACATCATCTCGTTATCACAGCCACAAACAAGCTTTTTATTTCTTACACTTGTTACTTTGGTAGTATGTTTTTTTACGTACGTGCGATATTTTTTCTTAACGAGTTTCTGGGCCACAATACAGACTCAAACCCAAGTGCGTGGGCTTTGGCAATTTTATAGTTTGTTTCCTCACATCACATTGATTGTACGATCAGTTTTTATAGTTAACGGGATCTAGCAATAACTCTATAAACTTAATATTTAATAAATTAAAAAGTATTATAAATTATTTTTGTCTTATTTTAATTTGAATTGGTTTAAAATATGATAGAATCGATATAATAACAAAATAATAATTTAAAAAAAAACTTTATGCAAATATATAGTTTTAATAAATTATAATATAAATTAATAATTTATATATACATATTTTATGTAAGTATGAACTTATCCTTAAATCTTTTACTTCATATTCATAATAGAATTATTTTTACATTTTTTTAACACTTAATTGATGAAATTAGTAAATTTTTATCTAAACTACGTTTAAATTTTATGAAACAGATTTTATATACACCGAATAATATACTAAAACAATATAAATGCTTTATAAATAATTAATATATTTATATTAAAATTAAATATTTTTTTATTTTTAAAAATAAAATATCTAAAAATAGAAAAATTTAGACAAGAAACATTTTCATAAATTAATAACTCTATAAATTAATAAAATTTTGTAGTTTAAATATTATTAATTAATTAAAAATTACTGTAGATATGGATTTGCATGTTCACTAGTTAACAATAGTATAAAATTTTAAACTATATCAGTGTTATAAATCTCTAAGAACTTGTTTTTCATATACCAAATGTTGTGTATAAGTAGCTAAGATCATATATCCATGTTACTCGTAGTTTTAACATATAACCAGATGCAATTTTACATATATATAATAAATATATTTTTTATAAATTCTATGACCAGGAACATAAACTTCTTAGAATACACTGAACTTGGGAAAAATACATTGAATTTGAAAAACAAAAATTACACTGAACTTGAAAAAAAAAACACTGAACCTGACTAAACAAACCCGATTAATCAAATATTTGGTCCAGTATTTTTCCTATATATATGAAGCTCATCACATAAATTTAAAAAATGGAAAGTTAATTCTAAAAAAAAGGAAAAAAAGTTCGAAATTCGAAGCGGCGAAAATCATTCAAAGTTAAATACTTTCTCAAAGTTCCAAATTGACCCCATAAGTTATTCGGAAAGGCAATGGACGCCCTCCTCCTCCCTCCTTCGCCGGATCCCCAAAAGTCAATCACCGATCCGGTCAATATAAGGGCGAATCACCACCATCCAGAGAATTCCAGCGACGAACTCAGAGATGAGACAATGAGGAAGAAGATGAAGCCATCACCTTTAGAAAAGAGAAAGCTCAAGGCAAAGAAGAAAGAGACAACGAACAACGAAGAAGCGTCTTCTTCCTCTTGTTCTTCATCTTATGCCTCTAATCTCAATTCTACTCGAAGGGTTTCGAGAGTGGCTCATAGATTACGAAACCCTTCGGTGCGGTTAGGTATAGCTCGACGAAGCGTCGGTGAACGACAAGCCGAAGCCTTGGCTCTTCCTCTTGGCATGTCATTCGCGGCCTTTGCCAATCTGGTTAGATCAAATTCTCAAACTTTATCTCTTTAACTCAATTATAGCTTATTGACTCTGTTCTTGCTCTTTTGGTACGAAGCTAGACTTTGACTCTTATCTTTTCCTGTTCTGTCTTGTTATGTTATGTTCCTATAGTTGACCTCGCTTGAAGTTTAGATTCTTAATGCTAAAAAGTTCGCATCTTTAGAGAATTAAATAGCAGAGAGGATCTTCTCTTCAAATCCGAATCAGAGTCAATGAATAGATGCAGAATCTCTTCTTTAGTGTGAGATTGAATAGCTACTCTGGCACAATTGAATTGTCTCATCTCTCACTTGTCTTAAAGCTTGAGCCTTTTTATCACTAATGATTCTGATTTCACTTAATTTCAGTCTTGACACATTGTTGTGGTAGCTACTTAGCCGACCAAAGTCATTGACTTGCATTACTCTGTTTCTTGTCCTCTAGGTACTTGAGAGAAAGAGTGCTGCTGGTCAGAATGTTTATGTTGATGATCTTGCAGGAGTAAGTAGTATATGACTTTTCATATGATTCTTCTTTTTGCACGGTTTCTGTTTTGGTAGTGACACACTGCTTATGCTCTGCAGATCTCTGCTTCTGCTGTCAAAGAATCTTTAGCCAATGTAAGCCAAAAGCTCCCCTGAATTTTTCTTTGCATTCTTTAGTTTATAAACTCTTTGGTTACTATAAGGATGTTGATTGGTTACAGGTGTATGGCGACAAGCTTGGTTCCTTTGCTACAAACTTTGAGAAATCATTTAACAGTACTCTAAAGATTCTTAAACTAATCAAC
Organism: Moricandia moricandioides; assembly: GCA_905132885.1. NCBI lineage: Eukaryota > Viridiplantae > Streptophyta > Magnoliopsida > Brassicales > Brassicaceae > Moricandia > Moricandia moricandioides. Next base: position 178,111 of record CAJHQQ010000046.1, read on the forward strand.
GAATCTACATCTCCACACCAGTTAGAGAATAACAACGTTGCGAGTTGTGATATAGACCGGTCCACAACAGACGGATGCTCAGACAGCGAGCTATCTGCAAAGGAGACTTCATCTGCCATGTCTGGTTGTGAAGCAATTCAAGGTTCTTCGATGAATGAGATCGTCCTGCACGAAGAGACACGACAACTCTCTAGCGTCTCAAGAAGCCAAGCCATGCCGTTGACAACATTCGAAAAGGCTTTAGAAGAGCAAGCACGAGCAAACGATCTCAAGAGCATGGAGATTGGTCTTACAATGAGGAAACTAAGGTTGAAAGAGACGGAGCTAGCACTAAGCTACGAATCAAACAACTTAGGGAAATCGAAGCTAGAGATGAATGCTACCAAAGCAGCGTTCAGAGCCGAGAAGTTCAAAACAGAACAAGAAGATACAAGAAAAGCTGAGATGGTGAACAAAATCATGGACTGGCTCGTCGGAAGTGTCGTGACAATGTTGGCTTTTATGTTATACGGCGTTTACGTGTTCTCTCATCAGAGAATCAAGGAAGCTACATCAATCTGCGAGCCATCATCAGAGGAGAAAACCACTTCCTGGTGGGTTCCTAAGCAAGTTTCATCGATAAACGCAGAGTTCAACATCTTGGTTTGCCGTCTCAGAATATGGATTCAGAGCTTCTTCGGTGTGTTGATGATCCTCGTCGTCACTTACTTCGTCATCCAACGCTCGTCAGGTACAACAAAGCAGACAATGCCTGTAACTTTCATCGTTATTTTCCTCGGTATTGTCTGCGGTTTGCCTGGTAAGTTCTGCGTGGACACGTTAGGAGGCAACGGCAAACTCTGGCTGCTTCTTTGGGAAACGTTTTGCGTTTTGCAGTTCGTTGCAAACGTCTTCACGTTGGCTTTCTATGGTTTGATGTATGGTCCAGTAACTGAAGGAGGACGTTGTAGTAACACTATGGTCCCGTATTGGGCACGGCGTTGTGTCTTCTTTGGGTTGATTCTGGTACTTCCTGTGATGAACGGTCTTTTACCATTTGCTACATTTGGTGAATGGAGACACCATTGGGCTACATGGTGGGCTGGGCTCTGATGATTGAATGTTTGTAATCTTTGTATTATTATTTATTGTTGCGCTGGGGACATTATCTTCTTTGAGGTTTTGTTTTTTATGTGTGCTGTCGAAACAGTCAGTGTTATCAAAGTTATATATTGATTAATGATATACAGATGTTATTTACTGTTGTTACTTGTCAAAAGGAGATAAAAGTTATACAAATTAAATTTTATGGATTAAAAATAGAAAGTTGAACCCATTTCCAACAGAACAACACAACTCAGGTTTTGATTTGTGAACTGGTTTAAACTGGATTAAAGAGTTTAATTAATATATTGAGATAGAAATATTAAAAAGGATTAATAATAATAAAATAATGTTGGTGGACGGGTGGGGTGGGGGTAATGAGTGCTATATGTAATTGAACTAGATAATTCAGAAAACTTTTTTTCGATTTCATCATTGACTATATTAGGCAAAATCGGATCCGAATCAGGACCCGATAAACCCGAGAGAAGAAACGATGTCCGATGCAGCATCGGAGGCAGAAGCGTCGCACTGGTGCTACGACTGCAACAAACGCGTGGTCGTTGAGACTCTAGAAGAATTCGTGGTATGCAGCGAATGTAACAAAGGTTTCGTCGAGTCAATCCAGCCGATTCCCGCCGCTTATTCTTCATCTTCTCCGGCGCCGCCGATGCCAGTTTCGCCAGATCTGACTGTGGATGACACGAGTATTGGATCGCATTTCCTCCAGATGCTCCGTCTCTTGGCCCACGCGCCTGCGCAGAGGTCATCGTCACAACTTGATATGTTATCATCTTACGAAGATGATTTCTTCAGATTGGAGCTCAATAGTAGAAACGATATCGAAGATGAAGAGGAATATGAAGAAGAGGAAGATGACGAAGGAGAAAATAATGAACAGGAGGAAGAGGACTTAAGCGTTGTCAACGAAGAAGAAGAAGATGTGATGAGGATAAATCGACGGGAGATATTCCCTCTCACGACGCGATCGAGAACCGGACGAAACCGAATTCTCGATTGGGCTGAGATTCTTATGGGAATCGAAGACAATTCAATCGAGTTTCGCATGGAAGCAGATCGATACGCAGGGAATCCTGGTGATTACGTCGACGATGCAGCTGGTTACGAGGCGCTGCTTCAGAATCTAGCGGAAGGGGACGGTGGTGGTGGAAGGAGAGGAGCTCCACCGGCTGCTAAATCAGCGATTGAGGCGTTAGAGACTTTCGAGGTTGGTACTTCTTCTGACAAGGAGGGAGAGATGATGGCTGTGGTTTGTGCCGTGTGTAAAGATGCGATGGTGAATGGTGAAACTGTTAAGAAGCTACCTTGTGGACATTATTACCATGGGGATTGTATTGTGCCTTGGCTTGGAACAAGGAACTCCTGTCCCGTTTGTAGGTTCCAGCTTCAGACTGATGATGCTGATTACGAGCAAGAGAGGAACAAAAGAACCTCTGCTGCTGCTTCTTCTTCGGCTCCAGCTTCTTCTCGAATCTAACGTTAGATTCGAGAAGAAGCTGAAGCTTGTGCAACCTCAACAATGTTGTAGGTTCCAGCTTCAGTCTCTCTCAAACTCTCTGTATGTGTACCCCACCCCCCTCTTGTTTCTACTTGTTCTCTTTAGACTTAAAAACACTTTGTCCAATCTCAACAATGTTTTGCTTGCCAAAAAACCATTTCCGATGGCAACATGGAAAACCAAAAATCCGGCTCCAAACAGCTTAAAAGTGTTTCATCACCTAGTATTCATCAAAATGTATTTAGAGTTTGCTAGAAAAGAAAAGATCCTTCTTTTTCATGATGGGTTTGGAAGAAAGGATCAAAGGACTTCGTGAGCCTTCCCGAAGTACTTGTTGATAAGCGATGTCTGCACAATAACCCATAAATGATACTGAAAACTCAGAGGAGTTCCTTTTAACCAATGAAAAAAAAAAGGAGAAAGTCACAAGAGATGGTGTACTGGTGTTGTTTTACCTTCTCGATTCCTGATAGGTCGGGTGTGTCTGGTGAAGCCACTGGGTAGAACTTGTGCAACCTCATCTTCTTGTAAGCTTCCTTTGTTTCCTCGCTCATTTCTTCCGTTGCTTTCTCAAGAGCTTCTTTCGCCTAAGAGTTAACTTATCTGTTAGCATTATTACATGTGCCTGTGTGACTATTATCTGTATGACCAAGAAAAAAAAACATAATACCGCTTCATAAGTTTTCTTGGCATTGTCGCATTGCTCTTTGACGAACCCCTGCAGAAGGAATCATATGGGCGAATGCATCAGGGAAAGCCCTCAATAAATGCTTTCTTTAATTAGTTCTAGCTCCTTGCTTACCTCGAACTCATCCTTTTTGTTCTGGAGTAACGCCTCCTCGTTGATTAGATCATTGGTGAATTCCTGAAAATCAACCGAGATGATAAGTAATTCAACAATTGTGTCTGTAATTTTTAAAGCCAGATACTGCACCTCGAGGTCGTTTTTCTCCCAGTCATATTCACGTTCAACCTGGTGCACACAGGAGAATTTGATTCATATTAAAGTTACAGGTTGTTTCCTCGAAACAGTTGACAAATCCTAACACATATCATCTCACTGCATTCCCCAAAAAAATATCTTACAGGTGGATCAGAAGGGAACGTTATTTGAACCACAGTGCTCAGCTCAGGTTCACCTTCCTTAAATGGATTGTTGATATCTGCAATTAAAAATAACAAAACCCGTAATGTTCTGAGTTGCGATCCGGGAAAAAAAAAGAGAGCCGTATAACAACAGTGCATCTAAGAAGACATATTTCCACCAACATGCAGACATGTTACTATCTGTCGTCAAAAATAACTAGCTATGCAACTAAATGTAGCTAGACTTGAAAGCAGGGAATTAAGGAGCTCACAAGGAAGGCAGTTGTTGAACTTTTTCACACGATCATCTTTCAAATGTTTGAGAGCAGACCTGCAAAGAAGATACAAACAAATGTAGCAATGTAACTCAAAATCCTTTTATCTACAAAGCAAATGAGCAAAGAACGTCTACTAACTTTCATGGTAGCTAAACAACTAGATAAAACAGCACCACGTATTATTTACCTTCTCTGAGTACAGCCCAAGACAAAAATTGGGAAGTTCTTTCTATCCACTTGTTTATCCCTGTAGAAGAACAAAAGCAGAGGTAATTATCAGCTTCCCAGTAAACGTCATATGTAAGAACAGTAGCGGATAAACATGATATATCCCAATAAATCTAGAACTCAGGGTGTGTGGGGACACCTTTTGTCGAGTGGGATGTAAGGAACCCAAGCCATTTTCATATCTTTCATGGGAATTATTTCCTCAGCCTGGCTTGGACCCGAAGTAACTCCTATCTTATCAGAAGGGGGAATGGATGATTCAACCTGTAGATAAATAAGAAACGAAACTAACCATCAGGTAACAGTCAAACAATATGAACTTAATTCATAAAATCACAATGCAAAGTTTCTATTTCAAGACACAGTGACATGATAGAAAATAGGAAAACAATGCTTACACAAACCACTGTAGGAATAAGGATAGTCTTGGTTTTCTTTTTGTCAGGCACAACTTGAGCTGCAATGATATGGATCTTCAAGTGCATCACACGAAAAAAGATTAAATTCAGTTTAAACTAATATGCAGAAATAGCTTACGCTCTGTGCAGCCAAAGACATAGACTTTCTTCCCATAGAGATTTCCACCTTCCTGCAGAGCTTCCTATCATACAAAGAAAATGAAACTTCTTGTGAGTTTTCTCACACACAATGAAATACTTTTGGAACACTTAAGAAACGGGTGATAAAACTTACTTCAAGATTTGTGAAATCCCACTCGAATTCATGAAGCTCATCCAACTGATCCCACTGTTTCACCAGTTCACAGAGCATAAGCCAAGAGTAGTATAAGTTAATGATGAAGAGCATAAGTCTGATTGAAACTTAATACCTCAGTTCCAACAGGGAATGCAGCCTTCCACAGATCCTCCTGTATACACAGAGAAACATGAAAACCATTTTGATTACTAACGCAACAGAAATGAGAAGATACAACACACCCTTCTTCTTGAAAACAAGTTAAAACTTATAACACAGGCACACATCTTCTCGAAAAGAAACGTTAGAAAGCTCAAAAATCTACACAAAAACGTCAACAAAATGGCAATCAAGCGTCCACATACAGAACAAACCCTAAATACGTATCTATACTTGACGATTAGAAAAGAATATACCAGACTACGCTTGTCCTTGAAGAACTCAGGCTCAGCTTCTTGCGGCTTACTCGCTTTGGCTCGCTTAGCTCTCGGAGTCGCTTTCTTCTCTGTCTCCGTATTCGGAGTTCTCTGACGCTTCCCACGGCGAAGAGGCTTCTCGGCCTCCTCTTTCTTCACGTCGGTTTTTGGTTCCGAAGACGACGCACCTTTCGCCGCGTCTGGATCCTTCTTCTCATCAGGTTTCGCTTCGTCTCCTTCCTTCTCTTGTTTCGTTGAGGAATCATCATCAGGTTTCGCTTCGTCTCCTTCTTTCTCTTGTTGCGCTGAGGAATCATCATCAGGTTTCGCTTCGTCTCCTTCCTTCTCTTGTTGCGCTGAGGAATCATCATCAGGTTTCGCCTCTTCTTCGGTCTCTCCCTCCTTCGCGACCGGAGATTCCTCCACCTTCGGCTGTACTACCTCCTGAGTTGGCTGAGTTTCTTGACTCGGCTGAGTTTCCTGCGTCGCCGTGGCGTCATCGTTCTTACTCGCCGAAGCATCTTTACGGCCTCCTTTCGCACTTGCCTTTCTCTTCATTACCCTCTTCATCTCAACAGTGCAATGTAGCTAAACCACCAAAACAAAAAAGAAGCGAGTGAGAAACTTCCGATTTCACTAGAAGAAGAGCAAAGCTTAGGGTTTAACAATGGCGGTTGTTTACAAAGAAGGAAGACGAAGAGGCTGTTTTGGACTGTACCTCTTTCCAAGACGTCCTTTCTTGCGTGATTGTAACGCCCCCACACACACTCGCTCGCTTACTCTGAAAAAGGAAATAGGTTTGTTATTTGTTTCCCCGCGGGATCGTACGATAGGGGTAAAATCGTAATTTTCTAATGCTCACTTGTTTTACGTGTCATACATCACACCGCCAGATCTTTTCCTTTTTCGAAAATACTAGTTTGATCCCTAACTTTTTGTTTCTTTATTTGGATTAAACGTAACTAAACTATTATAGCTTTCGAACCCATGTCTGTATAAAATAAATGTTCTAATTTGCACTTGTGGTAAATGTATGTTTGAGCAATTTTGATAAGATTAATAGATTTATCTCCAAAACCGGAGAAATAATAAATAAGGAGGGGCATTGATAGCATGAAACATGACTTTATGGATGACGTCACCGCTTTCTAAATTTGCATCTCGCGAGTACTTAATGGGCCGAGGATTTTCCTTTATGGATTATTAATGGGCCTAATAACCACATAGAGGCTGGACCTGCGCATTGGTTCGGTCCGCTCGATTCTTCATGATCGTGTCAAGCGATGGTAGAAAATAGATCAGTAATTCATTATTTTAACTTCAGTAAGTTCTGTTGATTGGTAATCAACTCTATTTTACTTAAGCATTTCAAATACAAAATAGATGACTGTATAACTCTATTAGTATATTACAACTTATTACACTATGTATGTATTCATTTGCATTTGCACAAATACATTTAAGTGTGTGCGTATATATATATTTATAAAATTTATATGAAACCTAATGGATTTTTCCTCCTTTTCCTGAGCTTGGTTTTGGCTTAGGCTTACTCTTCTGCAACCTCCTCTCTGTGGTTTCAACGGTCAAATCATCTTCCTCCTCCTTTGTCTCCATAACGTCTTCTTCTTCTTTGCTGTGAGATGAAAATGAGGATGATATAGAAGAACTTCCGAGGCCGAACCACTTCAGAAGATGAATCGTTACGGAAGAACAATCAAATAACACAAATGGGATCCAGTGAGAACCGTTCTCTTCGCCGTTTCTCAGATTCTCCATTGTTTGTGTTTTCTTTTGATGTATTTGAGAGAGATCTATGGTGTGGTGTGTATGTAGTTAGGTTGATGATGGAACTTGGTAACGCAGATGAGACACCTTTTATAAGTCATATTATCACTTGGTTGTTGGTAGACTATAGTTTTGTTTGTTGACCGGGTCTATAGTAAACCGGGTTTGGTAGGTACAGACTTCGAAGTTTGAATGAACTACTTACTCTCCATTTCAAAATATTATATTCCCTCATTTTCCTATTTTGTAGCTTTAACTTTGTGGATTATATATTTTCTATATTAAAACATAATTATCTATATACCTAATCATATTTCAGTCAGTAGAAAAATAAATTACAATAAAAAATTAATAAATTTTACATCAAAAATCGAAAACGATAATTATTTTGTAACAAAAATAATTATCTAAAATGATGCTTAATATGAAACGTAGTAAGTATGTTTTAAATTTTTTGCACATATTATAAAAACATGTTAATAGTATAATATTTTTCTGTTTAACTATTTTTTATAATTATTAACTAGTCAAAATTCAATAAACATAATTAATAGCTTCAAAAATTACAATTCACCATTATTATATACATTAAAAATATAAAATATGTATTTTTATAAATAATATTTTCTTATAAAACATGAGATATATTGAAACTTATGGAGTAGTGCTGGTATATACCAAACCGGGTTACGTAAACAAAATAAAATAACAATTTTGACTTTAATCGACGCGGTAGCCCAAATACTTTGCGAGTTGTGAGGTTGGAGCTTCTAGTTTTGGTCAAAAGTCTATTCACGCTCTTTCTTTGGCTTTGTTTGAATTAAACAAATGTTGATTTTCAATTGGTAGTAGAAATACAAAGAGAAAAAGATCTTTGGTTATTCATATTAATGCCAACGTTTTTGGTTTACACTGTTTTACTTCTAGTTTTTTGGAAAAAAAAATACAAAAATGTTTATAAGACACAACCACAATTATCTAGAGGAAACATTATATTTCTCTCCTAATTCATTTCCACTTGATTTTCTAAGTACGTATACTTTGTTAAATAAAGAAAATTCAAGTAATAAATAAAGGTATGCCTGGACAAGTGACTTGTTTTTGTTGCAATAAGAATAATAGAACGGTGATGAAATAATAGTACTATGGAATCATACTTATAGTTTTTTTAATTTGCAGATAATATGTAACGAAGTTCAAACAATTAAATATTCGCATTATTTCTTTGACGTAATGCAGCTTTTTTTTTGTTTGCTAATGGCTTAATGCATTTTATGGTCACAGTGGTGGTAGTTGTGGTACTGGCTCCTTACAAATTGTAATTCTATAAGTAGAAGGTCATAATTATTGTAAGGGCAATTATCATTTTCTTTTTATCTTGTAGGACCTATTATTATTAAGAGCCCTCAACCATCTGTCTCATGGGTCACCAAACCATGCCTTGTTTAATCATTATGGTTCTTCAGTGACGCGAGACTTATCACCACGTATGGTGGTTTATGAAATGTTTTCGCTTTTATATTAATTTGTATGAATAGGACATAAATTCTTAGTTGTGTAGCTGTCTAAGAATGAAGACTTTTATATTGTTTTATATTCGAAGTTGGTGCTGCAAGCTCCTCACTATTGAAAATATATTTGTTATCGAATATTTCAATTTTATTTTATAAAGAGTATAAAATCATGTATTAATCGTTGGAAGCAGCATGTGAACTTCAATATTTTTCATGTATAATTCACATTGTAGATTTGTGTTAATTCATTCTATATTTTTTACTTGAAGGAAAAACAGCGTTGCATTAATATATAGGAGTCAAGACATTTAAAACTATAAACTACAAAGCACACGTAGTAGTTGATTCACACGAGTAAGGCTTACCGACCTATAGTTAATGTGAGGTAGGACGAGCTCTAGACTCTTGGTTTAAACTCCAAAATACTCTCTCTCTTTCTTTTCTTTATAAATGTCACTTTAGGTTTTTGCACACGAATTAAAAAACCAATTAATTTTGCATATTTTCTATATAAAAACACAATTACCTATATATATATAACCATAATTCAACCAATTAAAAAACAAATTGTAACATAAAATTAATAAGTTTTGCATTGAAAGTAAAAAACGACACTTATTTTGTAACAATTTTTTTTTTTTAAAACGACACTTAATATGAAACAGAGAGAGTATCGATTAGGTAGATCTTTAATGTTTAACATTGATTAGGGACAGTTACTTACGATAGTTGTAGTTGTTAGTTGTTAATTTACGCTGGAGTATTAATGAACTAGCTTAATTTTTTTATTGTCCTTAGATTGTTAAAATAATTAAGAACTATCAATACAAACAAATAACAATACTACTATACTCGATACTACTCCATCATTGAGAGCACTTATTAAAACAAAAATATTAACTGGACTGCAAATAGTTGAACTAAATAATGTAATGTAACTGCTTAGTAATGTTTCCCCGATCGTCCTGTGCTAACTCTCTCCTTGTTCCTTGTCTTTGCTTGCACCTTTGTTCCCCTACTCGTTATGACAAACCCGTTTTTACTGCCCCTAGTCGTCACAACGACGTCGTCTTCCATGGCAACATATTCTTCCTCTTCTTCCTCCTGCAAGTAGAATCAGACCACACATGTTTTGACTTAAGATAAAGACCAAAATAGACAAAAAAAAAATTTATCTCTAAAATATCAATAAAAAAAATAATAATCAAAATATATTTTATTAAAGAGTGTAAATATATATTTATACCAATTAGATTAATTAATTTAAACTTAAAATTTAGAGTTATGGGATTGAGTTTTAGAGGTGAAATTTATAATCAAATAAAAATTTAAAAATATTAAAATTTTCAAAATAAAAAAGTCTATTTTATTTATTTTTTTGTTGAGTGTTATTTTTGTGACAAAAACTTCAAAAAATGTCTATTTAATAGATTTGTCATTTTGAGTTTTGTTTCATAATATCAACGAAAACATTATACTCAAAATATTGATGCCTAGTCTAGACTGAATATTAACAATTAATTTTTATTTTCTGTTAAATCCTTTTAACAATTTCTTTTAAAAAAAAAATCTGTCGGTGCGCATATTATTAACCTTTAAAACTTGATCGTTGTTGTTATGCAAATGTAATTTTATACAATCTATAAAAATAATTAACATGATTTTCTCAAAATAAATAACTTCAAGATAGAACAGCTAATTACTTTAGTATATACTACATGCACAACTGCAAAAAAAAAAAAAAACAGAATAATAAACTTATATATTCATCCAAAAATTTTATCTTGGATTTTGATGTATCTATATATATATATATATAGATCTTGCTAAAGAAACTTACTGGCTGGTTTAAGAGTACCGAATCAGACGAGGGAGGATCATGATGAAGTAAACCAAGACACCTAAGGATAGCTTTAAGAGTTTGGTTGAGGAAGTGAAAAGGAAGCCATAGATAAGATGCTTCTTCGCTTTGTCTCTCCATTTTTTGAGATGAGATCTGAGTTAGTGAGTTAAGACTTTTACTAGTCGGTTGATCAAGCTTTTAGTGAGAGAGGTGAAGTTGTTCTTCAAAGGTGAGTGATTGAGAAGAGAGGTTAGAGAAACAGCTTTGTGTTTTATAGTGGGATAGTAACTCGGTATTTGGTGTGACTCTCTTAATACTATAGAATACATTTTCTTAAACCACGACTTTGGGATAGGATTAGTTAATTCCCTTCCGAGTTTTTAATTTATTCAGTTGACAAGAAATGAAATGATTATTCATGCGTATACTAAATTATGTATTTGTTGTTGTTAATTAGCGAAATTAAGCATGTGGGTTTGACCTTTAAGTGGTGTTGATGACTCTTCTGTATACTAATAATCTAATACTCCATCCAATTTGTTTCATAATACATAATATTATGGATGAAAGCACAAAAAATATTCTGTTTGTAAAAAAAATATATCAAAACTATATGTTAAAAATAATTCAATAACATCACTAATAAAAAGTTAAAAACTGTGAAATAGAATTGGTTACACAATTTTTAATAAAGTTAAACTTATACGGAAGTTTATACATCAAAAACTTAGAGCTCGTTTGATAACATTTAACTAAGACTTAGTAATTGCAGTTGTATAGTTTAGCGACGTTGATCAAAATCGTCTGAAGCAACTTTCTCTCGTTGGACATTTCACAAACCATTAAGGAATATAATTTGAATAAAAAACACTGTTTTATTTTCAAAAAAATTACTATAAAAGTTACAAATATAAAAGAAAAATATCACCAGCTTAACGTTTATGAAGGGAAGGGTTTGTTAAAAATTAGAAAGGGAAACTTTCATAAACAATGAAACCTTACAAAATGTAGAAGGGGAAAATAAATAAAGGAATAATAGTATACTAGTTCAGGTGACATTCGATTGTAGAAAAACGCATGTGGTCAAATATTGTTGTCTCTGAAAAAAAACAAAGAGAGGAATATAACAAAGAAACAACGACGCATTGGCGTTGGATAAGTCTCTTTGGATTTTTCTAATTGTTATGCTTTCCAAGACGTTTTTTTAATCCCCATTAACTTTTTTCGGGGTTGAGTATTTTTGTTTGACCAACACACGTTTTTTATTTTTAAAACTCGATTAGTGCGATTGTCTTTAATTTTTCTTTTACTTTTTGAATTATTAGGAATTTCGTATAGAACCATCTTTCCAAATCCGAAAACATGTAATATTTATTTTTTTAGAGATAAAAACCAAAATAAATTTTAAAAAAAATTTGTTCCAAAAATAGCACCCAAAAAGAAAAATGATCGAAATATACTTTATTAAATGATGTAAATATATATTTATACATTTGGTTTAATTAATCTAAGTTTAAGGTTTAGAGTTATGGGGTGGGAGGTTTGGAGTTGAGGTTTACAAATTAAAAACTATTTAAAAATATTAAAATTTTCAAAATAAAAAAAAAATCTATTTTGGTTATTTTTTTTCAAAATCTATTTTTCATGAGAAAAACTTCAAAAAATTCTATTTGAGAGATTTGTCATTTATTTTATCCCATATATCATTTGAATCGGGAATTAGTGTGATTGTCTTTAACATTTTCACATAGTCTGTTTTCACAGTTAGACTATGTCAGCGTTCTAACAAATTTCCACTACCAATTTACTCGTTGGTGCGAATTATACTTTCACTGGGACTACAACTATGAACTAAGCTTTGTTTGTTTATAGATTTAGTTCCGATTTTAAATAACTGAAACCCAAATATATGGTGTGAATAGTTTGGATACATTTTCAGTTTGTTCATATTTTGATTTATTTTTTAAATATTAACTTAGTTGAAGTTAAATCATTTTAAGTTTTCTTTTGTGCAATAATCATTTTAAGTTTAATATCAACACCTTACGTTATAACCTAATTTTTAAAGGCAATCGATTTATTGTGGACACAATTTGACATGCAGTCCGAAGATTTCAAATGTACCACCGATATATAACCACATTTAAAATATTTTAACCACAGTTTTTTTTTTTTTTGCCAACATTTTCCCTTTTCATTTACTTACAGGTTTCTTCATTCTCTCCTACTCAAACTCAAATTAAAAACGTGTATGTTCTTTATCTATATTCACAAGAACTTTGGATCACCTCTGTTTCTTAGTTTCTGGTCTCTCAGTTTCTTCTGTACTCCGGTCAAGCCCGAAACACTTAAGGAATGCAATTCCAGCAAGCTGAAACAAATTACACGGATGATACAAACTACCACTAGAATCTTCATCTGAAGAACTTTCTTCTTCCTCTCTTCTCGTCACTCTCCTTGTTTCAGCAGGTGTTATCTCTCCTTTTATAGCCTGAGAGCTTCCCATCTGTCATAACAAAAACACAACAAATGGGTCTGTGATTAACCATAATACATACCACTCTTGTTAATATCAATCCAATAGACGAATATGTGACTATCAATCCAAGAGACGAATATGTGATAGACACAAAATTTGGATAAACCGTACTAACTAGAGAAGGTCCTAACTCCTCTCTAGTCTCCAGATCAATAATCCAAAATGTCTGACTCGCAACTTAAAATTTACAGGTTCTAACTCCATAGTTCTCTTAAGAATCTCAGAGTCATGTCCTTGTTTTCCAAACATGTGTCAACCAGTAAACCAGACACCAAACTTGTAAACAAAACCTTTCCTATTGAAACTGTTGCAGCAAGTAAAGAAGGGCAATAAAGGACGTAACTTGTTGACTTAAAAAAAGACAAAACTAGAAGACTATCGTTGCTTAAAGATACCATTAGACATCTCTTGTGAAACCTAAGCAAGCAAAGCTTTAACGCCAAGATTTTTTTTTAAAATCAATTAACCTGAAAAATCTCAGTAATTGAATATATAGCATGATAGGTAACACAAACTAAACATTATAATGGAACTCATAAGCCGCTACAGCTACATTAAGATCCAAAAACAGGCATTCCTATGTTTAGATTAGATTCTATAAAATTCTAATTACAACTTTTCGCTGGCATTACATTCTAATGTGGCTGGGGCTAATCTGCAGCTAAACAAGGCTCTGCTATTTTTGTAAATTGCAATCTAACCCCTTAAGTTTCATCAACACCCTGCAAACTCCCCATCATAATCTGTTTCCCCCCTTCCCAGAAACCACAATGAAGAAGCTGAAGAATCAAGAATCAATGCTAGCTCAATTACAAAAACAGGTCAACGGGGGAAGCATTACGACTAGAATCCGCGACTCCACGTATAAATCGAGAGGTACAGAGAGTTAGAGTTTACCTGATTAGACTGTACTACGGAGAACCCCAAGCCACGGTGGCTGATCGGAATCGGATCTCCGGAAAGAAACCGCCGAGAGCCGGATGAAGAAGGAAGTGAATCAGCAGATGAGACACTGCTCTCGATGATATCTGAAGATAACAATCCGAAGACGCAGAGGATGAGGAAGAGGAGGAAGAAGACGAACATTTGGATCCATACGAGCCATGAGAGGTTACTATAGCTGTCTACCATCACAAACTCCTTTCTATTTATAGAGAGAGAGAAAGAATATCAATTTTTGACGGGAAAGAGAGATTCTGAATCACCGAGAGAGTCTCTCTTGATTGGATTGAAGGAAGAAGATGATCAACGGAAGACGACGAAGATATTGGGTGGGTGGGTGATGGATAGATAAAGCGACGGAGCTGTGATCCTTCTTCTTCCTGAAAATAACGGCTTGCTTTAGTTGGTACTCCACGTGTAGCACGCTGATTTGTTAAAAAGGTTAAATAAACACGCGATCTTTTTATATCCCATTCTAAACGGTTTTCTTTTTTCCCGTAGTTTTATGTAATTTGTTACACCGGGTTTAGTTTTTAATTTCTTATTGCATTAGATTAGTTTTTTATCAACCTATACTAATCTCTAATAAGAGATATTTTACGGATAAACTCTCTCTTAAATATTCAAATGAGTCAAAGAATATTATTCAAATAGATTGAAATTTAAAAGTAGAAAATCAAATCTATGTCGGAATTTATGATAATATGGTTTAATTTTACGCAATTTGTCTCTTTAACACTTAACTACTCTCGTTATTTTATAAATATATATTTTTTGATATTTTTATACATATTAAGAAAATACATTAAATTACTATAATAATTTTTTTTAAAAAATTTCAATTTTAATAATTTTTAACTAAAATCAATTAATTTTTTTTAAGTTTATAATATTTTTATAAAACACACAAAAACTATATTAGTGAAACAATTTTTTTCTAAAATATATATTTTAATGAAAGAAAGTTTTATATTTTAATGAAAAGGAGTAAATATAAAATACCAGAGTTGATTAGTTATGAGAAACTCCTTCCTTCTGTGTTTTCGGATATGACTAGTAGTCAATTCCTAAATTCAATATTTATTTCATCGATAAATTTAACTAATACTTATCCTTTATCTTTCAACTTTTTATTAAAAGCTAATACACAATATGTGGATATTCTGACCAAAAAAAAATCTGAATGCCACCTAGAATACAGCTTGTTACGATATGTCATATAGGAGTATTCTTTACATATATTTAAAAGATTTTCAGGAATTTCTTGGATGCTTCACCAATATATCAACCATATTATATCTTACTATATACTATCACTTGAATAAAAAAGTCAAAGACAAACATTTAAAGTCTATTAATATGCATGGATTTATCATACTGTTTTATATTTAATACACACAAATTAAGAAAAAAATTAATTTCACATATTTTTTATATAAAAATACAATTACTTATATATTTAACTATATTTTAATTAATAAACTACAATAAAAAATTGATAAATTTTGCTTTGAAAGTCGAAAACAACACTTAGTTTGTAACAAAAAAAATCTCTAAATTGACATTTAATATGAAATGGATGAAGTAATAATTGTTATACCATTAAAAATATTTCAGTTAATATACATGGATATTATGGTATCATAATTAACTTAAAATTCGTATTTATCTTTAGATAAACACTAATTTGACACACTAATTCATTTAGTAGACTTTCACAAAAAAAAAAAACAAATATTTTGGAGATAAAGAAAAGGAAATGGAAAATAATAATTTGTTTGTTTCCGATTATTTTCTTAATTACGCGTATCAGGGACGCTTTATATAAGTAATTGCATGTTAAGATCTCTCCTTCTACACACATACTCGTATCAGACCTAAAAAATCTTAAAGAAGAAGAAAAATGGGTTACAAAGTCGCAAGAGCATCAGAGTATCTCGCCATAACCGGTGGTGGAATAAAAGACATAAAGCTAGCAAAGAAGTCATGGGTCTTTCCATGGCAGTCTTGCACCGTCTTCGACGTTTCTCCGGTCAACTACACCTTCGAGGTCCAAGCCATGAGTTCCGAGAAACTCCCCTTTGTCATCCCCGCCGTCTTCACCATCGGTCCTCGCGTCGATGACCCTCACGCTCTCTTGTTGTACGCCATGCTTATGTCTCAGCACGACAAGCACTCTAACCACGTCAACGAGCTTGTTCAGGGTGTTATCGAAGGAGAGACTCGTGTCCTCGTTGCCTCCATGACCATGGAAGAGGTCTTTAAAGGTTATCACCAAACCCTTAATCTTGTAACCCTAGTTTCGAATCTTGCTTGCAGGGCAGGTCTTGAACATAGGCTAATGAACGCTCCTAGGTTTCAAGAAGTTTGATTATTGTGTTGTGTTGTTGTGTAGGAACAAAGGAGTTTAAGAAGGAAGTGTTTGAAAAGGTTCAGCTTGAGTTAAACCAGTTTGGTCTTGTGATCTACAACGCTAATGTTAAGCAGCTTGTTGATGTCCCTGGACATGAGTACTTCTCTTACTTGGGCCAAAAGACTCAGATGGAAGCAGCTAACCAAGCCAAGATCGATGTAGCTGAGGCTAAGATGAAGGGAGAGGTCGGTGCTAAAGAAAGGACCGGACTCACCATCCAGAACGCAGCTAAGATTGACGCTGAGTCGAAGATCATCTCAACTCAAAGGCTAGGAGAAGGGACAAAGGAGGAGATCAAGGTGAAGACTGAGGTCCAAGTGTTTCAGAATGAGAAGGCAGCTCTTGTTGCTCAGGCTGATGCAGCACTTGCTATTCAGAAGGCTGCTTTGACTAAAGATTCTCGTGTGGCTGAGGTTGAAGCTGGCAAGGCTGTTGCTATGAGGGAAGCTGAGCTTCAGACACAAGTCGAGAAGATGAATGCGTTGACTCAGACAGAGAAGCTTAAAGCCGAGTTCCTCAGCAAAGCCACCGTTGAGTATGAGACCAAGGTAATGCATCATCTCATAGACCTTTGCTTGGATTGGATTCTCTATTCTAGATCATGACATTGTTGTTGTTTTTGTACAGGTGCAAGAAGCAAACTGGGAGTTATATGACAAGCAAAAGCGAGCAGAAGCTGTTCTTTACGAGAAGCAGAAACAAGCAGAGGCCACTAAAGCTGCAGCTGATGCCTCTTTCTATGCTAAACAGAGAGATGCAGATGGACTTGTGGCCATGGCCACTGCTCAAGGGACTTACATCAAGACTCTCCTAGAAGCAGTTAACAATGACTACTCAGCAATGAGGGACTTTTTGATGATCAACAATGGAGTTTATCAGGATATAGCCAAGACCAATGCTATGGCCATCAGGGACTTGCAGCCTAAGATCAGTGTGTGGAACCAAGGTGGTGCTGGTGTTGATCAGGGGATGGGTAGTGGTGGTATGAAGGATATTGCTGGACTCTACAAGATGTTGCCACCGGTTCTTGATACGGTTTATGAGCAGACCGGAATGCAGCCACCGGCTTGGATTGGTACACTACGCGGTGCTGAGCCCAAATAACTTCAGGGTTGAGATTTCAACAATGCTTTTTAAAATTATTTTAAGCTTTTCGGTGATTTTTTAAAAAATGATTTTGAGTCTTATGACAATTTTCATGTTAGAATCGGGTCTATGACTAAGTCTTTCACCAAGTGTGTTAAATTATTTCAATATATGTTAGCATCAATTATTGTTTATTGAATATCGACCAGTGGTGTAACTGCGAAGCTGGTAAGTACAACTGGTTCAGAAAAAAAAACTATAGTATCAAAATGCTTGACGTTACACAACGACGGAAGATATATTTAATTTGAAATATAATGATATATACATGAACTATATAAGGCTTTGAGCCTTTGACTATGCAAAATTGTAATAAAATGATCCAGACTCTCAATGATTTATTATTACAAAAGAGCTATTTATAAGACCAAGACTATTCCAAGTCCAAGTCCAAGATGTTATAAGGTCGCAAACAAAAACTGTAGAATGTTTAAAGAACTTTAGAAGTCTAGCATATGTATGCAATACAATAGCATCTGAGGGCATCCACATCAATGAATTCCCCCTTGGAGATTTTCATTTTTTAATTATTAAATTTTTTTGTTTTTCTTTTTTGTTTTTTTAAAAAAAAAAAAAAAAAAAAAGATAGACCAATCGCGGGTCGCCACGTGTCGTGAACAGTGATGATACGGGTTCACCAGAGTGAACCCCAAAGGCACGAGTTCATCACTGTTCATCTAGAAAACTGTGTGAACCTCCCTTATGAACCTTCAATGTGCATGCTCTGACAAGTTTGACATTGAAAGAGTTTTGTTGAAGGATGTGAATTTTCATTTATTTATTTTTTTGTTGAAGGTAAACAGTGGGCTTTGTATCAAGTGTCGTGTGATGATATTACCTTTCATCTCTATTGATTATCCATCAAGACAATGGTCCAAAGCATACAACTTTATTGCTATGGCCCGACGCTTACTATCTTTAAATGCATCGAGGGACCATCCTTCGATTAGTTTTCCACAGTTGGAACATTTCTAAAGAGTGGTCCTCCATTCCCTTTAACTGCAGTATCCTCTTCTTTGCACAACTACAATTAACTATCGAAGTTGTCTATTTTAGACCAGTGGGTGAATTTTTTAAGACCATACGTAAGGTACCATTGAATTTACAATTTTTTAAAAAAGTTAATCTGTGTCATAGCAAAATTACAGAGTATATACATTAAACTAAAAATAATTTTCATTAAATTTACTAGTGGTTGTAATAGGTTAATGATAATTTGTTTTACTTGTATGTTTAACACATTGATAGTATATACATAATCATTTTCAAGATCGTATAAATAGTAAAAACAGCAAAATCATCATTTCAAAAGTTTAAACATAATAATATGGTTTATAATTTTGTATAATGATTAGATTTAACAAAACAAGAACGAGAAAAAACATTTTATATGCGATGGACTTTTATTGATATAAGATCCAATCTAGTTGTCCTATTTTGGGGCTATCACTATAAGCCCAATTACTCTATTTCGAGCTTTAACATAGCCAACTAATACTCTACGCATCAAAAAAAAATTGGACTCATTGATTGATGGGTTGAGCCGGGCCCGTGCAGTAGTGCAACGCATGGGCGACTCAGAAAAGCCCAGATAGCAAGCTACCTTAACGGGCTTTCTCCCTAAAAAAATAGAGTTAATATCGAATGGGCCGATGACCCAAATATCAGATATTAAACTGATAAGAACAGATACTACACTTGATCTTAGCCAAAAGGCCGAGAAAGGTATGATTTGGTAGAGAGACACGGCCCCTTATTTATACTTGCTAGAAGATGCCAACTTTTCTTTAGATAAACGATGTGGGAGGGAGTAAATATAGCATAGTTTAGATAAACGATGTGGGAGGGAGTTAAATATGCTATTTACACAATAACCTCCAATACATAAGCTTAGACAAGGTAGCTACTGAGTATTAAGTACGAGGATGATTGTATCAAACGTAAATTACGTATGTGTTTATGATTGTTATAAGTACTTATATGCAAACTCAATATTTAAAAGAAGCAATTAAACACGAATCTACTTTGCATATATATCACACAATACTGATGAAAACATCAATCTCTAAAACGAAAATTACATAAAGGGGAGAAACTAAATAAATTTGAAATTAATACCAAAAACTCAGTTAGACATTGTAAAATAACAGTAGACAACAGCCAAACTTGATTAATGGTGGTGTCACTCTACCATTTCTCATATCATTTCCTGTCTTCATTATTTATAAATAATCGAAACAGCTGAAGAAGAAGATGATGATTCTATCTCCTCCTCATCGTCTCTATTGTAAAAAGGACCTTCAAGCTTTAATGCAGCAGCGGAAGCAGCTGAACATCCCTCTCCTCGCCTGTTCCAAAGTCATGTTTACACATAAGATTAAGATTGCCATCCCCAAAGAGAGAAAAAAATACTATTGTTTATTGTCAGTTCATCAGTTCACATGGTAGGTCACAAAAGTTACAAAGCCACCACACATTTTCTCTCATAAAGGATATTATGCTTTACTTTGCTTGGAAGAAACCATTACCAAAAAAAAAAGAACTACATTTATATTCATCTGATGTGATTCTATAACCATATAAACCCACTCAACCATACTCAATCCAGCTCTAGATCTAATATAAGCTCAAAATCTAATTTATGAACCTTGGTGGGGTGTTAAACATCAATAAGCAACTTAACTAGACCAAACACTGAGGGGCCACATTTACCCAATTGCTAGAAACAGCCATATAATGCTTACAAAAGTTAGATTCCATAAGCAAACCAACTCAAGAAAGTAAGGTCCACATCAAATGAACACACACAACTATAGTCCAAAACACACAATCATCCAATTCACATAGACACAACTCAGTCAAAATCTAAAAGGAAAAGTCTTTAATTTTGAAAAAGGTAAAGTAGAATAAACAGTGTGTGACCCAACATCCAAACATATAAAGCTACAAAGTTAGATGCCACAACCAAACTAATTTAAAAACACCTACTTACCAGTTTGAAGACACATTTAATCATCTATACCCACATAAGAAATGAATGCTGAGATGAGAAATTCAAGTGTATATATGTAACTCAATCCAAACTTGAAAAGAAATCTATAATTTTAGAGCTTTTGATGAATATAAGCGCATGATCAACTAACTAGAACAAACAATGCGTAAGTGCTACAAAGTTAGATTCCATAACTAACCTAACAACCAGTGGCGGATCTAGAAAAAAATTTAATCGGGGGCACAACTACAAATTTTAAAATTAAACAGGGCGTTATCATAAGATTTGAGCTAATTACTTAAAAAAAAATTCAATATTTAAATTGAATGCTTAAACAAAATCAAAAATTAGTTGGAGGCACGTGCCCCCGTACGTCTCTACGTACATCCGCCCCTGCTAACAACATGACAAAGCTAATCTAGATCAATCAATCATTAAACTCAAGAAGATTTAGCCCACATTGATTGAAGAAAATGAATCTTTAAGATACTGAAAAGAAGTAAATAATATTTCTTACAGCAGGAGAAAGTGGCTGGTTGTGAGAGAACTCATTGTGGTCTCTGTTGTCGTCGCTGTGAACGGTCGTGAGTTTAGGCTTAGTATTTTCAACCTTAGTGGGTTGGTTATGGAAAGGGTTGACGAGGTCTTCTTCGTTGCCAACACTGGCTCGAGAAAGGTCTCTCTTGTTTTGTTTCCTCATCTCTCTGATCTTTGTGAAATCCATTGAGTAGTCAGGAATGGTTCCTCCGTTCTGATCCCAATCTCCAAACTGTGGTACTGATAGCCATGGTGAGTTCTTGTTCTGTCAACAACAAAAAAGAAGAAGAAGGGTTTAACACAAGAACAGAGAGAAGATAAGTGTAAGAGATTTAAACCTCTTTTGGATCCTCCATATAATCAAAGCTGTAGAGAGAATGAGAGTTCTCCTGTTTCTTGATTTTTTTTTAAACAGAGATGATGTTAGGAACAAGAAAGATGGTAGTACATAGAAATATATAAAGAAAGCTAATATCTAAGGAAGGAGATATGCAAAATTTAATACAGCAAAATCACAGCTCGATTGGGCGGTACGACTACAATGTTACACATCGTATATCAATTATTTTATTTTATTTTCTTTATATGTTTTTTCTCTTAAAAAAAGGTAAGCATTTGTGAATAATAATGCCATTCACTGGGACATGCACACGCTCTATCCGCGTCAGCTTTTGCTTCCATCTTCTGTGAGCGGACGTGGTTTTGCTGGGCCTGGCTATTGAATATGGAGACCTGTTATTTGATTTTTTATTTTTTTCAGATCTAACTCTGATATTATTTAAATATATTCAACACAATTAGTATCAAAACTAGATATTTCAAAAGTAAATATTATATTAAATCAATCCTAAATCAGAAATATGAATCTGATTACAAACAGACTTGTACAAAATAATCAAATTAATTGATTTTTAATTAGTTTTGTTTGGTAAGACATTTCCTTAGTTTGGATATAACTGCATTGAGAATCAAGAGCCGTTTTCAACTTTGAGCTATGAAAAGATTAGATCCACCTTGTTACTTCAATGCATGTTTTCCTAGATAATTAGTTAGTGAATAACACACTCCACTACAACAAAAAAATTCTAATCACCTATTGACATGAAAGAAAAGCCATAATAACATATGTAAATGTGTGTTTGTAATATAAAAATCAAACCTAGCCGACTGTTTATCGTTAGTGAATCTGTGCCCATTAAAAAAACAAAGTCTACAATGATTAGTTAAAAAAAATAAGGACGACTTAGTTTGGTCAGATATAATCATGGAGGCGATTAACATAACTTCATGTTTAATGCTGTCAGCTGATTGCATGATATGTTAATATATAGAGAAATTTATAGATACGGATTGTTTTAAATTTGATTTCATAATATTAATATACAGATGGTAAACTGCACTATAAGAAACTTTACTATCTCAGAAATGGACTTAGTAGTGGCATGAATATGAATCAAGTTTTTGTTGTGGACCGAACCGCCAATGTGACAAATATTTCAAAGCCCATTCATTTCAATCAAAACCAACTGGTTCAATTGAAAGTCGGTTCAATTCAATTTAAATCAATTGGTTTGATTAAAACCGGTTTTATAATAACCCTAACTGGTTTTATTCTCTCCATATCTCGCTTCGTCCTCACTGTTGTTTCGAAAACGAGTTAACTTCACCAGAATCTCTCTGTTCTGCTTTGGTCGGACAACTGTTACTATCATGGTCGGAGTTCTTCTGGGCATGCCTGGACAGTGGGCAGAAGACGAGCTCGAGTCTTCTGATCACTACACAACTAAAATCGGAGGTCTTCCGGTAACTAACTCCTTCTGTTCATCACTAATTTCACAGAAAGTTCAGATTTTTCGTTGTGGGTTTTGATCATAAGTTTGCTTTTAGGATTGGCCGCCATTACCGGATGATGTAATGAAACCAGAGCTACTCAACTGTTGTTCTTGTGGAAGTAAACTCTCCCTTGTAGCTCAGGTTTATGCCCCAGTCTCAACTGAAAACTCGGACATGAAAGAACGTACGCTCTATATCTTCGGTTGCTTGATGTCTAAATGCGGAGCTTCTGACCAAAGGTTTGTGTCTTTCTCTCATTATGAGTCTCTAGTTATGTAAGAATGATCAAAGGTCTGAAATTTGTTCTGGTCTTGGTTCAGCTGGAGAGCTTTAAGCGTTCAGAAAGCTGTAAAAGAGAAGGAATCAATCGAAATAGAGGATCTTTCCGTTGCCTCACCTAAAGATACAGCTTCTAAAACTCATTGGTTAGACGATGATGATGAAGATGATGAAGATTTTGATTTTGAGAGTTTAGCTAAAGCGATTGCAGAGGCTGCTACTACTGTTGCTTCCAACTCTAAGAAACCAAAGAGTAAACCAAGTGGCAGTGCTAGCTCAGGGACTAAAGCAAAGCCTTCCCCTTTAAAATCAGAAACAAGAGTTGAGGATCAGGTTAATGTCGAGACTGGTGCTGTGCTTCCCTGCTTCTACATTTATACAAAGGAGGAGAAAGTCTCAAAGGATGTCGATCGTGTCTCCATGAGTTATTCGTCTATGTCCATTAAGGATAAAGAAGCCAGCAAGAACGATGAGAGTGAAGCTGAAGAAGTCTGGGAGGATGAGAAGTATGAATATGACAAAGCCCTGAATGCAGATAGGACTTACCTTAAGTTCAAGAAACGACTAGATGCAAACTCTGAGCAATGTTTCAGGTAATCCTAACTTGGCTCGTATCTTTGCTGCGTTGGTCTAATTTTCTCTCATGATCAGGTATTCATATGGAGGTAAACCATTACTGGCCACGGAAGACCTGAAATCTCCTGATAATTGCAGGAAGTGCGACTCTCCGATGGTCTTTGAGATGCAACTCATGTCTCCTTTGATATATTTCCTGCATGAAGCTGTTGTTAATAGAGGGCTTAAGCAATCATTGGATAACTGGGATTGGATGACACTCATTGTCTACACTTGTTCCAAGGTACATATTTTTTTCTACAAGATATCTTCAAGAACATAGTTTTTAATCGTTTGGGAGCTTAATGTGAACTGTTTGTAGAGCTGTGCAACCGCGGTGAATGGCGATTGGGTTGTTGCAGAGGAGTGTATAGCAGTACAGTATGAGAAGCCGATGAATCTTGATCATGCTAGCTTCTTCAAATGAAGTGATGCTTTGATTCATTGAGAAGATGTGGTGAAGTGATTATGCAGTAAAGATATGATTTGATAAAAGAAGACAATTCAACTGTTTCAGGACAGGTTCTCAACAAGAGTGAGCTGCTCAAATTTTGTGTTATGTCTATTTAATGTTTAATTAATCAAAAGACAGATGCTTTTATTGTATTGGTTTTGAAACCGTTCTCTTTAAAGTCAATGCAAATGTTACGCAAGAACCGTTCAAACCAAAAGCATGATCTGCTTCTACTGATGCGAGAAACATGGCGTCAACTTTCTCTCATCTCTCTCTTCTGGCATTTCCTTTTGGCTCTTTTCTTAATTAGAAGCTTTTCAACTAACATATAGACATGAATGAATTAAGAAGAATCACATTCGGTTTCTTCCTCATCATCTTCTTGATCTCTGGGGGGATTTTACCAGTAGCTGCAGATGGAGAGGAAAATGATGGTGTCGCCAAGAAAGAAGAGAATTCATCACTTGTAAAGATCATATGTGGGATCTTTGGCAAGAAATTTCCTCCCAGTTCTTGGGAATTGATTCAAGGTGCAATGCAGAAGATTCAAATGAAGCTTTACCCTCCAAATCTAGAGTAAACAAACAAGCATTCATAAACTATGATCTCTTGTTTTCGCCAAAATCCAGTTTTTATAAACTCAAGTGTGTTGTTTTGTTGTGACAGTTTCAGAAGCAACAGCGACAAAAATCACAAGGACGATGAAGGAGAAGACAAAGGAGAGAAAGTGAGAGAGGCGGCCACAAGGAGCCTTGAAGTAAGCAAAGAAGCCATAGAAGAATCAGCAAAACTAGCAGGAGGTGTTGTAGGCGAAGTAGTTCAAAAAACAGCTGAGAAAGTAACCAAACAATCCTCACATGATGAAATGTAATGTAATCCACCAACATTGCTCATAATATTATTTAACTTACAAAAAGAAATTCAGATTCAGACACCATTTCCATTTCAAAAGGAACCGATAAGAGAGATTCAAACTCTAAACATATCAAGAAGAGCGAGAAGAAGAAGAGAGCTTAAGACACTCACTCTGACATCTCCTAAGACAAATGTCATTCCAGTTTGCAACTTGGTGCTGATTGACACAGACGGTTCGAGCACAAGCATCAGAGCAAGCGTCAAGCTCAGATACGCCGCAGACAGTAACACAAGTGTCAGGAATAGGATCTTTAGAGAAAGCTCCAACTTTCTTGAGCATTCTTTTGGAAGTGCAAACTCTTTCACAGACAAAGATTTCATCAGAGCTCTTCTCTCTTCCTCTAGCACTCTTGATCCTCTCTTCTTCGCCGCGTCTCTTCTTTATCCTCAATGCTTGTCCTCCGATAAGCGCAGGCACTGCTGCTGCTAACAGTGGCCACCACACTTCCACCATTCTCTTGTTAAAGACTTCAAATTTATCAGAGAAATGAGTCAAGAACACACAAGTTAAAGCAAAGCTTGTTACTTTAAGGAAGATTATAATCTGATATATTGGCTAAGTGAATTTAAAAATTCAAGCTTTGTCGCTTGAGAGACATCAATTACCAGTTTTTCAATATGAACAATCAAAAATCGAAATCTAATGAACGGAGAATGAGCAAATGGTACAGAACTACGGATTTAACAAGTCGATTCCAAGGGTTTAGGGTTTTTACAAAAGTAAATAGAGACATAAATTAGGGTTTTTTCAGCTGAATTTAGCAACCCAGAAGGCTCTAAGAGAAGAAGATTCAATGGAAAGTGTAGTTCTTAGGGCACAAAGTCACATACCTTCGCTGTCTTTCTCTCGACACCCGCTGGTGCTATGAACAGCTTGTCGTAACTCTAATGTTGCTCTCTCTTTATCTATGTTAATTAAAATTTTAAATGTACCGAGTGAGGAATATTCCTTTTTATTTATATATATAACCAAAAAATTTAATCAAACAAAATTTCTCTCAACTGTTATTTTTTGTTGTTTAAAGTAAATAATATTGGTGTTTACAAAAAAGTAAATAATATTGAAAAAATCACATCAGAATTGGATATATTAAAAACTCATAGAAACAACTGTAAAAAAAAAGATTGTAAATTGAACTTAAATTCAAAATACATTATTATGATTTTGTAAAATCAACTCACTGCTCTTTTATTCTTCTCCAAACAGTACTACATGATAAGGTTTAAACAAAACTGTAAAACATTTGCTATATGAACGATCCAGAGAGGGTGTGGTTACAATATTCACTTTACCACTTACAACCCGTAAGAAAGAAGAAACCATTGGAAGAATCAAAAAGAATAATAGATACCAAAAGCAACACAGCTTCATTAAGTTTTCTTGTAACGATAAGGATATGATTTCAAACGTTAATATCCATTCGCTTTGATCGACCACTGCCATTGTTGCTTGTGTCTTGTACACTCGAAAGTGAGAATCTTGGCATAGCGTAGTTATCAGGAGTAGAGACCGGCTGCTGCGGATAGAGCATAGGAGGAGGAGTTAGGTTGCGTTGTGCTGGAAGTGGCGGTAACGTGTTGTTGTTGTACTTGTAAGGATCTCCATGTAAACTGCAACAATCAACTGTTAAGACCAAACCAGACTTTTATTAAAATCTTGCTTTTACCTTGTTCGCTTGTAGAATTGGTCATCATCGCTTGTGATCTCGTCGTCTAAACGTTGGGATGACGATGTTCGATGCGGTGAAATAGACCACGGTGAAGCTGCTGGTAGTTCGTCTGAGAAATATCTTCGTCTTATCAACTGTTAAAAACCCCACAAAAATGGTTTTATTGGTTTAGAGAAGATGTAACCTTAAGAAAATGTGTTTAATGACACTAACCATCCGGAAAAACTTGTTGAAAGCTTCCTTATCGTATCTGGTTTCTTTAGCGGCCTGTGCCCGCACCAAATCATATAAGTTAAAAGCAATAACAGAAGCTAGTGATTAATCTACACAAAAGTTTACTTACCGCTATGAGGCCGCCATTACCAGGAAAGCTTTCAAAGAGAGGAAGTTCTTCACTTGAGGAAAGCAAACCTTGCTTCTCCACCCAATGACGAGCTGCATCAACAAGGTTTCCACTGCTTCCTTTTGTTCCTTCTTTTGCAGCAATATCTGCTTTGTTTCCAACAACAATGTACGGCACAGGAAGACCACCAGGGCCTCCCGAGGGAAGAGGAGCTGAGAAAGTTCCAGTGGCTGCAACCTCAGACGCCCATTTCTGTAAGCTTGTTTTCGTTCTTCTTTGAGAGAGATCATGAACAAATATAACTCCTGCAGTATGTAACATTCTCGCTTCATGACAGTGCGACATGAACAACATGAATACATAAGTTACTTAGACTCAGAAGAGACCATTGATTTGTGAATAGAAGAGTGAGCGGCAATCTTTGTATCTCTCATGTCCTGAAACATCCCAGAGCTCAACAAAGAAGTCTCTCTCTGCGTCCCCTTGAATGCTACTCGAAGAACTAGCAGGACTCCCGTAAGTTATATGCTACACAACAGGGAAGTAGGAGAAAAAAAAAATCAAAACTTCAGCTCCATAAGCAAATATGAGAACATTTGAGACGGTTTAAGTTACCTTGACACCAACTGTGCATCCAATCGTTTGAGATGGCCGATGAAGAGAAGAACCTTTGTTAATCAGGTGAACAAGTGATGTTTTCCCCACACCTAACCCATTAAAAGAAGATTTGAGATTAACTCAAATGATGCAAAGTATGAATATTTTTCACACTTTTGAGCTCAACCATTAACATGAATCAAACACAGTAAGTAACAGACTCTTAAAGAAAACAATGTTGGCTTAAGATACATACAAATACAACCATGACTCCTCCTAACCACAATGATCTTATCTACCCTGAGCCCACACATGATCAATCAATATGAATCATCCTATAAAACCTAACTATATATCATTTTACCTGAATCACCAACGACCAAGACTCGAACTTGGCCACATAATGGAGCTAAGATCTGCTCCCCTTTGTTTTCCCTTTCACGTTCCCTCCAAAACTTCATTTTTATTTTATTTTTTGCTTTATACACCAACACTCATACCACACCAAGACTAATCAATCTCTTGATTCAGATTCTTTTCACCTTCCTCGTGAGAGATATCATCAATACCAGAGGTTACCGTAATGGATCGAGAGAAGAAGCGATTGAAACGAGTGCGACAAACAGATTCTAAATAGGGTTCGTTCGTCTTCCTCCACGAATGAATCTGGATCGAGATCAGAGATTCCCTTCGTAGTTACTAAAAGGTAGTGTTTCAGATTTGGGCGGAAGAACAATTAAAACGACTTCCTTTCCTGCGTATAACTCTTTACCCAAGAAAACCGGATCATAAACCAAACCGATCAAACTAAATCTTTTATAAACCGGAGTCATTTTAACCGGGATAGTAATTTTCTTTTTGTAAACCGGAAAAACTACCGCTGGGTCGCAGATGGGCTTTTCATTGTCCACAAGTATATATGGTTAGTTTTCAACTATATATATATATATATTTGACATTTAAAATAATCAATTTAAAATGATTTTGAATATTTTAAATCAATTTGAATTATATATATCAGTAAAAATCAGATTTTAAAAAAATTATTTCAGATATAACCGAATTGTTTACATCCCTCTCTAGACCGATTTTTAAAAACTTTGGTTTTCAAAGATACATATAGAACATGATAACTCTAGTGATGATTGAAATAAATATAGTATATATACTCGATTACTCGGTATGATTAATAACATCCAGGAAAAGAAAACATTCGATGCATTTATATAAATTAAACACAACACTGCAAATTATGAACTATATATACATTGATATTGTGATATCTAGAATTCTAGATAACTACAAAAGGTTTCATAACCCTGTACATTATAAAAACAGTTATAAACGAAATAACTAAATTCTTTATTATACCTATGAGATTACACAAGGGAATAATATAATACATGAGTTAATGATGATGGTAATATTAAGTATCTAGTAATCTCAATATGGAGGAGTTATCTGTTGGAGAGATTGAAGAAGAGAGTGCTGGTTCCAATTATCATGATCATATGACAAAACCATGTCATTGTAATAGACATGTGAGGGACTCTCATGGTTATGCACTCCTTCGTAAGTTGTAATCACATAAGCTGCATCTTCACCATCTCTCTCTACTCTCTTCTTCACTGTGCAACCTTCACTTGAACATTTGTAGTAATTCCTATAAACATATATTCACCGTTTATTAGTTTTAATTACTTAAAAAATTCCCCTTCTATAATTTTTGAGTAAAAAAAAGAGATATATGATGAATGATTGTCAGCCATGGATTAGTAGTCAATTTACCTCTAATCAATCTGAAAGATATGTGTATATATATATAAACAAAAACATACACAATGATGCATGTGGAACATGTATTTTAATACTAGTGGGTAGGTAACTAATACGGGACCATTAAACAGTATTCAAATCACTATATGATCTAGTTAATTAGTGGAATATATATTCTCGTATTTATACCAATAGAATTACAAGATGATGATAGAAAATGCTCAAGCAACCATATGTTAACTTCTATAATAAACAACTACTTAAGATATTAATATCAATCAATCAATAATTGATTACCTCTTGTTAGTGTTGTTCTTCACAGATTTCTTCCCATACTTCCTCCATTTATAACCATCATCCATCACATCAATCTTTGATCTCGTTCTAAATGCAACTCTATGACCCACCTCCTTCGTCTCACAATCTTTACTTACCCTATTTTTTTGCAATCGAAATTATTAAAAATATATTCATAACTAATAAAGTTTTGGTTAAGAAGAATATAGCCAACAAACAAATAGAACTCACGTTGATTCCTTTTTACTTAAAGTCGTTGTTACGCTGCCGGATCCACCGCTTTCGCCGGTAAATGTCTCCGATGAAACGATGCTTATAGGAGATGAAGTTTCCTCTTGGATGAATCCATTGTTGCCTCCTTCACCAACATCGAAGATAAAATCCGTGAAATCGAAATTATCCATGAAAGGATTAACAAAGTTTTCATCGGAGAAGAACGGGAAATTAGGGCTAGGGTTTTGAGAGATGTTCATTTTTTTTTTCTCTTTTAAAATACAAAAGAAAAATTAGAGAGAGAGAGAGAGAGATCTTAAGAAGTAGTAGAGCAAGTGAAGAAGGGGAGACAAAGAGATGAATGGTCATTTATTTATATGAAATACTACTATATAGTAGATCTATCATATTAGTAAATATTTAAGTACGAATCTTATAAAGATGATTAAGAGATAAGATTAATAAACATTTACTAATGACAAGCAATTTCAGGGTAGATACTAGGAAGGTGCTTCAAAGCCACGTGTGTAAAGAGAACAGTACGATGACGTCATCACAATTACGTAAGGACAGACGACAGGGGTGGTGAAAAGTGAGCTTCCACTTAAAGTAATGAGTTTTTGCTTCTAGAGTTCTTATCGCCTACGTTAAGGTCCACGTTACCGGTAGTGCTCGGTAACGTGAAGATTCAGATTTTTATCGACATATGAATATGCAAGTTATATGCTTGCCTCTGCTGCGTTTAAGAGCATTTCAAACTCAATTTCAAATCTTCAAAATTTGAGGTTTTTATCATTCCAATCTAACTTCAAAACTATTTTTTCTTTTCTTTGTAGTCTTTATATTTTTATATAACAATACATATACGAAACTTAATTTAGAATAACTTAAGTACACTAAGATTAAATATAATAAATATTACATAACATTAAAGTAAAATTTACACAAATAGAAAGTACATTAAACAAAGGTCACACAAAATTAAAAATACATTAAACAAACTTAACAAACATTAAAGCAAATTACATAACACTTAAATATTATATATCTTACAAATGTTACCAAAATTGATATGTGTGTTGCTTCTTATATTTGAAATTTATATTATATTTTATTATATAATATTATAATAATGTGTGTATAATATATTAATTGTATATTTTATATTTATTTGTGAAATTTTATCATTATAAGTAAATTTTATTAATGTTGAAGACTATAAAGCAAATAAATAATTTGAGGATTTATGGCTGAAATAATAACCTCTTAATTCTTTATTTTTAAGTTTTACTTCTTTTAAAATAAAGTTCAAAGTTGGAGATGCTCAAAAATAACCGGGAGTGTCTATACTTTACGGTCCACACCAAGACAATAAGATTTGACTTATTTAATTCTTGAAAATGTAATTACTAATTACACTTCAAGAGAATAAGATATATTGTGATACTTTATCGATTTGTTTGGCCTAACTTTCTTTAAAAATGATTATAAAACAAGTATCGGGTTGATACATCACTAAGTTTTCTAAAAATTCTAATAAATCAAATCTATTCCAGTTTTGATTGGAAGCCCATATGTAACTACGATATCCTTTCTTATTATTCTCAAAATAATATAATTTCTTAATATTCGTTTTGTGTCCTTACACAATTTCTAGCTCAAAGCACTCACTGACCCACGCTTTACAAGTCTACTCCTAAGTCAACGATCCAAAGTGGTCTTTAATCTTGTCTTGAAGGTAACAAAGACGAAATTTCCTGGTGTCACTGTTGATGGTGTTTGTCACCACAATAATAATTGATCTTTATTGTGTTAGAAGGTCAAACAAATGAATTAATGTGATGTAGCTTTGTTGTAAGAAAATACATGCGAGGTAATCATATAAATACCACCTGTTTGAGTGATTACATGCTAATGGTTAGAAAATTTGTAATGAGATGGTGTTTTCTTTAACTCTGAATCAGATGGTTGTAGTGTTGAGTTTAAGTAGAACAAGAAACCTATAATATAAACTGAAAGACTGAAACAGATGGGGCGGCTGGTCAAAGGTGAACACATTTGCCAGTGTGGGGTTCAAGTCTAGAGAAACCATTTTGTGTGGGTAAGATTATAATAAAAAATTACTTATCAATCGCTTTGAAAGTGATGGAGATATATATTAATGAACGCCTACCACCTATCAGAAAATAAATAAATGCATCCTTATGTATGCTACTTTATTATAAAACTGATACTACTATATTCCTTGTATTCCAATCGTGAACAAAGTTTTTAAGTCCAGATTTTACTTAACTAGCTTTGTATAACTCGGAATAAAATTCACATCCCAACAAAATAGGGTTTGAGTTAAACTCGAATAACAACAATAACCATAGAGTCACATATATTAAGATTTTCAAGCCCAACCTAAAAAGCTTCTCAATACAATATCAATCCAACAGGAGGAATGAAACTTGTAAGTATAGCATAAAATGTGTTATTTTCAAAACAAAATATTAAATCTCAAAATCAAAACTAATATATATATATATATATATATAACGAACTAATTATAAAGTCGAAGTATGTTTTGCATCTCTCATTAACCTACCTGTTGTGCAAGGGGTTTGGACCTGCCGGGATAATTCGCTTCTCTTCTTCTTCTTCGTTGCCGTCTATCTTTCTCCGAACTTTAGATGATCTTCGTCTTAATTTATTAAACGTAGACATCTCCGTGATCACAAACTCGTGGTGATTCTTGTAATCTTGTACTCGAGCAACGCTCAAACTATGCTTTCTTTTTGTGGTGATGAAACTTCCTGCAGCTTGGATCGAACTTGAACGCGACAATATGATTAAAACTAAGATTGTAAAGATGATCATCACAATGATTACAACACTTCGTTTCATTGCATACCGTGGAGAAAATAACACCATATTTGAAAGAAAAAAAAATGAAAAGAAACTTGAATATCTATCTCAAATCTTGATTACTCTTCTTCTTCTTCGTGTCTCTCTTTATCTTCAACAGTTAAGACCTAAGAGAATTAAAGAGGAATAAAGAGAGGAGAAATAGATGGGTCAGCAGCAGCATTCATTACATTACTTATTGCAGTGATATGACTACACACAATTATCATCTTATCATTTCGTACAAGAATAATTATGTGCGTATTAACGAATTAAAAATGATTATAGATCGATCCTCATTCCTTCTTCATGTATTTTGATCAGTATGTTATACGTACCCAATCGTTATATCAAAACATTAACAGCGTTTCGCACGTACTATTTTTAAATTTAGACTATAGCTTAATTACAAAGTTAAGAATATACATTATATAAATATTTATGATTTGATTTTGCTTGAACTATTGTGTACAACTCATACTATTGCTTAAGGGGAAAGTGAAAATAATATACATATATGTTTAAATAAATAAAAAGGTAAAAATTGAAATATATGAAAGCACTGGGGCATATATACACATATCCCTCTATCGAATTGCATTTACTACTCTCACCAAACCGCATTTATCGTCATGTCCATGTCTTTCCATTGGATGTCACAAGGCCTGCAAATAGTATTTTCTACATAGAACATAATGTGTAAGAATTTTTCTTAATAAATATTTAATATGATGAGAAAAAAATGTTTTAATTATTAGACAAGACTTTATGTATCAGTGAAATCGAGAAAATATAATGGGGCATTATGATATAATTTGTGAAATGGCGATACAAGTGAACGCTCTTGAGTTCATACATGATGAACATATCTTACACGCAGATCAAAATTGAAAATTCAAATGGAAATAACTCTATAAACGAGTCAATATGATTTAGTATATCGAAAGACACATATAAATCAACAAACTCAAACGTTACTAAACGAACAAAAACCAAACAATTAACCCCAGGACATTAGTTCCCCCAAAAGTGCAAAAGAAAAAGATTATATAGCCGTGAAAAATCCAAGAAGAACAAGTCCAACGACAATGAATCTTCCGACCAGGAAGCTGAGCCTGAAATCGTCACTTATAGTAATGATCTGGATAGGGAACAAACAATTTCACATTGATGCATTGTTCTTAGTAATCATATAGCAGCCCCTTTGAAACCACAAGCCTTAACGTAATATAATTGGTCATGAATATGGAAATGCATGTTAAATATGTGTATGATATGTTTTGGATTTGTGTTTAGTTTACTACATGTTGAACCACCCTCCATCGCGGTGCAGTCACCGTGGTAACATGCAAAGTCTAGTTATCTAAATTGACAACGCACCATACATAGTTTATCTAAACTACTGCACACCTTTCGCTGCCACGCGTACGCTTTTGCGCCCTTGTCAGTGAAATCTAGCATAAACTGAGGTGTTCAATCGTATCCGTTGTACAAATACTACGGGAAAGAACGAAATTTTCAATGAATGATGTTTTTCTTTACTTATTAATATTTGAATGCTTATATATAACTTTTTAAGGTAAAATAAATAATTTAAAAATGGTGGTTTTAAGAAAATAGAAGTGACTTAAACGTAAATATAGTGGTATTGATGATAATGTAAAGGTGAACAATAGAATAAGTGAAGTAATTATTTTACTTTTAACCAATTAGTGGTAGTTTAGTGGTATTTTTTTGAACTAGTCGTGTATCCATACCGTTTTTGGGTTCATTTGTTTTTTAATATCAAATTATAATTATTTTTTTAGTTTACAATTGGATTTTGACCCAAATAATTAATATCATGGATTGTACTAGACAATGATTCCATTTTTTAACGTTAGTCAGAAAATACTCTGAACTTAGGTTAAATAGTAGTGTGGTACAATTTCAGCTTAATTCACTTTCAAAATCGACATGAAACATAAAAAAGCGATTTATTTCTATGGTATATTGTTATGTAAAAAAGTTGCTTCATTTTTTTATTGTTTTAATAAAAGTTACTTTCTTTTTATAATATTTAAATTTATATTTTTTCTGTTTTAAATTACATGATGTTAAAAAGTTTATATTGTTTTAAAATATATAATATTTTTAAGTTTAAGATTATTTTTAACTTTACTAAAAATTGTTTAACCAATTAAATTTTATATTTTTTTAATATTTGGTTAAATAATTTTTAAAATTATATATTTAAAATAAAAAATTGTAAGTTTTTTAATTTTTGTGCAATTATGCAAAAAAATCAAAGGGGTATTATTTAGCAATTATTTTATTAAACAGTTAAAATAATAAAAATCCACGTGGCTAAATATCAACAGTAGGGCCCAAAACAAAACATATGTTGGACCCAATAAGTAGCATGACATCCACGTGGCAGAATAAAAACAGAGTAAACGCCACAAGTCTCTCTTCTTCTTTGCCTCACCAACAATCATTTTCTTCTTTACCCTTCTCGCACCCAAATCCTCAAAATCCCTAATTTACAAAATCAAACGAATCTTTAAAGTCTTGGACTTTTGATTCATTCGTGCTCTAAAAATGGTGAAGAAGCGAAAATCCGACGCCACGCAGCTCGATGAGGTCGATCGAACCATGTACGGCGCGTTTCGAGGCGCTGCTAATTCGCTATCTCAGCTCTATACACATGCCATGAACCATCAACGTGTATCTTTCCTCGCTGGTGAACGTCGCGGGTTGGTCTGTCCTCTCTCTTGACCTTGTTCTATGTATCTCGTTTCGATGTTTGGTTTGTGGGTTTGATAGATAGGGTGTGGAAGGTGTATGATTCTTGTCAGGGGAACATAAAGTTGAATACTTTTTTATATGTTTGGTTGGTTATCTCTGTAACCTGAGATTGGAATCCTTAATAAGATGGTTAGACAGGTAATGAATCATAGAAGATGAACCTGAGCAGGCTCTGTTTTTTCTTTGTGAATTGGTATCGATCACGGATGTTACTGGTACAAAGTTGTGGTCTTTTGATCTAGAAGTGCTCTACTTTTTTTTACTCAGGCCAAGGTTTTTGAACAACTAGATTGATGAACTAGGAGTACTTTGATCAATAGGTTTTTTTTTTGGTTCTGATCTCTGAAGCTAAGCAATCTTATTGGTACAAAGTTGTGGTCTTTGATCTAGAAGTTCCTAGTTTTGTTATTACTCCGGTTAAGGTGTCTGAACAACTAGATTGATGAACTAGGAGGGTTTCATTCAGTAGGGTTTTGATGTTCTGATCTCTGTGAAGCTAAGCAGTCTTATTCGTACAAAGTTGTAGCCATTGATATCTAAAGCATCTAGTTAAGTTGAAGGTATATGAACAAACTCAAATCATGAATCTCACAATGATCTTGTTCCCCTTTAGTGGCCGCGTTTCAGGATGTTGTGGTGTTCTTATTTTTGTCACATTATCATGAGAATTGAGAATGCTTCTTGTTTTACAGGAGAAGCTTTACCAATGGATTGTGAGACAAGAAGAAGAAGGAACAAGAGTATCCACGGATGATATTACTACCTACTTGCAGGTTCTTTCCTTTTTGAAACAGTATCTGATTTGTGATTATGCTTTAAACCCAAACTTCAAATTGGTATTCAGATTGACTCGTAATACTTCCCTTATGTGGTTAGCTTTACATGCAAGTCCAATGATTTAAGTTTGATTTGAAAGTAACTTTGTGTTTGCTTTTACAAAACCCTTCATACAGAATGAGCTTGAATATGAACCTGAGGAGACTTCGATACCACTCCCCATGCACGAGTTTCATCAGACACACCCATTTGCTCCACCAAACATACATACTTTAGCAGCTCATGTTCCTTCAAGTCACATAGCACAACACTATGACTGCAACCAAGAGAAACTCTTGACTCAACCAAA
This sequence comes from Moricandia moricandioides, assembly GCA_905132885.1. NCBI lineage: Eukaryota > Viridiplantae > Streptophyta > Magnoliopsida > Brassicales > Brassicaceae > Moricandia > Moricandia moricandioides. The sequence continues at coordinate 214,925 of CAJHQQ010000046.1, forward strand.
TGGTCTCTCCAGTCCGGTTCGAAGAACCCTTCAGGATTTCAACTTGTGTGAGACTGAGCCTGATAACCACAGTCCAAACTCTACAAACCAGGGGTTTATTTAACTGATTTATCATGTTTCAATTTGGCAACAATCAAAACCAAGACATCAAATTGTAAAGTCTCAGTTGTTTCTGGTATTTGACTCATATAATACACAAAATACTTTCGTCAAATCTTTGGAAGACATCTGATAGCGATTTTGTCTAAGAGACGGCGACATTGATTACTTCATGTCTTGTCTAAGCTCTCAAGACTTAAATGTAGACTTGTTAACAGTGATGAAAGAGAGGCAAAGATTGGTTATATATTCAAATGGGACCAAACCTTACATGTGCTTATGGTCCCTCTCCCTATGCAACTTGTCTTAGCAAAAACATTACCTTGACGTCGGTCTCCAGCGAGTGACGTGTTTCTATATAAAACCTGAGAAGTCTTTGACAATCTGTGGAGATAGATAAAATCAGAAGTTACAGAAACACACTTCTTCCTTTGGTCATGACTTTCTTTGTACTAACAAAACATTCATCAGCAGGTGTTGTCTAGAGGTTGTCACTGATTCTTTGTACATGACACTTTGGTTGATCCCTCTGAACTTTTCTATTTTTTTTTGTTTCTTTTTACAATTTTTCAAACGTGAAAGTCTAATTAACTTATGTGGCTAATCATATGAAATTGGCCATAATGAAATTATAAAGTCTTGGAAACAACTTATCACAGAGGATTTTAAAATAGTTAGGTCCACAAATAATAATATCAGGTCATATATAGATCCATTTATTACATTGGGGATAGATATCTTAATATCAAAAAAGTTCAAACTGTTTGAGTCCATATATATCATTGATCAAATCGGCTCACAATACTGTTTATACTTGACTTGTCAATTTTTTTCTTTCAACTAACATATTAGAATTTGAACTTGTAAATTAATTTTAAAAAGTGAAATATCATAAGATTATGTATAATATTCTATTCACGTGGAATTATAAGAATATTAATAGAATTTATTTTGGGTGATTTTGATTTTTTAAATAATTGGAAAAGGAAAGTAGACCCGCTCTTGTCTGAAAAATTTATAGTTGAAGAAATTGATTACAATAATGAATGGCTAAATGTGAAACACATGACTCTACAAACTTTACGTCCTTTTTGCTATATTTACACACTCTCTCTCTACCATGTCCTCGACCCCCACACTCCAATCTACATCCCTAACGTGGTCCTTATTATTTTGTTTCAAATCGAAACTAAATAATGAGATAAATTTCCACGTTAACAACAAGATTACAATTCATGATTTAGCTAAATGATGTTTCAAAAAAAAAAAAGAAGCTAAATGAAATTTTATATGCCGATAATCATAGTAACTGAATTTCAAATACTGTAAAACTGATATGTTATGAACTTCAAAAACCAATTGATAGTTTACATTTTTAGGTTTTTGTACACCATGCTAGATCTCTCTTACACTTCTCTCTCTATATGAAATTACTAACATCTCTCTTCGTCCATGCTTAGCTACGTATAGCATGCATGTACGAATGTAAACAATATTAATTGGATTTGGTCAAACAAAAGACAGTATTAATATAGGATGTAAAGTTTAGCATTATATGCATAGACTTGCATATAAATCATTTGTTTCCGATGTTCTGATAGATCGTATTCTTCTAAAGGACCACAATTTCAATATCTCCACATGATCAAAGGACCACTCGACCTCTCCTATCATCTCCTCGAATTTTATCTTACCAGAACAATGAATTTATTGCACGCAGCTCGTATAGGTGTAACATAACTATTAGTTTGCACAATAATATATATGTGTTTTGGTTTTAACGCGTCCACACTAAATGTCTTACATAGGCAGATTATGTACTACATAAAATAAAGCATTTTGTAACCGAGATTCTATTTCTCATTAAAAAAAATATTCTTTTTTCTGCTGCAAACAAGAAAAACTAATTTTGTGGGGATAGATTTTATGTTAATGTGGGAAGACATAGAAATGTTGTACGTCAAATCATTCGACCCATATGTCCCAATAACTTCCAAAACGTTATTCAATTTTGATGTGCAATTGGGACCATAACCTCACCATAGAATCATTCATCTCCTATATATAAACACAAAAAGGTTCGATAAAAAAGATAAGACATAGAGCCAAAGAAAAACAAAAGAGAGTCTCGTCCAAAAATGGCAATTAGGGTTTCCCACAAGTCTCTCCTCCTAGCGCTTCTTCTCATCTTCTTCATATTTTCTCCTGCTCAAGGTAAATTTATACCCAATACACTCACGTTTTCTATACGTGAGCTTCATGGTTATATCAAATAGCCATCATGATTTTATGAATACTAAAATAAAATACCAAAATTATGTTTCTGATGATAGTTTTTTGGTTTTTAAGCACGAAGCATACGAGGAATCGTGAGGAAGAGAACACTATTGGTTGTGGATAAGGATCAAGAGAGTCAGAACTCATGGCAATACGGAGGAGGAAGTGATGGTGATGGACTAGTGGATATGGATTATAATAGTGCGAACAAGAAAAGACCGATACATAATCGCAAATAAACACATATGGTTATCATTATCTTGTGAGATATCCAGAGGTTCTAAGATATCCCGAGATTTATATGATATATTCAACAGAAGTTACTTTGAAGTATTGAGAATGTAAACTATGTTATATATGAACATATTAAGTATAATCGAGGTTCTATATGCATATGTGCACAGCCTCATCTCGATAAAAAGGTCTCTATGTAGTTTGTGCGTGTGTTTATGTATGGAATATTGCATGCGTGAGTATGTTTGCGAATAAATGTCAATGATTATATGTATTTTATGTGTATAAATAGAGGCTCTAAAATCTTCTTTTGAACTTATTGTTAGAATTATTCACTATGATTGAAAGTGGTACAAACCCTTTGTCTAAAAAAAGAAGAAAATTGCATGTCTTGTTACATGTAGTTTAAAAACCATGTTGAGTGTATTATATATGACTTAAACATCATACTGAGGAAATGAATATTCATATTCTACTTGAACTCTTCCATAATATTGGTAGTCCTAAATAAGTTGTTGACACACAAACAACCGTGTAAAATTTCTACCAACATAATAAAACACAGTGTCTAAAAAATCGGTCTACCCGGCACCTAGGCGTCCGTATAATCGGCAAATCGGGTATGAACGAAATGAGACTTTCAAATCGATTATTAATAAAAATCATTCTAGGCGTTAGAAAATCGGTATAGTCACCTGTCTAAACAATATATGTATAACCACTACCTAGCGATTTTTAGAACATTAATAAAAAAACTTATACAATAGTTTAAAATATCGAAAATTTATAATAAAATGGTTTAGCGGTAAACTTTATTTTCCATACCGGGTCTATCTAGTGTTAGTATTAAGTTTAGAGGAAAATAATTGGAACATTTCCACGGACCACGGTCTCATATTCATGGAATCTTGCTATATGTATATGTTGCTGTTGGGGTTGTGGAGGCTATAGTGATGATGGGCCTTTTAATCTTTGGGCCTTATCTTAGATACTACATGGATCCCACAAATTTTATATACCGGAAAACTATAAAAAAATGTACCCAATAGTCTTACAAATGTTACGGCCCATTAAATAAAATGTATGATCGGCCCAAGAGTCTGAGCTTCTCTTTCACTCACTCTCTGAAAAATTTGAAGTTTTCTTCACCGGAACTTTGACCTAGCTGCTACTCTCCCGGCGTTTCGTGATGGCAAATCTTCGACTTCTGAGATCGTATTTTAAACTTTTCCTTCGTTTGGGTTGTTGTGCAGCTCGATAGATCGTCTTGTGAACGAAGAGAAGCAGGCGAAGGTAGCGGAGAACGTCGTCAGAACGAGGAAATCCACTACGGAGATTATGAAGCTTTGTTTGGACCTGGAAACTTCTCAACGAAAAGATTCTGAAACGTTGGTCAGCTTAAGAAGGTCACTACTATCGATAAGGATTAGCTAAGAACCGGTGCTGTGTATTCTAAGGTTGCCAAGATTAAGGAGGATCAGCAGGGTCTTATTGCCGAAGCTGCTGATCTTATGCAAGAAGTTGCTGTGAGCAATTCTTCTAAGTTTCCTCAAAAGTCGTTTCTTTTTCTCAACGTAGTCCTCAAATTTGATTATGAACATTAGGTGGAGACATTTGGTGCGATGGCATAAACTGACAAGATTGCATTCATCCTTTAACAAGTAAGAGTGTAAAGACCTTGCGTTATATTTTTCATAATCCCTTGTTTGTATTTTATAGTGCTAACTGGTGGACGGGTGGTGATCTGAACTTCTGAAGGTCCACTTGTGCTTGGATCGACAAGACTTTGTCCGTGCACAAATCTTATCAAGGGAAGGTGTAAACATTGTAGAGGAAGCTCCAGCTGATATACCAACATTGCTTGAGCTAAAGCGAATTTACTATGAACTAATGATTAGGTAAGGCTTTGTTTGGTCTTACACATTCTTCAGTCTGTGTCTGTGTAATCTTTGATATAGTAAACATGCAATTCAACGGTGTAGGTACTATTCTCACAAGCCATATATGATATCCCTTTAGTTAAGGAGACCCCAGAGCAGTAAGTCATATGTGTTGTTTGGATACTCGGTAGAATATATGCTATAACAAGTTTGGACAAAAAAATTCTCCTGATCCTCTCAACATAGGTTCTAAGGAAGATCTGCTGGTTCTTAGTCTTGGCACCACATGATCCAATGCAATCGTTCGAGCCTGCTTAATGCAACATTGGAAGATGAGAATTTATCAGAAATTCCTGATTTCAAGTAATTGTCTTTGTCTCAATATAAGCTTTGGGTTTCATTACTTCTTCCTTTCTTCTCTGTATTAGATAATTATATTCTGTTGCAGGATGCTTCCAAAACAGATTGTGACAATGGAGGTGATCCAGTGGACGTCTCTCTGGAACAATTACAAGGGCGAATTTGAGAAAGAGAAAAGCATGATTGGAGGCTCTTTGGGTGACAAAGCTAGTGAAGATCTCAAACAAAGAATAACTGAACATGTAAAAACTCTTTGAGCTCTCATATATATCATATCTCTTTGTTTGCGTCGTTCTGATCATTTCAATAATTCTTCATAACCTCTACAGAATATTATAGTTATCTCGAAGTATTACTCAAGGACCAGCTTAAATCGACTTGCAGAACTTTTATGCCTGACCATTGAGGTAAATATAAGTCCAAACGACGATGTAACTGTAACTAGTTATATGTATAAATCTTTCATGTTGGTTCATTATATTTCAGGAAACCGAGAAGCATCTATCTGAGATGGTTGTGTCTAAAGCCTTGATAGCAAAAATCGACAGACCATCAGGAATAATCTGCTTCCAGGTAGCTAAAGACGGCAACGAAATTCTCAACTCATGGGCAAAAAACTTGGAGAAGCTTTTGGATCTTGTTGAGAAGAGTTGTCACCAGATTCGCAAAGAGACTATGGTTCATAAAGTTGCACTAAGAGCTTGAGAAAACCGTTTGAGCCACACACACACCAGGTGGAAAGAGTCTTTCAGGTTGTTGTCACTGTCCTAAACTTCTTCATTTGAGTTTTATTGTCTTTGTTTTGGCTCACATGCATTAGATAGCGATTTCGTTTTTTTTGCAAGTAAACAAATCTTTTCGTGTTTTTTTTTTGCTATTTTCCTCCTATTATTTTTCCATTTTTTACAAGTTAATATAATTCAAAAATATGATAATAGAAAACATGCAAGGAAGAAAGTCATACAGACCTAAACACTATAACAAGTAATCATTTTCTCTTTTCTATAACTATATAGTAAAGGAAAAATAAGAAATGAAGCAATTCCATCAGGAGGATGGACTATTATTATAGTTATTATTATTGCTTGTTTTGTCTGGTGACCATTGTAGGTCCTGGAGGTGACCGGTTTCGCTAGCTGATTCGGGCGGTTGAACCGCTACTGGAGAAAACAGAGCACGAGAATGAGACGACGACGATGACGTTGATAGCATAGTTGAGTCTCCGCTGTGACCAAAACGCAACGGAAACAATGTCTGATCATATAGATTCATAGATTGTTGATGCTGCTGCTGCTGAAACTGTTGTTGTTGACGAGCCATCTCTGAGTAACTCAAGTTGTACGGTTGTATCAACGGCTGAGGATGAACAATTTGGTCTGAAGCAGGCCTTATGGGCAAAAGGGTACTTGTAGAACCTGAGTTTCTTAACTGAGTTGGTCTCTGAACAGCAGTTTGTGGCACAGATTGTGTTGCAGCGGGTCTAACGAGTTTAACGTTTTCAGGGAAGTTGAGTTTGGCTTTGTTGCCTCTAAACCGAAGAGCAGCTTCGTCGTAAGCTATCGCAGCTGACTCAGCATTGTCGAACGTACCGAGCCAAACTCTAGCCGCTTTAAACGGATCTCGAATCTCAGCCGCCCATTTACCCCACGGTCTTTGTCTCACTCCCCTGTATCTTCTTCGAGGTTGGTCCCCACTAGACGACGACGTTTCGGTATTACCATTTGTTGTAGTAGTCGCATACTCATATGTTGGGCCTGAACCACCTGACATGTTGCTCGAAGCTTCTCTCACTGCAAATAAACAAACAAAATTAAACATAAAAAAATTCCACACTTTTGTATTGACTCGCTGATTAACTCTATTTTAAAAGAACTAATAAAAGAGAAAGCCCTTAAAATAAATGTTGAGTGACTATGAGAAAGCGATGAGGCCAAATGGGTAACAAAAAGTGCAACGAACAAGTAGTAAAGAGAGAAGCAAGTGGAAAACGACTCTTGAGGCAAATGGAGGGAGCTATAGATTCTTTTGGCATATCATCATCATTTTGTTAGTTAAATATCCTGACCTTTATATTATAATTCTAAAGTATTTGTCTTCAGATAATCAGGTACACTTTTTTTCCAATTATTAATCACCATTTTTGTTTCTTTATTCTTATTTTACATTTTTGTACTTTAAAAAATAATTGAATTTGCCATATTTCTGAAAAAGAAACACCTCAACAATCGAAAGAAATTATATATATATACCTTGGTTTTTCAACACAAGAAGTGAATAAGAATTCATTCCTTATTTACTTTTAAAATAACACATTGAACTTGTAGAGAAATAAACTATTAACCATTCCTTATGTTGTCTTTGTATATTGTGTTAGGGCAACTTCTTATGAAAAAAGAAAAAGAGCACTATTTATATTTCTAACTTCTTTGTATGATGTGACCAAACACTTGATGTATATAATACTATAGTACATCACATATTTTTTAAAAATCCATATCACAAATGACCTTCCAAAATCAAAATCTCTCATAATTAGTTTGCAAATTTATAACAAAAATAAAGGAAAACGCTAGTTTCAGGTATTCTGTGTTTTTTTTAACATAGGTATTCTATGTCTTTGTTTTTGTAACTAAGTATTCTATGTTATAAGTCGACCATTCTTTTATATGTACACATTAATAAGATTTATAAGCACAAAATCTACTACCATTATTTTTAGCATAGCAGTTTGTATTCATGTCGAATATAATTCAGTCCTGAATCATATAGTATTTTATTTTTTTTGAGAACCTGAATCATATAGTTCACGCGTGCGTTAAAATTGACATGATTTTTTATGAAAAAAGAATCAGCAAAATAAGTTACCTTTAGAAGTAGAACTGCCGCCAGAGAAATATTGATCAACCGTCAAAGTATTAGCTGCCTTGACTGCTTTGCCACCTTCCTCCGCCTCTCTCCTCCTTTTATTCCCGGAGGATGAAGAGGAATTCGAAGTCCCTTCTCCACCGCCACCGCTACTACCATCACAGCCACCGTATTGATGAGTAGGAGCATTTCCAGCGACTACATGTGTCAAAGCAGAGACGATAGCAGACATCTCCATCTCTCTGCTATAACTTGACATTAGAGAAGACGAAGAGGAGGGAGGCATGAAAGTTTTATCACTGTGGAGGTGGTCTTCTTCGGCCGAGAACAAGTGAAGCCATTGATCGATGTCTGATAACGTCCCATGATCATCTTCATCTTCTCGAGTGGTAGGCTCGGCTTTTTTACCAACGTTTCCTTCTTGATTTGCCACTTTTATGGTACACATAAAAAAAAAAACCTTCTAGCTCCAATCTTCCTCTATGAAACTTAAAGCTTGTAAACCTAGAAATTTAATAATATACTGTTTTCTTTTCTTAGAGGGAAAGAAAACTCTGTATAGAGAAAGAAACAGAGGCAGAGTGAGAGAAAGAAAGACAGAGGTTTTACGAGATGTTTCTTTTTAAGACAGAGAACGAGGTTTAAGCTTCATAGATATACAAATACTTTTGTCTCTGTAAACTTGTTTTTTATTCCGCGCCGCCAAATAAAATAAGAAGAGTTCTCTCGCTATTTCAGCCGTGTGAATAGAAAACACGCACTTTTATAAAAACATTAGTAAAATAGAGTAAATAAATCATTTTAATCTTTTTTATTTTAGCTGTTATTTTGTATTTATACATATATTAAAAATATATTTAATTATACATATTTTTACGAAATAAGTTTATAAATCTATCCACATTTCAACTAATAAAAAGTAAAATGTTATATAAATTAATAATGTTTACATTAAAATTATAAAATTATAATAAAAAATTTATTGTACAACAACAACCAAATTGAAAAAAAGAGAGTATATTGTAAAATTCGATTATACTATTGGTTTTGAAGATTCAGACCAATGACGTAAAAAAAAGAATAAGATTCAGGCCAATATGAACAAATTGGATAAATTATCTGAAACTTTTGCAACTTGTGGGTGATATATAGTCTCGTCGACATGCAAGTGAACTATTAAACTTTCATAATTAAAACTTAAACGAGCCTAATAAACTAAGGAATTAAGAAAAAAGGTCATTAATTAGACAAGTTGCCAAGTAAAACCAAAAGCTATAAACACCGTTAAACAATATGGAGACTTTCAGACACCATTATTAATTACTATCTTTATGGTTCGGTGGTTTTATATGATTACCATGAGAATGAATTGCTGAAAAATAGGCAAACCATTAAATGAAATATTATTATTAAGATAAGATTTTGCCTAAACGGTGAGCTTGAAGGTCACGTTGACGAGAGAAGACGTACCGTACAAAAGCGCGTGTCTCGCACCAGTGCGGTGTTGGTTCGTGCCGACGTCAAAGGTTCCTTTGGATGGTGTCGGTAATGAAAGGCCAGCGCACGTGAGTTTTATGGGCCTTACGTACGGCCCATTTATTCCAAAGTTCGTGTTCGCTCTTTGTTTAATTATTGTTGACCGTTTGACCCAGGAAATATTCTTCGTTTTTCATTTTTCTCAAGTCTAAATATTTTTAAAATATTTTCCAACCTCAATAAACTCTACTTTGTATAATTGGATATTTTATTCGTTTTCAAGTTATATGGATATCTTAGATTTTTTTTAAAAACTGTTAAAATAAAAATGGCAAGTAAAACCAAATGTCTATCTATGTACAAGATGATAATATTAATAGTTTGTTTTCTTATTACTCGGTCCGAAAATAAAACATGCAACAAAAGAAAAGTGTAAAAGAGATGAAATTGAATGACATTTGAAATGGAACTATATAGCATATTCTTGTCTCGATAGGGACATTGACCTAGAATGGTTTAGCGATTACTCGTAGGTTCAACTTTCCGGTCTGAACACGTGATTAACTATTGATATTATATTAACCTAAGTTTTATTTTATAGTGGGAGTAACTTGAGGACTATCTCGATTTCGTTTGTTTTATTTTCAAAATCTAAGCAAGTGTGCTCACAAGTTGACGTAGTTGGTATTTTAACATTTTTACACGTGAGCACTTGGTTAATTTCGCACTTAGTTTCTACTTAATTAAACAACCACATTTGTTATAACTCGCTAACAAATCTATAGTAGTGATTAGAATACAAAAGAAATTGTTAAAACTCGATGGTTAAGATGTGACATTGTTTTAGCCTGATTTACGTCCCTTTTATCTAATAATACTGCGATATTAGATAAAGCTTTTCACCTGTCAATTTTTTTTACGGTGATATTGGCTAATTACTAGTCCTGAACTTCTAATGTAGAATTATTAAAATAAAATAAATTTCGAGATAGAGTCTAACCAAGGGATTGAAAGTTGAGATCGATCCAAATACGGAAACTCAATGATTATTAAACAACTATTTTCATATGTGTGTGTGTGCCTATCGCCTAACCTAATCTCTAATTAAATTCACACTAACAAGACATTTAAGTCATACGGTTTATAATAAGAATATCCATTCAACTTGCAAGCTTTAAGCTATTTTAAGGTGGTCAAGCAGGAGAACAACGCATTATCAGCTTAATTAAGTTCAGGCGTGTACGAAAAATATTTCTTTTTTTTAACGATAGATAACTTGTCTCTTTCTGTAAAATAAATAAGTAGATTATCGTATCAAACTAGGTAGCTAAAACTGATAATACAAGTATGAACTTAAACGACTACGATATTCTTTTAGAAAATTAGAATGTATGTACAAAAAACACCAGTGTGTATTACATGGGGAAATTATTTTATTTGATTAATCACTTCTGGACGTTTACGGTTTCTTCATGTTTTCAGGAGACAAAAGAAAAATATTCGTATGAAAAAGAAACAATAGTTATGTTTAGCATATTCTCTTTTTTTGCCAACTAGATGGTACTTATGTTTAATTCGAGACTGTTTCCACTTGTATATTTATAATAATAATATCCTCAACATTTGGCAACTTGGCATCTCAACTTGATAGTTGTGTATCTAAAGGATGTGCCACGAAACATGGGATCTAGTGATATAAAACTATGTAGTTACTATGTTGATTAGTAATATATCTTAGTTAATTGAAAATAATCGGAGTTTACTAGTACATATACAGCTTTATCACCCGCTTAGTTGTATGATTTGAAAAGATGCGGTCGACATGAAAATTCGGATTCTACTATGTTAATTTTTAACAGCTAGCTACTATATATGGACTTTACCAAAATAAATGTCGTGTTTGTTACACCTTTCGAATATTAAAACAATATGTTGATACATTGTATCCAGCAGGGTGTTTTATATTTGTTGATATATGAATGAAGCAGAATTCAAATCTGGGTTCTTATTAAACATGTAAACGTTCTTTAATGTTCATATAACAAAATTAAAACTTGATCAAGTCATTTAATCACTTGTAAATACATGCAAAGGTTCAGACGTACCATCATGCGTTTCAAAGAACCATGAAAATTAAAGTATACTATGGGCCTATGGGGTTAGATTATCTCATTCTGTACATATGTGTTTTTGTGATTATGTTCAAAATAAAGTTTATTGCATGCGCATAAATTAGTTTAATAAGTATTTGATAAAAAAATATTTAAGCATATTAAAACAATTCATAATGTCTTGAATTTTCTATTGGCCAGTCATCATGAATTTCTTTGATATAGTTTACTTTAATAAAAAATTCTTATTATTATTATAAAATATGAAGGTGGAAAATAAGACAACGTTAGTATTCAACAGAAACTTCTATTCAGTCATATTTCAATGGGTTCTGTTGAATCGAACTTCTCGTGTATTAACTACTATAGATTATTATGAATCATGATATTTGAATTATGATAGCGGTCAAAGTATGTAATGGTTATATGTCAAATATCTGTTAATCTAGACGACAAAAGAAGCCCAAGATTTTATGAAATTTATTATTTGCTATAAATATTTGGGGAAATTTCATTTCTACCATAATTTTAATACTATTTTTAGATTTATCTTTAATAAATGACTATTTTCAAAAATGTTTAAACTTTTTGATGAAATAAACTTAATTAATTTTTATAATATTTATAAAAAAAATAGAAACTTAACTTCACCACTTTAATACTAAACTCTAAACAATAATCACTAAAGTGTAAACCTAAATGTTAATATATTTTTGATAGTGTTTATTTTTAAAAATAACACTTAATTTATGTTATTTTTAACAATTTCTCTAGATATTCTCATCAAGTGGTCATCTACATAAGTCTTTAGCCTTTACAGCAACGTATACTTAACCTACTATCCGACTAAACTCAAATCGAGGTATTATGGATTACTTGTGAATGCCAAAAGAAAGAATAGGAAGTAAAAACAGAAAGAAAGAATAGGACGTAGTATTACTACTATTTACCAAACAGTTTACATGTAGTCTAGTAACATACAACATGTCTATTTTCTTACATTAATCGAAAGACATTCTAAATATAGATTAACTAGTGTGATATTCAATCTATTATGCAGAACTAAATCTGTTTCTCCTAAAGCCTATCAGATGAACTGATAAGGAATATAAAAGAAAAGGGAACAAAACTAAGAACTCTTCGCGTGCTAGTTAGATGTTGTCGTGATCAAACTTTCACCATAAAAACATATCTTATCAACGAACGTTTATTCTTAGTTAAATAAAACTTGAGTTCGTTTTATATTCTAAACTCATTGTAGAGTTGGTCTTTGTTTGTTTAGCTTTTGCGAAGAAATTGTATGTTTTTTATTCTTCTTTGAACATGTGTGTTTCCACCTTAGGTTTGTATTTTCTTATGTTGAGCTTTTATCTCTAGAGATTTGAACGTTTGTCATGGGTATTACTAATTAAGAGATTCAACACATGAAAGATACATCATACCAACAAATATAGACGTCGCATCCAAAATTTTAAAAGATAAGTATATAGAAATGACAATAAAGAAGTCGCTATCATCTCCTCTTTGCATTTCATCCATAAAGCCTACAGAGAACTGAAAATAGTGTCTAACACGTGGCAGAAGAAGGCTGACTTTGCAAATAAAAAGAAAAAGTCAACCACTATTTTTTATGTTCTTCAAACATGAGTCAATAGTCAAACTGAATACCAAATCATAATTAATAGTATCTGAAAGTAACATTCATCAAATCCCTTATATGCTTCCGTGTCACTTACGTACAAGTACAACCCACATTTTCATTTCAGCACCCAAAGTAACAGTAGACGTGGTGACACACACTATTACACACGAGCATTATTGTTGCAATGTTACAAAACAAATCAATCACGTTTTTATATAATATCACTGGAAAAATTGTCCTTTTCAATATGTAGAAATACAAGCACCACCCCACTTGTTAAACATAGCAAAAACACACACAAAAAGCAATATATCGTTAGAGGTCGTATTGGGCCTATATAATACTTTAATGGGCCACTCCGGCCCAAATGCCCGAGCAAGTTTCACCTTGTATCATCCATCATAAGCATAACACAAAGACACACGAACAGCTTCGATGGAACATTAAACCAGTCACACACACAACACAAGAACATCATTAACAAAAATCATAAGATAACAGAGAAAACACACTTTGTTTCTTTTTAATGAAAATAAATAGTTCTTTATGTAAAAAGATTACAGACTGAAACACCTCTTATGTAATATTCAAAAGAGAACATAAACATTCAATTAAAGAATACTTTGAAAAAAAAATCCTTTTTATCTCACGACCAAAGAACAAAACAAATAGACAACAACCTTCTTTCTTCTTCTTCTTTCATCTATATCTACAACACATTCTTGCAAAAAGTAACAATCTCTTAACAAAAGTAAACCCTTTCTTTTTTTCCTTTTCATCATCTAATGAACACAGTGAAGGAGTCCTCTTAAGAGGCATATAACCTCTCCATCCGTGGGAACCAAACCCTTATTCACCAACCGATCACAAGCAGTCTAAACCGCAGATCTCAAGAACAGGACCACCTTTCGCCACAAAGGGATTAACACGAACCCAAAGAAGTGTAAGAATAGAGGCTAGGAGGATGGACCAGACGACGATAATGGTCGGCATTCTATCTTGTTTCCCAAGCAAACCTTTAAGGAAAGGGTAAAGATGAATGACCACCCAAAGTGCAAAGAACAATCTTCCAAAAAGGGGTCCCCATGAATCATATCCATTGCTTATAGCATCAGAGATTCCAACTATGATTCCAATCATGTTTATGATGAGAAGTGTCGTGGGAGGGATGAGTAGTGAAGTCCATTTGAAGAGGTAAAGGTCTGAGAATTCTCCATCATCAGCTGCTTTTGATGTGACTGTGAAGTTAGTGTCCACACCAGCAAGAACCTTGAGAAGACCTTGGAAGAGAGCAAACAAATGGGCAGAGACACCTCCTATGACCCAAAACTGTTCGTTTCTCCACCAATCATCGATCCCAACTTTGCCCCATTGCATCTCGAGAATACCCGTTATGGCAATGGAGGAGAAGAGCGCCATGAAGAGGATACTTGCATAGTTGCTTATCTGCAAAAAAAAACAAGAACGAATTAAGAACACAAAATCATGGAGTAAAGATTCATACATTGAGAGCTGAAGATGATTGTCTTACCTCAGGAACAATGAATTTTCCTGTGAGAAGACAGATGGCTGGGAGAGAACAGTAAACGATGAGAGGGAGAGAGGTCCATGGGTAAACCACAGAGTTAATGTATGACAACCTCTCAAGCCATTTCAAACCACCTCCATAACCATACCAAATAGGACAATGCCTACTCAAGAAAATCTCAACAGACCCAAGCGCCCATCTAAGAACTTGATGAAGACGGTCTGAAAGATTGATTGGAGCTGATCCTTTGAAAGCTGGTAACTTAGGTGTACAGTAAACAGACCTCCATCCATGAGAATGCATCTTGAAACCCGTAAGAATATCTTCCGTAACAGAACCGTAGATCCAACCAATCTAGAGAACAAGGTTCATCATCAAAATCAAGAATCTATTTGCATATATACAAGAAAAAGTGAGGAGTTGTTTACCTCTTTTCCCCATTCGGTTTTATCTTCATATCCACAACTAATGACTTGGATAGCTTCTTGAAGCAAACAAGCAGGGCTTGCGTTTCTAGCCATCCCACCGTTTTGCATACGAGCAGACGCAACAAAAACAGGAGACTGACCAAACTTCTTCTCCAACTTCAATTGCATCGCCTCACTTGATTGTTCTACATTAGAGCCTATAGAAACATTTTTTTAGCAAACGTTGCTGACACCAAAGAAGTTATTATACACGGAACTGTAGTGTACCTTTAGTGACGCTACCCTCTTCAATATTCTCTAAAGCGTGGATCTGCTTAGACGCTTCCCTATTCTTCTTCTTCTTATCCGCAGCCACTTTCTTTTCTTGACGTTTCTTCCTTGAACCACAGCAAAGGAAACACCATTTTGGCCAGCAATTGCATGTCTTACCCGGAGCCTTCTTCTTCTTTGGTGCATCAAACCCGTAAAGTGCTTGCCTCCTGAAAACACAACCTGTCCCGACGTATATAGGCCCTTGTAACCCATCCAAACCCTTCATATTGATCTGTTATCAAAGATTCATTATTAGTTGGAAATGTACTTAAATTTTCAAGAATATAGAATGGGAGAACCTGGTGAATGTACTACTTACATCGAAGAACACAACATTGCGATTAGAGTATCGATCGTGCCTGTCAATCCCATCGAATCTTTGAGGAAACTGAACGTAACAGATTTTCTTTCCTGACTGAGGATCCATCATGAAACACATTGCTTCTCTCAGAGCTTTGCTATTGTTGATGTAGTGATCACAGTCAACGTTCAGAAGATATGGAGCATTTGATAGAACCCCCGAGACACGTATCTGTAGATGAATCAAAGAGTCAAGAACCATAGAAATGACAAGGTGTACATGAATTTACAAAGAGAAGCTTTTGAAGGTTACCAGGGAATTCATAGCTCCAGCCTTCTTATGGTGATCAAATCCAGGTCTCTTCTCACGAGAGACATAAACCAAACGAGGCAACTCGTTGTTTTCCACATCACGTACACCATCACTTCCGAGGAAAACCTATTACAAGAAAACCAGTAAGAAAATAATTTTACATAGAAAAGCTTTTCAGGAATAAAAGCATTTGATGAAACTCACCTGAATCATGCCGGGATGATCTCTTACACTGTTACCAGGCCAAGGTGTACCATCTTGCATAGTCCAACCTTCCTCAGGCACTTTCTGTGCCGTCGCTACTAAAGCATTGATCTTAACTTTGAACTCTTCATAATCTCTCTGTCAAACACACACAATCTTTCAAATCAATATCCAAAGCCATCATCTTATAATATGCTCATGAGAAATAAACTTATAAAGAAGTAGTAACCTTCATGGCTCGGCGTTCCCTGACAAATGCAGGATGGACTTTATTCTTCAAGTAGTCCATTTTATGGCAGAAGTACCACTCAGGAGCACGGGGCTCGATACAATATTTCTTACAGAAAGGAACCCATTTCCTTGCGAATTCTGCAGTCTCGGAAAGAGCTTCAAAAGTGAGCATAGCAGCACCATCATCAGATACATAACAAGCAACCCTGTCAATCGGATAGTCAACCGCAAGAATAGACAAGACAGTGTTTGCTGTAATAAGCGGAGGCTCTTTCAACGGATCCACCGTACTGACAAACACATCCACAGCGGATAGTTCTGATGGTTTCCCTTCTTTCTCATATCTGCAAAACAGAAAAGATGAAAAAAATATATTATTCCCAAAACAAAGTCATTAACATTTCCAAGTGTTGTGATTAAAGTACCTTAATGAGAGTCTGTCCAAGTATGTTTCTCGCTCGATAGGGTACCACTTGGGGAACTGATCAAGAACCCATGAAACCGCAAACCAGATCTCACAAATGACGGATATAAGCCACAGTGCATAAGCATCCTTGACAGGGTGAAGAATACGGTAGTGAAAGAAGAGACCAAGAATCACAAGACGTAGAACAATTAACATCCGGTATGGATTTATCTTGCTCGACTTGATTGGTATCTTCCTAGATAATGGTTGTCTTCCCTCATCCATCCTAAAGTACAAGAAAGAATCTTCATAAGTATCACTGCAAGGGAAGAGAGAAATAAACCAAAAGATTTTGTGTTCTGTCTTACATTGGGATATCATCACCATCTTCAAAATCAGGATCTCCTTCATGTTTAACAACTTGAAGTTTCTCATTCTGCTTCCTTTTCCAGTCCTCCATTCTATCTTTCCAAGCCACACTTCCATAACCGTAAACCGCAAGATCTTTCTGAGGAACCATAGGTCTTGGATGCGCTGCAATTAGACAAAGCAAATGAAAACTCAGTAACCATAGGAAACAATTTTTTTCACTCATTCAAAATACTAACACTTACCAGCAATGGTTGGATCAGCGAGAGAGGCCGGGTGGCTTTTATTGCTATGACCACCAAGTGAGGGAGGAACAATGAGAGCATGTCTGTCAGAAGAAATCTCAATGTCCTGTAATAAACAAAAGCCACAATGTAAGTAGATGAAATTACTGAAGATGTGTTTATATGAGTCAGCAATGAGACAGACTATTACCTCGTCTCCATAAGTCAGCAATGGAATTTGAGAGCCAGGAGGAGCTGAATCCAAATCAGATTGTGGGAAACCAGAGTGGCGACGAGAGACTGACATACCTTCAGAGACCTGATCAAACCCAATCCCACCGTTCTCGTACTCAAACTCATTGTCTAAATCATCAATGTCATCTTCCTCTTCATCATTTTCAACCCTTGGACTTCCTAACAACAACAACAATATAAGCCACAAATCAGCAAAATCTCTAACAATTCGCAAAACCTGAACACAGTCTAACGAACAAAAACAAAACCTTTAATCCGTTTGTAACGGGTTTTGCACTGAGGACAAGCTTGATTGCCTTCACGTCTTTCATACTCATAGCAAGGTCTACAAACAGGGAATGCACATTCGTTACACGCCACGAATGGTTCCCCATCAACTGTCAATTCAACCTCGTCTCTGCAGATTTGACATATCTGCCCACTCAGCTCTTGCACTGATCTTATCTGCACAACACAACAAAGTCAAAAAGACATTATCAGCTCAAAGTGACAGTACAATCTACTAAAAAGAACATAGATTGGATCTCAGATTCATGATTGCACTATGTGTCGGCAAGTGGAAACAGCTGTTAGATTGAAGAAACCTGTCAAAACGTATAAAACCTTCCCACCGACACATTCAATTATAGATTAATTTAGCTGCAAATGTGAGGAATCTAAGAAGAACCCTAAATATGAATTGATATCTACGGGTCAAACCCAGATCCAGAAGAGAAAAAGGAAAAGACTTTAGCACAGAAACAGAGAAACCCAGATCCAAAGACAGTTAATTTGGCAATAGAATAAATAAAGGTGAGATCTTTTCTTACTCTGGCACTCTCATCGGCATTGATAAGAACAAACTCGTTCCTGTTGTGTGAACCGGCGACTAACCGACCACCGGTGTTCATATTGTCCGAACACAGAAGCTACAAGCTTTGGATTCTTCTCACAGATCGATTGAGTGTGTGTGAGAGAGAGAGAGAAGAGTGGTTAATTAAGCAACCAGGTCAACTCAGGGCAGCTCGGTTCTCGGCAAATCGGAGAGTCCGAACAAATAAAGAATCAGACTTTGTTTGGAAATATCTTTAAAAAAATACAAATGAAGAAGAATAGTAATGAAGGAAATAAAGGGGAGTAGTGTGTGGGGTGTATTGTATATATGGTGATGGTATTGATTCAGCTGCAAGCCACAGCCTTTTGTTTTGTTTTCTCTCTCTCCTCCTCTTCTCCGAAAGTGCAGTCACAGAAATAAAGGATGATTCCAGAGAGAGAGAGAGATAGAGAGAGTCAATGGTGGAAGAGAGAGAGAGAGAGGGGAAGCTGAAAATGATAAAGGGGGCAGGCCAAAAATCTTTACAAACGCGTAACGAAGAAGAAAATTTGTGAGAGGCAGTGATTAGTTAAATGGTTAGATTTCCACATTTTAAAATTTTTATTAGTTTTGATTGTTAATATATTAATTTTAAATAATTATTTCACTTTTTTTATCAAATTAATTTTAATAAATATAATTACTTTCTTAAAGTTAACATGCTATCATTAAATAACATATTAAAATGTTAAAATGTTACTTTTTAAACAATTTTCTTTCAAAACATAATTTTTCAGAGAAAAAATATAGAAATTATGAGGAGAAAAAAATAAGTGAGATAATTTGTATTTCTCTATTTCATAATAATCAAAAAATTTGATTTTCTATGTAAAAAATTAATATTTTGACATTTTATGAAATTTTATAATATATTATATTTAGTGATCAAGATAAATGTATGAAATTTAATATGTTTAATAGTTAATTTTTTTAAATAATCGTTTTAATTTTTTTTATCACAAATAGTTCTAAAAGTATCAAAAAAAAAATTAATTTTTAATTTTTAATTTTTAAAATTTAAATATTTTTTATTTTAAAAAAAAAATAAATTTTATTTTCAAATTTACATCCCATAACTCTAAATTTTAAGCGTAAATTAATTAAATAAAAATAGATATTATATTTTTTAATAAAATATATTTTAATTATTTTTTATTTGAAAGTAATTTTGATGACAAAAAAAACTTGAAGACTATCTTAGATTATTTTATTGTTTTATATAGACAAAAAAAATCAGTTGAAATGAATTAGTGGGAGTAAAATCAGATAAAATAATTAAGTAAAATTGTGGAGACAGGAGTGTGGGGACCAATTAAACATGTGTGCTCTCTTCTCTCTCTGTCCTCCATTCCACTTGTTGCTGTTCTTGTGTTAACATGACCCAAAACACACACTATTAATAATTAAACAAATTTTATTTTGGGAGAGGAAGTGGTAGTTGACAAAAAAAATATTTTATTTTTTCTGGTTATGTGCATTTAACCTCCATTATTCGATCCAATAATATTATCTAATATTTTTCTCTAATTATTTGTCTGTGTATTCACGTTCATATAACATGTGCAACAAAATAATAATAGCATTTGTAATGAAATTTCACGGAAGTGTAAGGGGAAAATTGCTATAATGACAAAATCAAGGTCTTTTTGTTATTGTCCTATTATGTAAAAAAAAAATCCTCTTGTTTTGTTAATAGAACTTACAAGTGCTGAGAAACAAATATAGGGGGCATTTACTTACCAGACATAAAACACTCTGTAAGCATCGTGTCCAAGATCCTATTTTCTTGGTCTTTTTTATTTTATTTCTTGGTTCTAATTATTCGTATTAATGCTGTTAACATACTCCATGTTTATAGATTATGGTAATCACCGTTTTGTGCACGAGCCGTTTCATGGTTTTTTACTTTATTATATGTTTGACTGCATTGGTTTTCACTTTATTTTCATCCTTTCTAATAATTAGTTTGGTCATTTTGAGAAAAAAATTGAGATTTATTTTAAAAAAAATTTGTCATCAAAATAGTTTTAAAAAAAATATATATTTTATTAAATGATGTAAATATATATATTGGTTAATTAATCTAAAATTAAAGTTTAGAGTTATAGATGAAATTTTAGAAGCAATGTTTAAGATAAAATATAAAACTAAAATTAAAAAATTTCAAAATAAAAAAAATATTTTAATCATTTTAAAAAAAAACTATTTTATGAAAAAATCTTTAAAATAACTATTTAAGATATTTATTTTTTATTTATTTTGTTTATTACTATACATGTCCTACTAATAAATTACTTGTTTTGGTTTATGTTCTGTTAAAAGGGTATATATTTAGTATTATTTTTTTGAAACTAGGGTTTATATTAGTTTTTTTGTTCAAAGGGTTTATATTTAGTTTTTACTTATCTTATTATAAATCTCGGCACAGTAGCCATATTGCTAATTTGTTTTTCACTTTTCTCCCAGAGAAAATGTGCAATTATTGACACTATATCGTATCACACCACAAATATATGCCCATGAATTATGTCTATATATGTATACATTTGCCGACAAATAGTTCGTGATTTATATACATATCTAGAAGCAATATTTGGCTTTTAGGAATTCAATATTTTTTTGACTAGTTGATAGCCCGGAGAAATCAAGATAATAAATACTCCATATTTTAATGTTGCACAACAAACATATAAATATCTTATTATATAATGTAAAAAAGAGCGAACTTTATTAGGTTACACATCAAATGTCGTTTTCATGATTGATTGAATACTGTGTACTGTCTTCTCCAAGCCTTCGTGCCACATGCCTCTTATTATACAAACTGTCGGTGCCCTTATATATTCTTTTTTTCTCTTCTTATTATTGTTATTGCTAAGGACTATGGAGAAAATGAAACATAAAAATGTACACATGGCGTTTGCTTCTACTCTGGTAATCTATGAAAGTAAAATATAACTATCTTTTTTCTAGTGAAAATAAAATATAACTATCAGGATTAGTTAATCTACAAAATTACTTGTTTTATCAGGAATCCGAATGTACAACAATATTAAATATTAGAAAATAGAATGAGTTAAAACATTTCGTCATTAGAAATTTATGTCAAACCGATTAACGTATGGGGTTGTACTTCATCAGCTTGATTCGGTCGTATCACAACTATCCAATAATTTATTATATTCCATAGTAAATACAACGATAGAGCATGTGTTTTTGTGATACATATTGGAATGCAAACTATTTGTAAGGATACTATAAATTTTTATTATTATATTTGTTGATACATATATCAGTTAGTATAACTTGTTATTTGACTTTTCAAATTTTATAATTCGATAAATTTCACTCATAAGTGCATAACTATTTCTCAGTTAACGTATTTTGTATCTAAAAATAGAATCACAATATATGTAAAAATGATTTTGTTTGAAATTGAATTATATGGATAAGTGATGATTCAGTTCTAGTTCTAAAAAGAGAATGTTAGAACTTAAAAATATGCGATGGAATCCGAGGTTGAAAAAGAAGAACGAAAGAAATTTAATTTTAGATAAAAGATAACAACAGAGTAATTTAATATACATTACTTTTTCGGACGAGTTAGTTTTGGTGGTAAAAAAGTTGCAATTGCAAGTATTGTTACCCGAATTCAATTTGCACTGAGAGATGTTTTGTGTCATAATCGTATCAGTGCCGACTAATTTTGAGTTTAGACCGAGACAACTACCTATATAAAAAAAACAATATACATCACTCTTGTAAAAGAATGTATGTCCCCTTTGTTATTTACTTAGTTATGATATATTGGTTGATTAGATATGGCCCCTGTGTTCTCAAAAAAAAACACATGAATTTGCAAAGGTATCAAAATACATACTCATATAGACCTATTCTTATTATTATTTAAATTTTTTAAAAAGTATAGAAATCGTGATAGTATTAACTCAGTTTTATCGTTTATAATTCACAATAACACACTACTACACTAAACACAAATCACTACTCAAGGTCATCAAAATGAAAATATCATATGAATAATAAAACCAAAAACATGGTTGCCAATTTGTTTGGATCATCAAGTTTCAGGAGCTTTATTTCGATGTTTTTGAAATAAAATATTGTATACGTCTAGTATGCGGCCATCATAAACAGAAACACTACATTAAAAAAAGTTACTATAACCGAAATTGCGTAAACTTTGATCAAACCTACGATTAGTTTTGTTTTCTCGGCTCCACCTGCAATTTGATTCGATCCATTTGTTGAACAACGCATAACATAGCCAGTAAACAAGTGGAAATTACACCAATTGTGTGGTGTTTGTTGTCGTTTACATGTTTCTTTCTTTCACGTTTTAGTTTTTCTTTTGTTTTCTCACAAAATTAATATATCTCACTTTAAGACAACGCTATCGAAACGCATCAGTTAAGGTTGGACAGAATTTTTTACGCTTCATAATTAGCATATGGATAAATACATATAATAATACAATCTTTACATTATAATGTTACAATATATCAGTTAGTCTATATATATACTCCATTTAGTATAAATTAAGTTGTATTTATCAGAGTGTTCATTAATTAGGCGTAGGTGTATTAGGAATTGTAATAATATTGACCATTTAAGTAAGTGTGTATATGAAATACGATATCGATAATTCCTTTGTCTCTTTTTTTTTTATATATTTCATTTACGTGGATTTAGATATGAGAAATTGTTTAAAATATCACAATTTAAATATCACTTTACAAAATATTATTACTCAAAACCAAACGAGGACGGCCTAGTGATATTTGAGGGAGCTTCGGCCCCGATACGGTTCCGAGTTCGATCCGCTCTGGCCACCGGGGAATTAAAATTTGGACATCGCCAGCGACAGAGGACCCGTTTCGGCAGAGCTAGTCTGGATTCACTTCTGTGGGGCCAGGATACCTCTGTATAATTAAAAAAAAATATTATTAATCAAAATATATTTATATTTGAGTTTACACTTTATTGATTATTGTTTTGGTTTTAGTATTAAGGAGTTGTAATTAATTTATATATATTTTATAAATATTTAGAAAAATTAGTTTGATATTATTTTATCACAAATTTATGGTACTTATGAAAATAATCATTTAATAATGATATATTTAAAATAATATAAAATTTGTGGTAAAATTAAAATTTTTCTTTTCACTATTTACAATTTACATAGAAAGATTATACACACATATGTATATATTATTCCCGGATATTTGTAATTGTTTCCCTAAGACTATCTACAAATAGTAAATCATATTCAATACCCTACTTATATTTTTAACATTTCAAATCATTTTTTTCTTATACCTACTAACTTAACATATATTCAAATTTTCACATATAATATTTTTATTATTTCTCATAAAAATAGATTTTTATGTGCCAAAATTAAATAAAACCAACTTTTATTTATAAAATTTTAAAATGATAATTTTAATTTAAAATTAAAAAATAAAATTATATAATTATTTAAAAAATTGATTTGAAATACATTATGAAAAAGAAATAACTATATAGCTAATAGAAAATAATGTATATGTGTCACGTGTCATTTTTTTTTACTGATTTAACTAGTTGAATCTTTTCAACATGAATTTTCACGTCTGATTTTTTTATTCAAGTTATCATTACACCACATTCAACAATTTAATTCTTTTTCAAATGGATCTCATGATAATTATGTGTATTGGTTGAAGCACGTAAATGGTAATTTTCTTTATGTACATAAAAAAAATTAGTGATAATGATATGATTAGTCCAAACACGTATTGCATGACTGTACATAATTTTAGTGAAAGCTATATGATTAACCTAAACACGTGTTGCATGACGCAGTGGTGAATTTGACTCAATTTCATTTTACTACAGTATATGTTTACTAGTAGAAGTGTAATCATAACTGCGAGATAGTTGCGCACTGAGTAGCTTTTCAAAAAGAAAGAAATTAATTAATTATTTCTACGATGGCAATTTTTTCGTTTATTGGCGACTTTAAAGCGCATACGACGTCAGCCCAAAGAAAAATGTGGCCATTACATAACCATCCGAAGATAACATGTTGCACCTTTGGGTTTTACATATTAAGAGGTGCTACTGGTGTTGTTGTTGATCTACAATATTTATTATTTTGCAACTCATATAATATTATTATAAATATCATTAATGTGTAGGGTTTATAAACTACCTTTCATTTAATCTGTAAAAACACAATAAGATAATTGTCCTGTCGGTGGAGAGTCCAGAAATGGGTAAAAACCATTCTCCTAAATACTCCTATGTAAATCGGACCTCGTGGTCTGGTGGTAAAGGGAGGTGCCCGCCATCACGATAGTTCGAGTCCCGGCCACGGGATGCTTTATGCCATATAAGGTATTAGCGCCGACTGATCCCGGATCTGGGGGATTAGGTGGGTCTACAGCTCAGATAACTTCTAGTTAACAAAAAAAATAAAAAAAATAAATAAATACTCCTATGTACGTTTTAAATTGATATTTACTCGGAAAAAAATCGATACTTCAAATACATATATTGCATATTAATGAAAATATACAGTTTGGCACACGAATATTGAAATACTACCTTAAGTAAATTATTGCAATAACCGATAATCATAATTTTATTGAACCTCTCTTTTTTTTTAAGTCTACGAATAATGTAAAACTACACACTAACATGGTTAGATATACATAATACGATTTTTAAACTATTCGTGGTGGCAATAAATTTGAAAAGTCATATTCTACACAATTAAGCCCAAATTATCAAAAAAAGAAATAGACGAAATTAGCAAGAAAAAGAGGAAAGAACAGAACAAAATCGGACAGCTGTGAAATTGCTTCGTTGTACTTTAGACAACCGACAAAAAAAATATCTTTAAACTGGTCCGAACTAAAGTAAACGAACTCCAACTCCTCTCTCAGATTTGCCGGGCAGCGTTTCCGGGCAGCGGTCACCTAAGGTCTTTGCGATAAAAGTCTTTTAGACAGCTCATCGCCAGTTTTAACTCACCGTAAGCTTACGTCGCCTGATCAGATTCGAACCAACTCTTTTCTTCTAAATAAAATAGATTTGTTTCGACCTTTAGGGTAAGAAAGTTTGACTTCTTTTTTACTTTTAACGGTAACAAACCGACAATTGACTATGAATATAAGAATTAAGAAACCAATTCAGACGTAAATCATATTTTTTTTAGAAAATATTATAATGGTAGTTGTTCAAGGAAATTATTATATGTTAAGTTAGGTGTATCTCTTGAATTGAAAATAAATTTACGGGGCGGCGGATAAGAGATCAAATTAATAAATAATGTGAAAGAACACATGCAAAAGATTGGTCTTTGTATGTCATTGCCATGTTCTTCCCTAATACCCCATATTTTTTCAAGCTATGTGATTCTCTTTAGGATAAGTTTTTTTAAACATTAGTTTACAAAAATAAAAGTTTTAAAAACATTTCACAAATAAAAATCAAAACTTTATGTTTCTTCGTTGTCTTTTTCAACGTGAGAATAACTGGAAGAAGAATAGAATCTTGATTTCTAAATTTGGGAGATTGAAACAAAAGTAAGGGAGAATATGTTTTTGTAAGAAAGGAAGGCTTTTCATTTGATTCCAAGTTCAACCTAATAGGCAATCAAAATAGTTAAACAAGTCACCTACATCAACTATATTTATATAAAACCGCTAAAATTCAAAACAAAGTGGCTGTAGTTTAGTGGTGAGAATTCCACGTTGTGGCCGTGGAGACCTGGGCTCGAATCCCAGCAGCCACACATACTTTTTAAAATGGGCTTTCATCAACTTTTTCCTATTCCCCTTTTAATTTGGGCTTCTCGAACCATTCATTTTTTAAATCGTTAATTCCTTTCACCTTCATTCATTTATAAATGGGCTTTTTTAATTTTGCATCCTTTATATAGCAGGCTTCCCTTTTTTAAATTGGGCTTCAAGCCACACATACTTCTAAAATGGGCTTTCATCAACTTTTTCCTTTTGGGCTTCTCGAACCATTCATTTTTTAAATCGTTAATTCTTTTTACCTTCATTGATTCATAAATGGGCTTTTTTTTTAATTTTGCATCCTTTATATAGCAAGCTTCCCTTTTTTAAATTGGGCTTCAAGAATGATTCAAGCCCAAAGACTTTCCTCCAAAAAGCAACAAAATATTTCGCCTCCATAAACCGGGTTATTGTAAGTCCGATAAACCCAGAACAGTAGAAAGTAAAAACAAGAAGAGAGAAACATGTTTGAAGATTTTGTAGAACTGTTCGTTTCTTCATTTTTTCCAGACACGAACTGTACCATCCACTGAAGAAGTCAACATGCAATCCTCTTTGGGGTGGTAACTCACGCTTGTAACCTGTCAAAGCAATCGATTAGAACAAATCAAAATCAATACTTACTCACGAGTCAGCAAAACATGAAGCAAGAAAAAAAAAAGGAGCGTTGAATCTTTTACCACTAAATCATGAGCTCGAAATTTGGATACAACTTTTGCATCCACCAAATCCCAAAAGTAAACCATTCCATCCTCCGATCCTCCAATGACATGTGCATCCGAGTTAGTGAGGCAACAATCGGTTTTAAATGACTGTTACACACGTAAAAAAATCAGTCATGATTAGTCATAATACTCTTAATGTTGTAACTGAGATACCATTAAGCAGCCATGGACAAAAATATATGGTTAATTTCTCTTGACTAACCTTAGAGATGTGACCTTTATAGACTTGGAGTAGCTCTCCTGTGGTTCTGTATTGTCAAAGATGTTCATAAGACAATCTTGCATGAGAAATTTTACTTATTAGTAAACCTACAAATTTACAATTGGAATTGTTACCGGTCAAGCAGACGCAGAGTAGAGTCCAAGCAACCAGCTAAAACGCAGTTTCCGTCGTTTGATATCGATATACAGTTAACCGGTTGTCCTAAGTTATCCGACATCTCCCTGTTTCCAAATTAAAACGAAACTCAGCTCTTTCATTTCTTGGCCAAAAGAAATAACAATACATAATTTTTTTTTACTGTGAGGAGTTTTGTACATACCTACCCATACGTATGTCAAATGTCCTAACAGTTCCATCGACACTACCACCAATAATCTCAGTCTTTGTTAAAACAACAGACATCACTGTATCCAAAAACGTATCAATGATCTGAATAAAACATCAAATAAAACAAAGCTAGTTAAGTTTTAGTTCTAGAGTAATCCAAAATTTGGAACCCCGAAAAAAAGGAAAGGAGCAAAAAAAAAAAACCTGAACCGGCTCAACACTATGAGATCTGCAGTCCCATACACGTAAAGAACGATCGAAGCCAGCTGATACAACAACAGCTGATGAATCATTGAACTTCACCGCATTGACCTGACAATAGAAGAGAATGAAATTTATGCAAACAAAAATCCTAATAAGCCAAGCTTTACCTCGCCGTCGTGACCACGGAACTTACGGATGACGCGTCCGGTTGAAACATCCCAGTAATAAACTTGTCTATCACCACCACATGAACAAAACTTTGCATTGTCTCTGTTAAAAAGAACATGAAAGAAACAAACACACTCAACCACATAAACTCATAAAGATCTGAGCTTTCGTTTCATATCCAATCAAGTTCAGCTTCAAAGCAACTAAAAAAAAAGAATCATCGAAATATACACCAAAAAACACACTCATCATATCAGCTTCTCCACCAGCTAAACAATCCTGCTTGATATTAACGAAACATAAACTCCTACACTTGAAACTCCTTATCCAATTCATTCAACAAGTAACCAAGGATCCATTAGTTTGGCCTATTATAGCTTGAATCAATCAACTCAATCTTAGCAGCAAGCAACAAACAAAAACACACAGCCAGAATCCTATATAAACTTAAGTAATCTGAAGATGAGGAAGGTTCATACGAAGTAACGTGAACGTCGCGGACCTCGCGGCCATGGGATTTGTAGGTCTTGATTAAGATTCCACGGTGCGGGTTCCAGAGGCGGATGGTTCGATCCTTCCCGCATGTTAAAGCGTAGTTTCCGTCGCCGTTAAACCTCGCCGCTAAAACCGCCCCTTCGTGGCCTTTGAGCAGGTTCGCCTCTTTCGTCGGCAGCTCCGTCGTCGCGCTCATCTCTTTTCTCGCCTGAAAGTTATAGTGAGGTTTCCATATAATGGGCTTATATTAAAAATAGACTTAATAGTTAGTTTCGAATTAATGGGTTTAATAAAGCCCAGTATAGTTTGGGCCCATCAAAATGGCAATAGCTTCGAGTATTTGGATTTTGTTGCATGATGATATACGTAACCCTTTTTGCTAAATTTTACAAAAACTAGTAACGATTAACAAAGTATATTGTATTTTATAAATTCTTATAACTTTATGTTGTAAATTATAAAAAAATGTATAGTTCTATTTAAAACCATTATACATTATTTTTAAAGTTGTTAGACAAAAAAAAAACTCTCTAAAACAAATACTTGTTATATTTTAATACATAAAACTCTCTAAAAACATTAATAAATTCTTGCATGATTGTTCGTAACGTAATGCATACGTATAAGACAGAGAGATGCATGACAATAAAAGCTAATATTAATTAACCACGATGGCTTGTGATGGTTAATAACACAAGTTAAACGAACGAAAACCTCTTATCGTCCTCATTACATTCACACTATATATATAATCTGGTCAAATCACTCATTATCATCGCTTATTATTAGGACAAAAAAGCAATGGCCTCTAACAGTTTCATGTCTCATATCGACCGTCCACATCATCACCGTCGCTGAGGCAAGGAATCTAGTGACTTGGACGGTGGCTGCCGATCATTCCGGCACCGGCAAACTAATAGAATGCTGGAACGCGGCGTTGGAGCTTAAGTCTTGCACCGACGAGATAGT
Organism: Moricandia moricandioides; assembly: GCA_905132885.1. NCBI lineage: Eukaryota > Viridiplantae > Streptophyta > Magnoliopsida > Brassicales > Brassicaceae > Moricandia > Moricandia moricandioides. Next base: position 244,214 of record CAJHQQ010000046.1, read on the forward strand.
CAAGTTCTTCATTAGCCGTAACGGTACGGCTGAACCGGGTGTATCCGCTGGAATTGATAAAGACTGTTGCGGAGCCGTTGGGTTGATTGTGAAACAATGTTGGTTCGTTATGTTTACTTCTTTAGGGCTTACGATTATGGAAGGGAATATGCTTAGTGAGTATTGTGGTTTTCAAGCGGAGAAGCCTGTACTGTCTCCGTCTCCATAGCCGGAAACTCTGGCCTTGTGTCCGAGACTTGATTAAAATTAAACTACATGGTTCCTTTTTTATTGAAGTTATAAAAAGTTCATAAAATCGAACTATGTTTTGTGTTCTTCTATATGTAAAACATGCATATCTAATTTGTTTCTTTCAGTCCGAGTTTGAATAAACGAATGAATTAAAAGGTTTATTTTCTAACACGCGTAACAATTAACATGTGAAGCATGTACATTTGCTTTCTCAATGCCACAGCCAAAAAAGGTTGATGCAAGCAGATTGGATCCACCATTACAAAGCATTTTCCACTGCTTTTTTGATATCCAATCACCAAACCGGAATTACACCCGGGAAAAAAATAACCTAAACCGGAATCTCAACTCCCCCATTGTATTTGCTTCATTCCCGGGTTAAATCATATTGAAGCTCGTCCTCATATGTATAAATCTCTAGACTCACCTGATGGTTTCTACTGCAAGCTTGTCAATATTCAATCGACAATCTTATCTACCAAAATCTTCAATAGTGTACCAAGACTTATAATTTGAAGTAATTCGTTCTTCCTCTAATTGACACGTGATATATCGTTATTGGCGATCACTGATCAGTGGTATTGTTTTTTTTGTTGTTGTTGTGGTAGATTAGATGCTGATTCCGTATTATATTAAAATTCAACGTTTAAATTTTGTGAAGCTAATCTTCTTTATTTCATTGACGACAACGATAGCTCTTTTCTTGACCAAACCATGATTTGTTTTGCTTTCTCTTCTTTAGTTGTCTTTTTTCTTTCTTTTTAGACGGTAGGTTCACTTTAAAATCTGAGGAAGAAAAAGATTGGGGATGCGTATATTCCTTGAATGCATCCTTCTCATAATTTACATAATCATCAAAACTTAGGGTTTGAAAGAACGTGGGTACCTAAGCAATGCTGCAGGTTTCTTCACTATACTTTTAGAAGAATATTTTATATTTATGCCACGCTAAAAATATGAGACAACACTAACAAACGAGAGAGTAGTACCAGACCTGAAAATCTACACATTATTCACTCATCGAAAGTTAGGTTTTGTATATTCTAGCCTAAAAATATGTATATTTAGAACCATGCGGCGGTACGTCAGATGCACTTGAGAGAAAACCCGATACGATGAACCTGAGGTTCGAATCTCGCTAGTAACGTGGATATGGGCTATTGCTTTAGAACAATTTGAATGTTTAGATATGTCTAATTAATAGATCAGAGTTTGATTATTTTCTTTTAAGAAAAAACATGTATATTTATTAGTTAAAAAGGTCTAATAATATTGATAACAAGTGAAATGCTACGTACCTATCAATACATATAATCGGAACTTAGTATGGCGTGTTTATTTCGACAGCGACGCTCCAAGGGAAGGTCGGTGCAAGGTTTATGAGCAGAGCCGGCCCTTGGGGCAAGCCAAGGAAGCAGTCGTTTCCAGCCTTTTTATTATAAAGATATTTTCAGTCACATTTTTTTTAAATTCTTTTTTAGTCTAATGGTAAAATCTAAAAGTTATAATCTTTCTTTGTGTAACCAGTGTTCAAAACCCCACAAAAGCAACCATTTTTTTTAAATTTGCTTCTAGCCATAGATTTCTTAGGGCCGGCTCTGTTTATGAGAACTTTATCATACCATTAAAAATCAGTCAATCATTGATTGGTTAGATACAAAAAGTAGTCTTAAGGAAATAAAAGTCTTTATATCCAAAATTTAAACAAAATAGTTTTCAGGTGATTATGTTGGTTTCGCCGACCAGACCACATGTTATATATGTATACCAAACTATCAAAATGTGATTTTAAAAGATGGACATGAAGGGACTATTAAAGCTAAATTTATACTATATAATACTGGCGATAGTATATGGATTATTGATATTATTTTTGCATGGCTGAAACTCTTGATTGCGTGGACGTTAGCGGTTTACGATCACCATCTACTTTGCTTCTATACGTTTAAACCACATGCGTAATGTGTCATCAATCACTTTAATCTCACTGGTCCTTTATTTTACTTTATTTTCTCTTTTAAATTGGTTCCATATATTGAATACATTATACATTAGTATTAACTTATTTCCGGCGTCTTTTATTGGATAACCCGAAGGGATAACTTAGTTTAAGGCGTTTATGTTATGGATCACGATCGAGTCTATAAAATTAACCATCTAGTACGCACAAAAAGCAATAGGTAATCCACAAAACTTTTAACTGATAAATTATTTCTCAACTAGCTAAGTGCATTACCTTTTTTTATTAACTAATCAATATTCCTTTCAGTGTTGGACCTTTTTTGACAAATCAATTTTGAACGTTACACACGCTAATTTTTTTATTATTGTTAACCGTTACACAATAGCTATAATTAATATATATAACTAATCGAGTTCACCGTATCGGTACGTTAACGTGTTTGGAAAATGTTACTATTCACAATTCGTCTCTTAGTTTTTAATGACCAAAAACTTTATAACGTGTTCTCTTTTTATACAATTCGAAAGATTAATAATAAAGCTTGGTCTTAGTTGTTAAAGTTGTCGCGAACAAAACTCGTGAGATGGAATAACAGGACTGCTAAGCATTTTCTTATATTAAATTGAGAAACAGCATACATACATGATTGCATAACTATCGTATATAATCTGTAATTTCACTTCTTTTTTACCTAATGATTCTGTCATTTCACTAACCATTTTTTGACAATCTGAAGATATCCGGCGAACTGATTCCTAACCGACTAGTTCCTTGGACCTGTTTACGAGCGTCAAACAGACCCCACTAACCATTTGTTGCTTACGAATCTATGTTTTCATAGTACCATTCAGTAATTTGTGGATCAGGTTAGTGTGGCTTGGACCGTTTGGTGATTAATTAGTGGACGGAAAGAGAAACGTACATATAAAAAAAAAATTCTCTAGTCAGCATCTAAAATAATTTGATTGGTATAGTGAGACTGTGACACGAAAGTAACAACTTTTCTCTTCTTCGACTCTTAGCTACGTACTATTATTCCATTATTTTCGAATATCACCGACGTAAAATATCAAACCTACGCGTGGTTGTGTCTGTACTTATATAAATACCCACTTAGCTTCTTATCCTATATCAAAGAACAACATTACAAAGAGTATAACACATATAAATCTTTCCAAGAAGTCAAAACAAAAACCAAAATCATCAACCTATATCGATCGATGGACATGGAGACCAAGAAACCATACATGGTGGTGACAATGATACAACTCATATATGCAATCATGTTTCTGATCTCCAAGGCTGTCTTAGATGGCGGAATGAACACTTTCGTCTTCGTTTTCTATCGTCAAGCGTTCGCTACCATCTTCTTGGCTCCTCTCGTTTTCTTCTTTGAGCGGTACATAACTGTATACTTCTCTACATACATTGGTTGATGGATGAGTATGTACAATCTTTTTCCAAAAGTATATATATGTTTCTTTATTCATTGTGTTATTAATTTTTGTTCTTCAGGAAAAGTGCTCCACCTCTTTCATTTGTGACCTTCATCAAGATCTTCATGCTCTCTTTATTTGGGTAAGTACTTTTTAGGATTCATTTAATTTGATTTTTTTTGTCTACGTTTATATGTCAAATGATTATTTCAACTCAAAGTAATTCAGAAAATATAACTTACATAACAAGGGAAAAATGCATCATATTACAAATTCGATTGTTGATAACCAACATTTTGTGTTTTCTTGTGTGCATTAGTCAGAAACTTAGAATATTAAAACTCTTTACGGTTAAATACTTTTTATCAATATTTTCTTTAAAGTTATACTAACAAACGCGAAATGAGACTAACTTTTTATCTTCTGGTGCTACTTGCGTTTTCAAAACACTCTCTTCTAATTATCAATTAAACTTTATCTTTTGGTGCTACATGCGTTTATAAAACACTATTTTTTTATCTATACTGAAATTTCAGTGTGACATTGAGCTTGGACTTAAACGGAATCGCATTATCATACACGTCGGCGACTTTGGCCGCGGCCACAACAGCTTCCCTTCCGGCCATCACATTCTTCTTGGCTCTCTTTCTTGGGTATGTACTTACATTTCTCTTGGCTCTCTTAATTATATTTGTAATCTTTATTTGTTGTTTATATAAATAAATGTTGAAGAATGGAGACGCTTACGGTTAAGAGCATACAAGGAGCAGCGAAGCTTGTGGGGATAGCTGTCTGCATGGGAGGAGTAATTACATTAGCCCTTTACAAAGGTCCAATGTTAAAATTACCTTTATGTCTTCACCTCTACCATCACCAGAATATTCCCGGCCACGTCTCCAACGGTTCCACCTCGTGGCTCAAAGGATGTGTCCTCATGGTCACCTCCAACATTTTATGGGGCCTCTGGCTCGTTTTGCAGGTGCCTAATCAAATTTCTCCATACATTATTATGTTGCTTAGTTAAATAATTAATACTAAATTTAGTAAGGTGTGACGTGATAAAAACATATCACTTGAAAAACAATACCATAGATATGTATTTCAAACACAAGACAAATTGTGAAACAAAAGTGAATTTATAAAAATGACACGAGTCGAGTGAATAACAAGATTTGTTTGGATTTAATCATTTATTTATTTATTGTGCTAACTGAATCATTATAATATTTTCTACCTTTTTGTTTGTTTTCGCTATGTGAAAACAGGGCCGTGTGTTAAAAGTCTACCCTTCGAAGTTATACTTCACAACTCTTCATTGTCTACTGAGTTCGATTCAATCATTTGTCATCGCGATTGCAGTCGAGAGAGATATCTCAGCATGGAAGCTTGGCTGGAACCTACGACTCGTTGCAGTCATTTACTGTGTAATTAACTAACTCCATTCCATTTCACATTAATATCCAAATTCCATAATAAATAATCTAAGAATATTTTACTAAATAATATAAACAACAAAATATATGTAGGGATTCATTGTAACAGGCGTAGCATATTATTTGCAATCATGGGTTATAGAGAAGAGGGGACCTGTTTTCTTATCAATGTTCACTCCTTTATCTCTTTTCTTCACTATCCTCTCTTCAGCGATTCTACTTTGTGAAATCATCAGTCTTGGAAGGTTCTACAATTTTTTTTTTGAAGTTATATTATCATTTTCTTTAAATCTAAAATAAATTATTCAATAAATTAACTTATATGTATGTATTTTTTTCAGTATTCTAGGTGGATTATTATTGATTATAGGACTCTACTGTGTGTTGTGGGGGAAAAGTAGAGAGGAGAAGAACGCTGGTGATGAGAAGACTGATCCACATCATGAAGATGATGTCGTATGCAATGAAGTGAAGGTTGTCATTAGTTGAATGAATGTCTTAATTTGTATTAAAGATGTGCTAAAGATTAGGCTTATTACTCTATCGATACGTGGCTAATTATTCACATAATAGTGTCCATATGTTTTTTTGTCTCACTTAACTATATTTATCCGTACACACATGGTGACATGGAAACAGACTTCTTAACCCATAATATTAATAAAGAAAAAACACACTAGAGATCAAACTCATAAATTGAAAAAATTGTCTAAAAGAATGCTTACAGAAGGTGGGTTAACCTGAGAACGAAGGGTTACTCCGTCGACGGCGAAAAACGAGAGAGAATAGTTGCCGGAGATATTCGATGCGACGAGTGACCTATAAACCCTTCACTATTTTTATTTTAAATGTAAGTTCACCCGAAACGTCGTCGTTATTAAATTTGGCGGGGAAAATAAATTCGGTTATGCACTTTAACCAGACGGTTTAACTGAGTGGGCCTTGGGCTGCGAAGATTGGGTCATAAACAGGCCTTTAATATGAACGAAGAAGCCCAATGATGGCAGCAACCTGAACGTCAGAAGATGATTCAGAACTGAGATCTCATAAACCCTAAATCCCAAATCGGATCCTTAAACGAAGAAGATGATTAGGAGAAGAATCTCTTCGATCATTTCATCGTCTCTCTTCAATTCTTCGATTCATCAAACTGCCAAACCCAGATCCATCTCTTCGCCGCTTCTTCAATGCCGTCGATCTCCGATCCTTACTCAAGTTCCCACCTTTGCTGGCGGAGTATCGTCGTTTCATGGAATCAGGGCTTACAGTTTGTTGAGCTTGAACGATCTGAGAGACAATGTGCCGAGAAAGCTCAAGACGAGGAAAGGTAGAGGTATTGGGTCTGGCAAAGGTAAAACTGCGGGACGAGGTCACAAGGGGCAAAAGGCGAGAGGGACGATGAAGTTTGGTTTCGAAGGTGGGCAGACTCCTTTACGACGCCGTTTACCTAAACGTGGCTTCAAGAACAAGTTTAAGCTCCATTTTCAGGTTAAAGCTCTCATCTTTCGATTCTGAGATTTGTCTCTGTGGTCTAGAACTCATTAGATTAGGGTTGAACTGGTCACTTGTTAGCTTCTTTTAGAATCTCACTGATGTTGTGTTTTAGCTGCTTGTAATGAAATAGATGATACTGTCTCAACGCTCTGTTGATGCAGCAACTAAAGATGTATATGGTTGTTGTGTGACGCAGCCGGTTGGTTTGGGGAAGATCGCTAAACTCATAAACGCTGGGCAGATAGATTCCCACGAGTTGATCACAATGAAAACGCTCAAGGTTTGGTCACACTCATCACTCTTTGATTCACATGTGTCTGCTTTTTACTAAACCGTTAAAGCCCATCTGCAGGATGTGGGAGCCATAGGAAAGCAAATAGAAGACGGAGTAAGACTAATGGGTCGTGGTGCTGATGAGATCAAATGGCCACTACATTTTGAGGTTACCATTTGAATCATGAACTAGGGTGTTTACATTTTCCCCGTAGTGTCAAGTCATTGGATCAGTCCATGAAATTCGCTATGCGTTATTACAGGTTTCGAGAGTGACAGTAAGGGCCAAGGAGGTGGTGGAAGCAGCAGGAGGATCAGTGAGAAGAGTGTATTACAACAAATTGGGCTTGAGGGCATTGCTTAAACCGGAATGGTTTGAGAAGAAAGGAAGGCTATTGCCGAAAGCAGCAAGACCACCTCCTAAACAACAAGATAGGGTTGATAGCATTGGACGTCTTCCTGCTCCAAAGAAACCCATCCCGTTCTATGCAGCTGAGGAAAGCAAAGTTGAGTCTCCTGTTGAATCATGATTTTGTGTTAACGTTTGATGTTTCGGTTTAAGTTGATTGTGTTGTTTCTTGGTCTTGTTCTTACAAGAAAAAAAATTGAGAATGGTCGACGGACCAAATAATGTCATTCACGTTTTTTCTTAAGCATTTTCTTATTCGCTGTTTGAGATCAAGGCCGTCTCGTTTAGACAGAGTGGGCCAAGCCCTTATGACATCTCTTGTGACGGTATCCAATTTTAAAATTATTATAGGGGTAAACAGAAAGTATCAATTAGATATCAAAATAACTGAAGGGTGAACCTGAGTTACAAAAACCAAATTGGAATGATTATTATTGGTTAGTAGATTATAGGCCTGGGACGTATTATCCGTTATCCGGATTCGATCCGAGATCCGTCCCGGATCCGCTCCGAAAATAGGATATCCGGAGTGCCCGGATCCGAATTCGGATAGTAAAATTTCGGATCCGTCTAGACCGGATCCAAATCCGGATATCTTAATTTTTAGGTCTGGATCCGTGTTTTTAAAATATATTAAATTTTTAATTTTATTAATAATTATATTTAATATATTAGTATTTATACATAAAATATCTTTTTAATATTATATTTAAATTTTACTAATATTATATGTCAAAGATATTTTCATAAATTTTGTATAAATATTTAATTTATGTTTTATTTTTAGATTTTTTCTATTTTTAAAATATATATATTTTTTTTAATTATTTTTACGGATCCGGATCCGAATCCGAATCCGGGTATCCGCGGATATCATAATATCTAGACGGATATCCGAAGTCTGGATATCCGGAAGACGCGGATCCGGATCCGGATACTAAAGTCACGGATCCGGATCCGGATATCCTAAAATACTCCGGATATCCGATCCGTCCCATTACAGTACATCACTGCAAACTATAATGGCCAATTTTTAAATCAAATCTCAGAGATTATTTCTTGTGCAAAAGCAATAGAAATATAATTATAGTGGTTACAGACTGTAACTTACAGTAACTTTCTCAAGTGGACTGTCAAAGTGATAAAGGGTAATTATTGATAAAGATCATAGTATAATACTACCATGAATACACAATTTTCAAAAAGATTTAGGGTTGTTGGAGTTGTTCTTTTTGTAACTTTTTTTTTTTAATTTTCGTTCAATAACATAATTTGGTAGACAGATACAGAGCGATATGTAATAATGCTAATTTGCAAAAAAAAAAAAAAACATATCTTTTACATGGAAAGTAAATTTACAAAAATAACTGATACGTCACTTTTTTTTACTTTGTAGTTTCCCACAACTATACTGTGTGTAACAGTATTTTTAATAAAATTAGCAGTTACCGCCGTGTATAATTCAGCTAACTTACAGGAAAGGGGAATGATTACCTGAATTTAAACGACAGAGCATGAAAAGAAAAAAGTTATTTTTCGAGGTTTCAGACCTCATTACTCTAAACAAACATGTGATGATGATGATGATGAGTTGATGATATTTTTTTAATACGAAGTTTGTTATACACAAGTTTGTTAATACGAAGATCCGTGTCATTGTATTTTCACTTAGACAATCATGATATTTTTAAACATTATATGTTTTCTAACTACGAAACCGCATGATTATGAAATATACCAATTTAAGCGAAAAAGTCCATAACGGTGATGATTGCATCGTTAGATTTGTACAATGTCTAATAATTAAAATAAGTTAAATGACTATATTGATTAGATGCATGTATGCAAAGCGTTGTTTTTTTTTGCTAAAGTATGCAAAGCGTTGTTGGTCCATCACATTGATAATTCACGATTGACATTTCAAAGAACATTATTGGTTACAAGCAAACAAATAAATAGATCCCAAAAAAGTAGATCATATATATCACAAGACCAATCTGTATCAAACTTTATAGTTACACCATATACTTCAGTTCTCATTAAAGTTGAACGATTAGGCAAACTCTTTTACAACATGCATAACTAGTCCTCAAACAAAGTCGGTCCTTACACTGTGATACGTCCAATAATACAAATTCGTGTTATAAAACAAAATTAACAACTTCCAGTTACAAGTTAATCATGGATTATATATGTGAATCAAACCAAAAACACATTTTCTTGTCATCTCAAAAATAAAAATAAAAATAACACCATTTACAGCAGCCTAAATTTCAGAAGCAAGGGGTAAGATAGGAAAACCAAATAAAAGAAAAAATAAAATAACTAATAGAAAAATAAATAAAAAAAGTACGTGGGGGTGACCTTTAAAGCTTTTCACGGGGAAGATCGATCCCAAGTAAGTAAACCGATATCATTGTGTTTTCTAGAGGGACCAGAAGCTGGAACAGGGAAGTGACGTGGCAAGAATCCCAAGAACTGTCGAGATGAAGATGCAACGACGTCCTTGTCTTTCCTCTGTGGTCTAGCGTTGAAGACGTTCTTGCTTGTTCTTGCTCCGTTACAGAACCCAACAAGAAGAAGGAGAAGGAGAAACCAAAAGTGAGTTCTTGATATGAAGTTTCGAGACGACATTGTTGAAGAGAGGTTTGCTTGTGGAGAGGTTCTTGGTGAAATGGTTTTAATATCGTGAAAGGACTTTGTGTTTTTTTTTGTATGTTGTTGATGGGAATAGAAGGAGATTGGTGAATGAATTTGTTGACAGCAAGAAAATATGGGCAGATAGAGATTGAGAGGGAGAGAGAGAGGGGGAGACTCTGACTATGAGGTTTTATGTGTATTTAATTAGTTCTGATATTTTCTATTTATTTTTTCAAAGTCGTTTTCTATATAAACCACAAACCACGCAAGTAGTTGTAGACTTGTTGTCATTTGGTCAAGTACATTTGGTCTACACGCCCAAGTTCTGTTTAGTGTTAGGTTTTTAGACTATATTTGTAGATATTTTAGGCTTTTTATTTCAATTTCATCGTAGCAAAAGAAACAAAAAAATATACATTTCTTATAAATTTATGATAGTTGTGGGTTTTATTGAGATTCATCCAAAGTTTGGAACATGTTCGGCTTTCGGCTGCCGCATTGCCTGAATTTGACTAGTAATCACCATGAAAACATTAAACCAATAGAAAAACAACGGATATTAAACAAAATTATAGGAATGAGAGGACTGTTTATCTTTTTATAATATTTAGTGAGGAAAAAAATAATTATATATTTCTCTACAATAAAAAAACAATAAAAATAGAAAGGAAAAACTATTCCTAATAAATGGTAAAAAAATAGGAATGTTAATCAAAATTTATCAAAAAAAAAATGTTAAAGAATGTATTATTCTTCTTCATTCCTCAGTCACCGGTCATATTCCTAATCAGTTTGCATATTCTTAGCCATAAAAAAAGTACACAACGGTTGTAGGTTTTGTTCTTGCGTGGTATGGTTTTGGGTTATAATTACCCACAAATTGGAGAGCACGTTTTAAAGTCGATAAGCACACAAATGGTTCTAGACTTGTTGTCATCAAGGAGTTTTGGTTTATAGATGCGTTTGGGTTTAGAGATGCTTTTTGGTCAAGGTGTACATATAAGTGTCCCAAATTAGCTTAAACAATATTGTCTAGAAAAAAAAAAAACAAGAGGAAATGTGAAACTAGTTTGAAACAAAAAAAAAATGTTTCCTGCAGAGGAGGGGAAATATTAATGAATGATGTGAAAGTATAAACTTTTTGTATCCTCAATATTTTTTTTTTTTAAATGAATGTTAAATTTATTCAACCCAAAAAACCTTTTTACAATGAATGCGCCATCTATTAAATGTTTTTAGAAAGAATTATAAATTTTTTTGACAAGCTCATCGAGTAGCAAACCATCTTCTCATTGCCTCCTCGAAGCCCTTCCCTCCCAACATCTTGACTGTAGAGATTCTGTTTCTTACTCCCTTGTCTATATAACCACGCAAGCTGTCCACGGTTTGAGCTTGTTTCCCATGTCTACGTCCATTCCTTTCTTGCCAAATAGAGTACACCGTCAGCTGGAAAGTGTAGCGGAGTAAGAAAAGCTGAATCTTGTCTTGGCGCCCATCAACTAGCATTTTCAATATTTCTGTCCAGACATGTGAATAGTTTGTGCCCAACATGTTTGACATCAGACTCTTCCATACTGCGTTGGAGTAGGAGCATTCAAAAAAGATGTGATTTCGAGTCTCTATCGTTGTGTTACACAGTACACATGATGAACTCGCTCGCTGATTCCATCGAACCATTCTATCCCCTGTAGATAGTTTGTCGTGTATTGCAAGCCACGTGATAAAAGTGTGCTTTGGCGTAGCAAAAGAGAACCATATACCTCGGTGCCAATCACATCTTGGCGAAGCAGGACGAGTCAGCTTTCGTGTGCTCTTTGTGCTGAAAGTGTTTTTAAAAATCGCGCCATTATATCTCCAAAGTCTTACATCATCCATACTCGTGAGACCTCTAACCCGAAGTTTCAAAATCTCGCCTTCGATATTTTTTAAGAGTTCAGTCCTATGCCTTCTTGGCCTATAGGATTGAATCGCTGTCTCCACTGTAGCTTCCAGCCTTAAACCCAGATCAATACATCCCCTAGGTCCCAGTAGATCGATCAGTTTTTCCAGTGGACACCACACATCAAACCAAAAAGATGTACTCGAGCCACTCTGTACTTCCACTCTTGTTAGCGCCGCTGCCCGTGATCTGTACTTCAGTAATTTTTTCCAGGTCCATGAGCCTAAAGAACTCTTGTCGTTTACACTCCAGAAAGAAGATTTACGGATTAGATATTTTTGTATCCACCGAACCCACAAGGATGATCTTGCTGAAAGAATTCTCCATATCATCCTCAATATTCTTCTCTCGCTATGCAAAAGCTATTGAGATTATGAAACATCCATTAATAATTCATCAATACTACTGAGCTGTTTAGAACAATGTAAGGTTAGTTTAGCAACTCTCATGAATTTATGATAATATATTGGGGAAAATTCATTTATACTTTAAGTTTGATATCATTTTACAAATTTATTTTTAATAAAATATTATTTTCAAAAATATCTTAATTTTTTTATGAAAATATACTTAATTAATTTTTTAAAATATTTATAAAAAAATTAGAAACTTAATATCATTTCTTTAACACTAAACCCTAAACAATAATCACTAAATTGTAAATTCAAATATTAATATATTTTTGATAGCGTGTATTTTTATAAAATGATACTTAACTTATGCTATTTTTAGTAATTTATCAAATATATTTTTAAATAAGCATCCAATTGAATTGAGAAAAGACGTGTGTACGGCCCAACAATGTGTTTTACTCTTGTGAATAGTTGCTTAGGAATAGGGGTGTCAAAATGAGCTATAACTCATGAGCTGGCTCAGCTCAGCTCAATTTTTCACGAGCACGATCTCTATTTTTTAGGTTCATTTAGTAAATGAGTTTATTGATCGAACTTAAATTAAATCACGAGTTATATGAGCGAGCTATAATGAACATGAGTCAGCTCATGAGCTTAGTCATTTTTATATTTACAATTATATATATATATTATGTTTTGGATAATATCTATTTTTTATGTAAAAAGATAATTTCTATATTAATCATATTTACTTATTTTAAAATTTAAATGTAAAACATACATAAGTAATATATAAATTAAGCATTCCTATAACTACGGTCTGGAGCTTTGACTTATATGGCTTATGACATCCTAACCATTCCTATAACTACGGTAGCATCTGAGTCATCTTACAGTATTGGTTCTCGTGTTTTAAATAAATACCGAAGTTATTTTCTTCCTAAATATGTCCAATTTTTACTTTGTAACCGATCTTGGTTGTTTAGTTTTATGACCGATGACAATGGTAATATATTTTCTATCTCAAATTATTTATTTATATTTGTTTATTATTTAAACATTAAATATTTATAAATGTTTTATTTTATTATTATGATTTAGACAAATGAAGACTTTGAAGATGAATTGTCACAAGACTCTCACGAAGAATAAAAATTTTTGATTATTAGTTTAGCTTAAGTTATTTTTTAAGTGTTGGTTTTAATTAATATTTAATATTAATGTTTTAGATCTTTTAATATTTAAATTACGAATAATATTATACAAGTTATTTACTAATTTATTTAATAATTATTTTTTATATTAGATCGTGAGTTAAAGCTCATATTATAAATGAGCTGAGCTGAGGTAACTCACGAAATATCCGAGCTCACTGTGAGCTGAGGTGAAGCTCATTTTGACACCCTACTTAGGAAGTATTCTTTTTCTGCATTGGAATTAATATGTTTCGACAGAAGTAACACTGTAAACATAAACGAATAGTGTTTCTTTCGGGGTGGGGGCTATAGGTTAACTTTTAATTAACAAAATTATTTATTAAATTAGTAAATTTCGAACATTTAACTCAAGAATTTTAAAAAAAAAATCGCATGATAGTCCAGTAAGATTTCAGTTTATATAGTTGACCACTTCTTTAGTTATCTATATCAATAATTTTGCTTTCTTCAGAGCAACGTCCTTCGCTATTTATATCATAAATGACAAGAATACATATATAACTAAGAAACTGATTCACTCACTGCTACAAATGCCCATGTTTTTTTTATATATTTACAAGTAACATGGATATATTCAAATAAAATGGAAGGTTTTTCATCGCCTATGTTCAATGAAAATGAAAGAAGGGAGAGAGTGGGCAAAGAGAATTTAATAATACAAAAGTCATATGGTAAGGTGTGGCCTTTTGCATGTTATGTCAAGACTCAAAGCTTTATATTATTTTAATTGTATAGTTTTCTTTCTTTAGTTAGTACTTAGTAGAGGACACTATAGGCCCCAGTCTGAATATAGTGACCGATTATAATTATATCACAACATAGCAACTATTCAAACTTTATGTGCAAAATCTTCCTCAAACCTAAGCTACTTCAAATGCATATATTTTACTATATTTTGTATAGACACACGTATACAGTGCACTTATCAATCACAATTCTTGCTACTTCAGTCTCTTGTTTAGACCATGTCGGGTTTTTCTTATTCAATGCAACGTGATCCTTACATTTGCACTATTTTATTATTTTTTACTAACCCTTGTAATAGAAATCGAATACATGAGATATAGTATTGTGATAACACAAGTAAAAACCATCTTATCTTAGTTTCTTAAAGCACTACCAATCACACCCATAATAACTTATTCGAATTATTTGTTATGGAAAGAAAGAAGATGAATCATGGATGAGTATGGACTAAAATTACCATATCGTCCATATCTATGAGATGGAGTAGAAGAACAGGAAGTAAACAAAAATAGAAGTCATAGTAATGTCAGTAACAACAGTTGAAATCTAAAGTTGGTCTAAGTTCCATACCTATCTTTACTATTTCAAACTCTGATTACGTCTTCGATACTCCTATTACAAATCTAGCAATCGTACTTCTCCATTGTTATTACGTTATTTTATTTAAATAATATGTTGATAAAAACTATTTCAGACCAACACGAAAACTGACTGACAATTGTAGCTAGCTAAGCCCTAGATTAGTTGTACAGGTTTCTAGTGAAGTATAGTTATGGACCATTGATTTTTATATTGTAATGTCACATATATATATATATATAGTATCTGCTAGGTACTGTAATATTTGATGTGTGCTTTGCCACATTATTATCATATTATGTATATGGAACTGATATGTATAATAACACTGACTGTTTTTGTTTTGTGATTAACGTATGAACCCAAGACACATCACCACAAGTTTTACTTTATGAATCTAAACGTGAAAATATATTGTAACACAGTCAATATGATTAATAACTAATCGCTGGATAAACAAAATTCAATTCATTTGACAAAAACTAAATTCCAACAAAAAACTTGCATTTGATAAATCATTGATACCTTTTTCGTGCTTGTGCTGCAACTATTTGAGCCCATGATATGCTATACACACTCGTGCGGTCGTAGTTGTGAAGAAATCAACGTTACGTACTTGACTACGCGTATAGTGTACGGAACGGTCGGGGGTAAAGGTGGTGCGAGGCATGACTCATGGGTCGAATCACGAGTCATGTCTCATACATCGTGACTCATGAATATACATCGAAAGTGAAGATTCACATGACCATGTCGCACCAAAGATATCGTTCCGAGGGTTGGCATACACATCTCATCCATATTTTCCGATTCTAGTTATACGGAGAGGACGTAGAAGTATAGTAGAATGATTCTAAATATGCAATAATTTTCTTTTAATCAAATTGAAAATATGTACAGGTGCAGATTTGGTCATAAACCAATATGTTGTAATCTACACACTACAACAATATTGTGACATTGCAAGAAGCATCAAATAGGTAGTTGAATAGCTATATATACGACCAGAATTATTTGCTACGCTAAATTATTACAAATTGACTAGAAAAACAGTTGCTACATTAAATTTGTGAAGTTTACAGGTTTTCAGCATAGAGATATTCGGAAATGAAATGATTAAATCATATATTACATTATTTTAGCTTTTATTTTATTTCTAATATAAGATCACTAGCATTTCCCTTATTCAACTAGAAAAACAAATATTAAAAACCTATTTTCTTAGAAAATGAGTTTTTAATATTTTGATTTGAGTTTCATTCCAAATCCAAAACTATATCATATTTAGATCAGTATACTCGAACAAACCCGGACTACCTTTAAATTAGGTTTTCAGTTAAAAGGTAATTAGTAATTAATTGGTTGTCAATACCTTTTAAATAATAAATATTTTTTTATAATATTGCATTTCCCATTTGTGATTCTTAATATAACCAGCTTTAAGTTCTGCATATGTTGGAATACAATATCCATAAAAGGTGAAAATCTAGTTGCTAACATTTGTTTTGTATCAATAAACTCGAACAAACATTTGAATTCATTTTAGAAAAATGTGATTGCTTTTTGGAGAATAAATTAGTTTCCAGAACATCGATTTCAATGCCATAAACTCAAGAAGGTTATGTTTTTGGTCCTTGGATTTGAGTAAAACAACTTGGATCACAAGCTGACAGATGTATCGAAATGACAAGTGGATTAATAAATCGAATCATATATTTGTGGTTGTGGATCGATGGAAGAAGACACGGACAATGTGGTGAACCAACAAGTTCGTTAGCTACCTTTTGATTTTCCGGTGAACTAATGTATGCCTTTTTAATAAATCAATCTCAACATACATATTTTCAAAAAGATTGATTTATGCCATAAATGATATTAGTAAAGATTAATTTTAAAGTCGAAAACCCTAATTTCCTTAGAATTATTTAAAGAAAACATATACTAGTATATTTCAACAATATAGTTTCGGTGCATCCACATCATTGACTTATCTTTTTTTTAGGGAAACTGAACGTTTTACTTCTTTGTAAAAACGATTATCTATTATATTAAAACATAAACATAATCAATTAATAAATATTTAATTTAATTTTAATTTTTTATTTTTGATAACTCAAATTATTATATTTATATACATTTTTTTTAATTATATGTGTGTTTAATCATTATCAATAATATAAATATTTTAATATCAAAAAATTATACAAAAAAATATATCCATACTTTAGAAAACGGATCAAAATTTCGTACATTATATTAAAAATATCATTACAACCAAAAGGAAGAGAAGAACTCCCATCTATACTTGCCAAGAAAATAAATAATAATAACTCTCATCTTATCTACACCATTTTTTTTCTTCGTCGCGTAACAGTTTTATGTTTTTTTTTTTTTTTTTGTAACACTCGTAACAGTTTTATGTTATAACACAATAAATGTGTTTGGTTCGAAAATCTTGGTTTGACTTTGACCACTATAGTAGAACACTGATCGCACACGTGCTCTGGTTTCTTGTCTTCTCTGTCTTTCGGCAAAAACTTAAAATGTCAAATCTAATCTTAAGGACCACAAAGAATTTTAGACGTCATGTTTGTGTTATCAACAATCTAAAAACGGCAACCTGACTTTTTTTTCTCTGAGCCTCAGGTAATAAAATTGCTGTAAATAGCAGCGTATAGTACTATTTTCTACTCGTTTACTACGTTACGATATAATTTATGGCGAAAAGAATATATACTGTAGAGTTGTTATCAGCCATTTTTATAGAATTCATTGTCGTATATATATGTATATTAATCTGTGTAATGCATGCACACTCATGCAAAATTATAAATATTTGCTGTCAAAAAGAAACAAAGATAGATGATTTCCTAATTCCTAAGTCCTAACTAAGGGTAGACATCCAGGCTAAGAAGCCCACTAAAAACTATTGAAGCCCATAAATTTTAGTTCCAAAAGATTTCTTACTTTATTATTTTTATTCATTTTCGATCTAAACTTGTTTATAAATAAATTATTATTGTTTAACCACAAGGTTTTTAGATAGTGGGTACTTCAGGCATTTGATCCAGGATCTTCCTGTAATATCCAGAGTTGGTCTTTAAGGTTTCTAATTTAAAGAATGTTTTATACCAAAAAGATTTAAACTGAGATACAAAGAAACCAACTAGTATTTTGTATTACCACTAGATTATTATCCCTTTCATTTGTTATCATAAACTCATTTATTTCATTGTCTTTAGAGTTAATGACTACAAACTTTCACTTAATTAGGAGAACAATTAACTTACAATCCCCTATGTATATTAAAAAGAAATATTTGTAATAAAGGTGTCCACACATACATTAATACGTGGCAGTTTTATAATGGTTTCAAAAAAAATACTGACTTATCAACCTCACAATGATCTTCTCTATTAAAAGAGAGAAGTACAAAAAAATCTACTAAGCAAAAGTCATATTTGACCATTTCAATGATTTGTTATTATGACATTTTTTATTATTTATTTTAATCAAGCAAATAGATATACCTTTAAAATCTTAATGAATCAATTTTCAATTATAAATTTATTTATTTTTAGTTCAAACAAAATTAGTTGAGGAAAATCTAACAAAATCAGTTGAGGAAAATCTAACAAAATCTAATTAAAATGTTTTAATGTTTTTATAAAATAGTGCATTATTTAATTTCGTAATTAGTATTATTATTACTATTGTAAATTAATTTTAAGTAAAATTAAGAAACAAGAATAAAATTATATGCTATATTTTCTAAATTTTATAATTATAGTTTATCTTCTCTATTAAAAGAGAAACTAGATTCTGACCCGCCCTTTGAAAGGGCGGGTATATATTTTGTTTTATATTTTTTAGATAAATTAATTTTATATTTTTGTAATTATATTTGTGTTTAATCATTAATAAATAATATAAAAAACTTATTTTATGTACATTCTATGTGTTTTTCTGGCTTTGTTTTATTCCCTCTCCAATCAACATATTTATTTGGCTTGTTGTTAAAATAAATGATTTTAGAACGCAAATGTACAATACTTTATATTTATATTTTGTTTAAACAATGTGACATATTTCTATATTAATTAAATATTTACATTGTAATTTAAATTTTTATACAAATCAACATATTTGTGTAGTTTGTTGTTAAAAGAAATGATTTTGAATCCAAATGTACAATACTTTTATATTGATTTTTTGTTATGTGCAGCCATTATTTTTGGTTCAAATATCTGATTCATTTTCAAATACATTTGTTGTTTGAATATTTTTAGTTTCCTATACATCAGAACAAAATTCATACAGACCCGGGGGATCCAACTTGAAACTCAGACATAAATTTATATCCAAACATGGCCTAATTTCAAAATCCAAAAAATTTATACCCAAAGAAACGGCCAGTACCTAAATGGGTACCCAAATGTCTATGCCTAACGGATTCTGTAAACAAATAGAAAAAAAAAATTATGTGTTTGGCTAAATTAAGTGAAACAGAAAATTTTATTCAGTAATATTTGTAAAATATTAATAATGATCAATATATGAATATTGATTTGTTTAGATAAGTTTTGGAATTGTAATCAATTAATTTAAATTGATTTAAAATGCAGTGGTAAAATCTGTAAAGAAAAAAAATACAAAAAGGAAGTACCTAAAAAAATTTCAAAACCCAAAAGATATACCCGAAGGAAACGACCCGTACCTAAATGGATATCTGAATGTCTATGCTAACTGATTTCGTAAACAAATAAAAAAAATATTTTTATGTGTTTGGCTAAATGAAATTCAATAGAAATATTTTTATTTACTAATATTTTTACAATATTAATAATAATCAATATATAAATATCGATTTGTTTAGATAAATTTTGGAATTATAATTAATTAATTTAAATTGATTTTAAATGCAATGGTAGAATCTGTAAATAAAAAGAAATACAAAAGGAAGTACCTAAAAAGAAATTTGAAAACCCCAAAAATCTATACCCGAAAGAAACGACTCGTACCTAAATGGGTATCCGAATGTCTATGCCTAACTGGTTCCGTAAACAAATAAAAAAAATTATTTTTATGTGTTTGGCTAAATTAAGTAAAATAGAAATCTTTTTATTTAGTAATAATTTTAAAATATTAATAATGATCAATATATTACAAATTAAAGTATTAAAAAACCTTTTTTATGTCTAAGAATTATGGGTAATCCCGAGAAAATAGGAACTAATGGAGGAGGTTATTATCTCTATTATTCGCTAAAAGGTAGAAATATATACGAATAATAGCAGTTAGTGTTTAAACAAAATTATAACAGTTATATAAAGATAATAATATGCTCCTAAATAAAGGGAATAAATAGTTGGACTGAACATATATCAATTGGTCATGTTCCAGTTTTAATAGAATAGATACAAAAAAAAAATCTACTAGGCAAAAGTTATAGTAGGACTATTTCAATGATTTATTATTATGACATTTTTTATTATTTACTTTAATCAAGCAAATATATATACCTTAAAAATATTAATGAATCAATTTTAATTATAAGTTTAATTATTTTAAGTTCAAACAAAACCAGTTGAGAAAAATCTAACAAAATCTAATTAAAATGTCTTAATGTTTTTATAAAATAGTGCATTATTTAATTTCATAATTAGTATTATTCATACTATTGTAAATTGATTTTAAGTAAAATTTAATAAAAAATAATATAATTATATGCTATCTTTTATAAATTTTATAATTATAGTCTATTGATATTCAAATAGAAATAATATATGAAATAAATATTTTCATTTAAATTAATAAATAAATATCATTCACTGTTAAATTAGTGTTAAATTTGTAATTTTTTTATAAAAAATAAAATTGTCAACATTTGTTAAACTTTCATATCTAAAATTATATATTATCTTTTTTGAGACTCAAAAAAATATACAATTACTAAAATGTTAATATCAAAATATAAATTATATAACTAACCTTTAATTCATGTGTTATTCACAAATATGCTATTAGATACTCTAGAATTTAATAATTAATTTTAAATATTAATAACAAATCAATTTAAATATAAATTTTAATGTTTTTAATTATCATAAATAGGTTGAAAAAATATAAAAAAAAATATTTACCAAAAAATCAACTATTTTTTATATAATTAATGCACTATCATAAAATAATTTTGGATAAGAAAGATAAATAATAAGATTATAGACTAACACAATATATAATACTAAAATGTAAATTTTATGTTTAAAACGTTTACAATAATATCAAAGTTTATATTTATAAAATAAATAAAAACCCGCACGGATGTGCGAGTCAAAGTCTAGTTTAAAAATTAATGTGTTAACATATTAGTAGAAATATCTAGATTTGAAGAATCGAACCAAATTTGATTCGAAAATAATACTAAACTGACTAAGTACTTAGATATATCTAAATTTTTAATATTTGGATAACATATCTAAATCTAGTCTACACTAAAATATTTTAGATACCAAAAATATATAAATCACAATTATGTACATAAATATACTAATTATTTAAAATTTTATATCTATTAGATATTTAAAAATATGAAAGTATCTAAAATTATCAAAATAATCATAAGTAAATATCTAAAGTTAACAAAAATACTTTTAATATTGAAAATATCTATTTGTTCTTCATTTAAATATTTAAGTTAGACTAATTTTATGTAAGTTTAAGTATTTAATTTTACATTCTTCAAAATTTTATGTTTTATACTATTTTATTTTTGGATTTTGAAGACTTAAATATATATTTGAATTTTAGTTACAAATGCATAATTAAAATGAGTATTTGAACTCGAATCCGAACCAAATCCGTAATGATTCAAACTGAAATTTGTAACTATCTATATCAGATCTAAATTTTTAACTCTGAAATCCAAATAGATCAACTGAATTCTTCAAATATATATATAAATGATCATTCTTAGAAAAAGCTATAAGACAAAGCTTTTAGTATAATTCAAAATAAATAATTTACTCAATTGTTCAAATATGGGTGCGCATGACGCTGATCACTAATTAGTAAGTGATTAAAGATCAGCGGTAGATATTTCACACTTATGACTTCCTTTTGACTTCATGCCTGACTTATTATTATTTTATTTTATTTTGAAAAAATTGACTTAGTATTTTTCTCGAATCATCATCAGTTTCTTAAAAAGAAAACTTGCTACAGGTAACATACACGAGATCATCTAAGACACTAGCTACTAATTATATGGGGACAAGGACTACAAACTGCGCGAACGAAAAGTATATAAACGAACATCATGGCCGTGAGCTTTGACTTAAAGTTAAATGTATCATGATTAATTATTATTACAATTTGAATACTGAAATTGCAATTGTTTTTGAGAAGATAGATCAGAATATTAAAAAAGATGGTGAGAGGGATAAGCGTGTGGTCAATACCATATGGTTGTCAATAAATAGAATTCCAATTTTATAAAAAAACTTCCATGGTTTCATGTTTGGTGTTGGGACGTTCATGCAGACCAGAAACAGAAACTTAGACGTGCGGGACGTTAGCGTTTGAAACTCCCACAACACGCAGCCTCTCACGTGCAGACAATTAGGGTATTTTGTTTGACATGCAAGCAACTCGTTTATGAGTCATTATTTTTTTTTTAAAAAAAAATCTGCAAATTAGAATGGTAATCACGGTTCAGTGCACGCTGTTTAGTGTTAATGGTCATGCTGTAATTTTGCTTTTGTATATTGAATTTAGTTTTTGTAATTTGTTAAATAAATATATGAGAAACTAAAAAGATAAAGGTAAATATTAAATTGTTTTGCTCCTGAATTCTTTAACATATGCTCATGGGAAAAATGAAGCTGAGAATAACATCTTATGCCCCTTATCTTCTTTATTATTTTCGTTCTATTTTTCTTCATCTGTTTTTCAAAGTAGGATTTTTAAAAGTTTTTATGCTTATTAAGAGCATAATTAATATTTATTATTTATTTTTATTATGTAGTTTACAATAACTATCAACCAATAGAATTTAAACAGTTTAAGTATTTTCAGTTAATTTTTAAAAAAGTATACAATTCACTATTTAGAAAATCTTTTTTTTGGAATAAAAAAAGACTAGAAAATCCTATTTCCGGAAGTGGATGGAGTATTATTTATACCGAAAATAATTTTCTTTAAAAAATTGAACTATTAACATTTCATATATATTTAAAATATTTTTATCACTGATCAGTTAAAAAGTTAGTTTTACTACAAATTGAATAATAAATGATTTACTAAAAAATCACAACTACTGAATAGTCCAAAATAATATATATAGTTTGCAGTAAAATGTTTTAAGATGTTACGGTTAAGATTTATAAGCATTTATGAGATGTACATTAATCTATCAAAACTGCATAGTAATACTTTCTTGCTTCAGTCAAATGACTTTTTGGAGTTTCCACACAAACATTTAGCTACAAATACTTTATTTTTAAGATTAAATCAGAGTTGATTACAAATCATGATAATTAACTATAGAAGATTAACCATGAACTAATTGAACGTGTGAACTTGTAATGAACATAAGTAGACAAGTCTAAAACTTAGTATCGAAGGGGGTTCTCGCGAATAAAAGGTCCACATCATGTGTTGCTAGTTGCGGACATAAAACAACACAGAAGTGGAGGAGCAACAAAAGATGCAATATAGCCCATAGAATCTGTCCGGTCAATTGAACAAAGTGTTACATTTATTCTTTTTTCCTTCTTTTGTATACTCTCTTTTTCGTTTTTTATTAGATATTATTGAGTTATGCCTAGATTTTCAAAAGATTACATAAGTGTACACACATGATATCAATTAATATCTAGCACTAAATAAGAAATATTTTGCTCTTTTCTTTTATATGATAAAAAATCATTTGCTACTAGATATTAGTTTGTTATGTCAAGAGTTTCTAAACTACAATATTGTAATTAAAAAAATTACTATTACCACATAATGTGTGTTTGATATTATTGAAGAGCTTATAGCCATAGTAATTCTAGGAGAACAAGGGTGAAATAAAATTTGAAAGACATATTTGAGCATGTGGACTGAAAAGTAACAAATAAGAAAATGAGGAGAATTATAGGAAAAGCTAAATTATAAGGTTGTTAAAGGTAATAATAAAAAAAGCTTCCGCGTTTCGATAAATCTCAAACGTGCAATCTCACACCCATCTCGGTGCGATCGCAAAGTTGACCCAGCGATGAAACGATTGAGCGTGGACCCCACACTCCTCCTATATCTACATCCACTATCCGCAAATCCTCACCGTCCATTTCCAACACGTTATATTTTTAAACTCAGATTAAATAGCTGTTGTATTGTAACCAGTATAACGCGCCGAAAGAACTCTTTGACCAACGACCAACACTCAACGATAAATAAAAACGAATTTTATAAATCATGCTTAATTTTGTTTTAATTCACTTTTTTCTTGAAAGAAGAATATATATTTTTCAACTTTAGAGTGCGCTAAAATTATATTCTAATTTCGTAGTATAGTTTTTATAATAGCATAAAGAGAAAAAATTTTATTCGGTGTACGTTAAAAGGAAAAGCTATTCGATTT
This sequence comes from Moricandia moricandioides, assembly GCA_905132885.1. Taxonomy (NCBI): domain Eukaryota; kingdom Viridiplantae; phylum Streptophyta; class Magnoliopsida; order Brassicales; family Brassicaceae; genus Moricandia; species Moricandia moricandioides. The sequence continues at coordinate 268,553 of CAJHQQ010000046.1, forward strand.
ATTCATTATAATATTACTAAAAAGATATTTAAAAATAAACACGCCCGTCAAAAAAGGAAAGCTGACGTCAGCAAAGTTTGACTCTTTTTCTCTTTCATCTTTTAAACCAAACCCCACGCACTCTCTCTCTCAAACATAAACAGAGTTCTTCTCTCTCTCTAACGGAATCCCACACGCTTTCTCTCTGGAGCAAAACGGAAATCTAACGGCCGATCACAAATGAGGAAAGACGATCTTTACATCACCGTACCAAGCTTCTTCCGATGTCCTATATCGTTAGACGTTATGAAATCTCCGGTGAGTCTTTGCACCGGCGTTACCTACGACCGCGCTAGCATCCAACGGTGGCTCGACGGCGGGAATAACACATGTCCGGCGACGATGCAGATTCTACAGAACAAGGATTTCATACCTAACCGGACTCTTCAGCGTCTCATTGAGATTTGGTCTGACTCCGTTCGTCGGCGAGCTAGTGTTGAATCGGCGGAGTTAGCTGCTCCGACGAGAGACGAGATCGCCGATGCGATCGATAGAGTGAAGGTGGAGAAGGAAGAGAGGTTTGACCGCGAGGTTTTGTCGAAGATTCTAAGGTTCGCGAGAGAATCCGACGATAACAGAGGCTTCCTCGCCGGGAAAGATGATTTCGTGAGGCTTCTCGTGGATCTCATGAGCCAGGTAGATTTCAAAACCACCTCCGCTGCTAAATTGCTAATCGTTCAAGAGGCGGTTAAGATCCTTAGCACGATTCGAACCAAAATCTCAGATCGGAGACGGTTTTCGAATCTGGTTTTAAACAACGGTCGAGATCGGTTAACGACGATCGTCTATTTATTCAAAACCGGGAATGTTGAATTGAAGATTGTCTGCGCCGGTTTACTTGAATTCATCGCCGTCGACTCCGAATCAAAGGTGTTAATCGCCGAGAGAGACGGTTTAGTCGGCGAGCTAATGAAATCCATTAGCAGAGACTCTGATTCGAACTTAATCGAAGCAACTTTATCGTGTTTGATCGCAATAACCTCACCGAGACGCGTGAAACTGAATCTAATCCGAGAGAAGCTCATCAAGGATCTCACGAAGCTCTTAACAGATCCAACGACGGCGAGCGTTTCGGTGACGGAGAAATGTTTGAAGCTTCTCGAGTCTTTAGCATCCACTAAAGAAGGCAGATCGGAAATCTGCGGCGGAGACGGCGAGTGTTTGAAAACGGTGGTTAAGAAGCTGATGAAAGTATCGACGGCGGCGACGGAGCACGCCGTGACGGTGCTTTGGAGCGTGTCTTATCTTTTCAAAGAAGAGAAGGCGGTTGAAGCCGTTACGAGTACTAACGGCGTCACGAAGATTCTGTTACTGTTACAGAGCAATTGCTCTCCCGCCGTGAGGCGGATGTTAACGGATCTTCTTAAGGTCTTCAAGGTGAATTCAAGGTCTTGCCTTTCGGCTTACGACACCAAAACGACACATATCATGCCGTTTTGATTCAATTTGTTTTACTCATTAGGGTTCTTAGATTTGATTTCTTGAGAAAAAAAAATATTATTGGGGGAGAGAGTGGAACAAAGCATCAAACTGTAAACATTTTGAATTTTTGAATAGTGAATATAAACTAAAAAAAAGAAGATTCAATTCATTGCTCATCGAATGTGTAGTCAATAATTCTCTTATTAATGTAAAGTAAAATCAAATTATTATGTTCTTGAATTTTTCCAATCATATTGTTCGGTATCATTGATATGAAATTACTTTTTTTCTAAATGCGAATTTTTAAAATAATATATTCTGTTGGAAATATAGGTCCAAGTTTGTGAAAAAGATGAATACGTCATATAGTTCCCATCGACCCACAATGTGCAACGATGTTACATGTGATTTCAATTTCGTCTTTAGAAGATTCGAATACATCACACACGACATAGACATAAGCCTATACGAGTCCTAATCATCTTTTTATCTTTTCCTCCCATCTTGTGATATAATTTCATGCGTTATTGTCCATTAATGCGTTATAGTCCATATATATATAATCTCGAATACTACTACTACACTCACTATAGTTGCTGACAAAAAAACATGGTTGTTATTTCTCCTTTGGACTTACTTAACCATCCTATCAAGGGAGAGAGTTCTAGAGACTATACGAATATACGTATTTGACTATTAATTGTATGATATACTGTTTTATCAAAAATGAGCTGGATCCGGGCCACATATATTGAATATGAAAAGTAAACTATTTAGATGTACACATTGTTTTTTTTTTCCATGTTGACTACATGCGTGGAACTAACTTTTAGTGTTTGGTATGAACTTATATTTAAGTGTTGTTATTTTTTATACGATTGCTACAAAAGATGTTACAATAATTTAAAATAGTTTTGATTATTGTAAACTCTTTCCAACTAGTCCAAGTTTGAGACCTGGCCTTTTGACTCAGAACTCGAGTGAGACCAGAGTCGACGACAAACCGCACACAAAGTATGAAAATCGGGATCTATGTTTTGTTTTTGGTCTTAGGAAAAGTCGTGAACAAAGATTTGTAAAATGCGTGTAAGTTAGCTAGTCGACCATTAAACCTTTTACAACTTGATTGGTAGCTATAAGTCTATATTTATTTTTAGGCATCACAAGAAAAGTTGTGTATTAATTTGACTATAGTTTTTGACTGGGAAAGTGTAATAAAAGCCAAGGTTTTAAAAATTGGATTAGGCAGCGCTTAGACAATAATTCGGTCATATCCAAAATAATTTTTCTAAATTCTGATTTGTACTGATCTATATATATATATCGATTTAATTATTCAAAATCAATTAAAATCAATCTAAATATATTAATTTTAGCAATAATGTTAGTACAAATTTATAATTTTGTCTATTTTGTTTGTTTTTCATATCCAATTTTGATAATCTATCATAATAATTTTATGTTTATATTTAAAATACAAAATATTTTATATAAATGTCATATATATAATAAATCAATAATTCGTTCGCCTAGGTGTTGAATAATCCGAGTAGTCCCTAATACTTTATAAAACCTCTAGTTAGTAATAGATAAAAAAATCGATTATACCACCAGCAAAAATTTCTATTATATTGTTTCATCACGAGATAATGGGTATGTACCGCCCACCTGGTGCACTGACGGGCCCAAATTTCTACTATGTACCGCCCATATAATTGATCTCCTTAGTGAAAAAAAACTAAGTTAAAGACTGACAGGCCGAAATTTATATCAGCCCGTTTAAAATTGGGTCATACAACCGGCTTATAATTCTATTGGGCTAAAAATTAAAACTCCGGCCCATTATTAAGTCAAGGGTCAACGATACGAGCTGAGTTTATCGTCTTCTTCCCAATCTCATTCACTGTCGCAGAAATGACGAAGCTCAGAAATGCTAGTGAGAATCTGTGAACTTGTAGTTTTATTTGTCCTAATGATGTTTCTTATTATTACATTTGGTAGTAAGTAATATACACAATGTTGGATTTTGCAGGCTAAAGAGGTTCGGAGTCTTGCTGATAATATGGTTCAACTCTGCATTCATTTTAATTTTCCAATAAGTTTATGAAGTTAGCAATACAAATCAATGGTCATTGGCTTTTTTTTTCCCCTATGGAGCCTTCAGATCATGTTTTGTTTTCTTCCTCCGCATGTTTGTCTCTACTTCCACTCATAGCTTTTTGTGTGTCACCTTATTCATCACACTTATCATTCAATATATGTTTCACAATAATAACAAAGTAACTTATTGACCCTTTGTAACAGTTCTGCAAGTTTCCAATTGCTTCTACATGATAAGGTTAATATATGATATTTTTAACACTTCACAATGAAGACATCTCTCCTCTTCTGTTCAAAAAAATCCTAAACACACCCACTCTCCTTTACAACATCAAGCAGACTTGGAAGCCCAGTCATCAGCCTGAATAAAACTAGCCACCGAGTAAACATCAACATGCTTCTCAGGTATCTCACTACTCCATGTAACCCTCTTCGACCTAACCGACCCTGGACCCGTGTTCTTATACTCACCGTAATACAATGTCTTCAACGCGAACTCCCCGTCCCAAGGCATCCATCCCTCAGGACTAATCAATGACTCAAGATTACAGTTTACAAACACCGTCCTCGAAAACTCCTTCCATGGCCTTCCCAAATAGTTTGTATGCCCCTTAGGGTTTGCTTGAAACTCCTTCATGTACTCCTCTGTTCCGTTTATCGAACAGTTCAAGAACACAAACCCTGTGGACTGCGCCGCGTCGATCCTCCCGTGTGCTGTGATAGCATTGTTTGCGCCTCCTCCTTGGTCTAGTTTTGAATTTTTCGAAGCTATTAAGATACTGCAATCTTGGAATACAGCAGCTGAGTTGCCGAATATAAAGTCCACGTTGCCTTGGATACGACATTGTTTGTAGAATTGACGAAGTGAGTGAGAGTAAACAGTGTCTTGGTTCCCAAGAAACTCGCAGTTTTCGAGTATTGAGAAATCGCTGTCTGACCTAAACGCAACCGCTTGGTGCGCGTCTGCTCCCGCCGTGTTCTCTATGGTTAAATCACGTGCCATGAATCCATCACCAAGTACTCCTACACAAACAAACACTTAATCAATCAATGTTCAAGAACACAGTTAGGGAATAGTTATACCAAACGCCTAAACCGATATTTAAAATAATTGTTCTCGAAAACTGTTTGGTTTATGTTCGGTTTAACAACTAAATGGATGCCTAAACCGATTTTTGGAACAATGTTGTAATGAATCTAACATGTCCAAATCTTACAAGACTAGCGTTTAATATAAACTCACCGACGGTTGCAGAGTTGAACGTTGTCATCCCTGGTTGTCCTACATTAGCCGAACCTGTGATTACCGTTTTACCCATACCGTCTCCTATAAACACGACGTTCTTTTTCTCAAACGGAACCCTAACGGTTTCCTCATACACACCTTCTCTAATCCGTATCACAAACTTAACGGTTCCGTTAGTTGCCGGCGCTGCATCAACCGCTTCCTGCACCGTTTTAAAACCGCACCCTTTCCCTCCGTCTTTACACACCGTCACGTCTTCCTTTAAACCGGACGGAAACCCCAAACTAGCATCCTTAACCGTACCGGAACTCGGTTTAGTCTTCTCCCAGAACCCGTCTCGTTCCGTAGCTTGGGGGATCCACGAAGCGACGTCGTCTCCGAAATTATCGAAGGACACCATCATGCTCAAGGCGGTGCCGGTGAGTTTGACGAGATCGTCGAGGAAGGTGATTGTGTCGACGACTTGCTTCGTGTCGTTGACGGTTTTGAGACCTGACCAGCAATCGTACTGGTAAGCGAGAGCGGCGCTCATCCACGCGCGGCCGTCTTTGACTCCGCCGCTCTTCACGGCGACGTTGGTTGATTCGGTACGGTGCTGAGAGTAAGAGAGGATCTCGAGGCAAATGGTGGCGATGTTCGTGCGGTTCTTGTTCCCCGCGGAGGAGTCTAGGATAGATTCGATTTGCGATTGGCCGGACTTGAGGCTCTCGGAGGAGAGGGAGATCGCCGAGTGGATTATCTGAACCGGTTTAGGATCGGGAGGGACCAGACCCGGTTTAGAGAGGGAGGAGAAGCAGTGGTCAGGGAAACGCGTGGCTTTGCACGCGAGACGGATCTGAGCGATTGGAGGAGGGGAAGGAGGCGACGGGGGAGGAGGAGCGACGGAGGAAGGGGGAGGGTGCGGTGTGTTGTGGGAGGATTTGGAGTAGATGATGAGGGTTAAGAGGAGGAGTAGAATGGCGGAAACGACGATGATGATGAGGATTAAGTTACGAGAGGGGACGTTTTTCCGGTGAGGTTTTACGGCGGAGGAAGCGAATGGAGTGGAGGAGGAGGTGGAGAGAGAGCGCGGGAGTTTCGGAGAATCCATTGGGAAGGAGAGATTCAATATTTTCTATATAAGTGTGTATGTATAGGTTGCAGATATTTATCAAATAATTGAAAATCTGAGTGAGGGAGGATGGAGACCTATGGACAATTAAAGATGTCGGGAGTTTCTGGGTTTTGTCTTTTTTTTCTTTCCTGTTTTAACTTCTTTTTTTTTACGGTTATTAGGGAGAAAGGGCTTTAGCAATTAAATTTAGGGTAAAATATTTTTTTACCGGTTATTTTCGTCAAATTATAATTTTAGCGTAGTAAATTTAAACGGGCCGGAACGTAACGAGCTAAATCCCGCTAGTCTATTTTTGAGAGTTATTGCGGCAGTAATATAAAATTTGGGCCTTTAGAGGCCCATTGTGTTTTTAACACTGCTCTCTCTCTTTTAGTTTTAAATCCCAAAACCCACATGGTTAGCTGCTTAGAAAATATAACGCGAGCCAATGGACTTATGAAACTGTGAGCTTAGGTGTGTTTTAACTTTTAAGAGAAGTAACACTCCTAGATGGATAATCATCATGATGATAGCCTATAAGAAAGATAATAGTAACAGTAAAAAACATATGGAAACAAAGAGTAGTGTAATAAGTACATCAGCAATTACGGGTCAATAGCCATCGGTGTGATGCGCTTCCTCGTCGGTTTGTTTGAGACGGGTGTGTTAACTTTGCTCTGCAATGGCTGTTTCTCTCCCTCTGGTCTTGTCTCTGTCATCACTTCATCGGTTTTCTGCATAACCTGTTTTTTCTCCTCACTGGTAACTTTGCTTGGCAATGGCTTTTGTTTCTCTTCGTCTTGTTTTGATTCAGCCTGTTTACTCGTCTCGTCTGGTATTGTTTCAGTCATCAGCTCATCGGTGTTCCCTAGAACATGCTTTTTCTCTTCGCCATCCACCGGTTTCTTTCCGCCTGCAATAGAATTAATGGGTCAGTCCAGTTCTGGAACGTAGAAGAGAGTTAAAAAGGCAAACCTGAGATGGAGACGGGCTCTCCTAGTTCGTTATCTTCAAATTCAACAAGTGTGCAATAACCATCTTGTGAGGACAGTGCTAGATACGAGGCAGTAGGTGACCTATTTAGCACAAATATTTGCTTACATTGGAACACCATGAATTTTTTTGAGGACTGTTCAGATCAAAAAAAAAAAACGAGGCTGTTATTTACCATGTTATATCAGTTATTGCAGCGTAGTGGAGACCTGCTAAGACTGCAATAGGAGCGACACTCTCCGTGTCATATATGTACACCGAATTTAACGTTGCAATGGCAAAGACAATACGGTAAGGAAGCTTGAAGAAACCTTCTTCTGCATTATCCAGTAATAACATTTAGGTTCACCGAAATGAGTTACATCTCAAAGGCCTTGATTCTATCTTGAAAGAAACTGAAACAAGTATTATAAGAAAACATAATATGTACCAGAACTTGAACCCCGGAGTTTAAATGCAACAGGGCAAAAACGAACCACTACAACCGGTTTGTTAGCACCTGGAAGCTGCAGTGCAGGTCTGTTTGCAGGAAAAAATATATGAAATAAGCGCATGTGAGACATTGTATTGCTTTCTAGTTATATCATTCATAAGCTCAAGCAATAGAGTTCATTTGGCTCAGCTTTTTTTTTTTTTAAATAGGCTTACAATATGTTCCACAAGCCTCACGACTTCCAAACAAGAGATGGTAAGGTGTGGTGATCTTACCTTGAAAGGTCCTTCCTAGAAAAAACATAAGTAGCATTTACAGCTTCGGATGTAGGTGAAATCTTGAAAGAGCCTGCAAATGAAATACAGTGATGACAGAAACATAATTAATATGTTGATAAACTATGTGATGATCTAAGCAGGACTGGTTTTTAGGGATAATTACCCGATGGAATGAGTAAAAACGAGCCATCAGGTGACCATGATAATCTTCGGAAGAAAGAAGGCAATGTCTCATCATGAAACAGATGGGTTTTCACTGTCTGCATATCATGATCATTGTGAAAACACATTCGCAACGAATCATAAAGAAATTCTTCTCTCTTACCTTAGTGTCATCTCCCCGTTGCTGATCTGCTTTTGTGATAACATGCTGACAAATATAATTCATCTTTTCACCACTTTTACTCTTTGCTTGAGGCTTATTGACATATATCCGGCATGTTCTGTCCGAGCTAAGAGAGGCTACGTACTTTGACAAGGGGTCCCAGGCAACACCTTGAACATAATGACAGTGGGCATCCAGTATCTGATGTACAGAACCTTGTAGCAAATAGGAAAAATCTAAGAAGCCGAAAATTTGGAAGCCACATGAAAAATGGTTTATCTGCTCTTTTAATTTCTCACCTTTGTTAACGTCCCATATAATGCAAGAGTTGTCCACTGAGCCAGAAATCAGAAAAGCATCATCAGGAGACCACTGAAGATCCAGGACATCCTTTCGATGGAATCTAGCAGGGTACAACAAAAGTCAAAATAATTTTCTTTGCCTACAGTCCTGTTCTAGATATAATTAAGTAACAGTCTAACACCATATGGTTTTCCAGCATGTGAGATAATGAGTCCATGAAAGTTTCCACTATGTCACTAGCCTACAGAAGCAATCTCCTCTCTTGAATACTGAAGATGGTTCTTGCTAGCCTAATAAGTGAATACAAAAGCAGGACAGGCGTATCTTATTATTCAGGTAAAAAGACTCACGATAACGACTTGTGAACTTTCCAGGACTGATTGGTTTCACTAGGATGCAACTTCCATATGATAAGCTCGCCTCCTGCATTTACAAAAACAAAACTGCGCAATTGGTTACACTAAGCATTCAAAATATGCAAAACACACTCGCATCTTAACGAAAAAATGTGTTCACAGTCGTACCGTCTGCTCCTGAGGCAAGCAATTCCCCTGAAAAAAAAACATCATACAACAATCATCACCACTAGCTAATCACAAATACAAAACATGACTACAGCTCAAGAGCATCTCTGTTAACACAAAGCTTTATGCAGTTGTTTAACTATTACAATTACCCAAGAAACAAAGAACTAACCGGAGTGAGAAAAACGAATGGTATTAACAGCACATCCATGGTAAGTAAGGCTGCTATGGTAAGATACACTTGGAAGCTTCTTCTCCGCTTGACCAGAGTTTAGTAACCATAGCTGGAAAAAACTTCAATTTAGTCAACAATGAATAACCAGTTACATTCCTGATCCTCTAAAATCCATTAAACCTAATTAGAAGACGACACGCTCAAAAGCTTGCGACTTTCGAACAATTTAGCGGAAATAGTAACCATTTTGATTGTTTCCATCGGAACCCAGATCCTCAATTGGATGAAATCGAATTAATTTTCTGAAAAATTGCATTACCTTGATATCGTAATCGGCTCCGGCGGTGGCAAGTAAACCGGAAATCGGATGAAAATCAAGGGTTAGCACAGGCTTCTCGTCGTGCCAGCTAATCTGTATCGTTCCTACTTTCATCTTGCTGACAACGAACAATGCCCAGATTCGTGGCGGATCGAGAAAATTAGGGTTTATCGATTAGAGGGAAGAAGAAAGAGAGTACTAAAATGGACTGTCACTCTGGCGCGTCTTTTGGGCGCGAAATAATTTTTTACGTGTCAAATTACGATTTTGTCCCACCGACTAACCCGGTTAACCCCAACCGGGTCGAATTCAATAACCAGTCATTAACCCATTATTGTATTATATGATAGCTTAGACTTTTGTAGTCGCTGACCTACATTCACACTTTGAATAATATTATAAAGTTTCCACGTAAAAACTCAAAAGAAAAGTCATACGTCTTTTGATTTTAATTCGCAGATCAATCGACGTCGTCTCAAAAGTAGTAGCAGTTAATGAGGTCGATAATGGTTCTGCTTTTATATATATGATTTGCATACAACACGACGTTACCTTTCCCCTTTTAAAACCTTATCGCCATTTCAAATGTCTTTTAACGTATAATGCATTTCGATAAAGCAAAAGCTACATAACCATATTAATATTCCATCGAACTCATAAAATATCTCTGCTTCCCAAGTCCTTTAACCCAAATCTTTGGCACTAAACACGACTTAAGGTTTTATACTCATAACATTGTTCTGTTTAACAAATTTGAAAGCAAGCAGCAAAGGAGAAGAACTATAAAAAATATTCTATCCATTTCTTTTTACATGATGTTTTAGAAGGTTGATGTTGTTTCAAAATAAAAGATGTTTTAAGATTTTAAGGTATATTTTAAGTTTTTAAGGTTAACTTTAACTTTATTGAAAATTGTTCAACCAATAAAATTTTATTGTTTTTTATATAATTGATTAAATGATTTTAAAATTATATATTTAAAAATATTTTCTAGATAAATGTAAATTTCTTAATCTTTGTGCAGTAAGCCAAAACATCATCTATTAAGAAAAGAAACGGAGGGAGTAAATGTATTAAAACTTACAAATTCCGAATTTAGTAGAGATTTATAATTAACATAAAATTATAAATAGAGATTTTTGACATTTGAGCAATTTTTTTTTAAAGAAAAATAGTACAACAATAATCATTCAGCAAGTCGATCAAGAATCCCGGAGACAACACCACATATACGTCTCAAACTCACTTCACGCCGGCGAATCTCCACCGGATAAACCAAACCTTTAGCTCGCCGGAAAATATTCCGACAAACGTTAGGATAATCCTCAGCGGCCAACACATGCATGTAAGCGTAGTCATAAGCTTCATCGTCAAGATCTTGAATAGTCAACCGGAGAGAATCAGCTGCGAGAGTATACTTCTCTGAACAATCTTTTAAAGCCTTCTTGAGGACGGTGTCGTTTGCGGCGGCAGTTAGGTTTCCAGAGATGTAAGTGGCGGTTGCGGTGGCGTTTCTCATACCAACGCCGACCATGATGGCGGCTAGACCTTTGGTGTCGGCCGTGGGGCTTCTTGGGTCGGATTTGAGAGCTGAGACGCAGAGGTGGTAGTAGTTTGTGGTTTTGCAAGTTGTTTCGATTATGGTTGTGTTGGATTTGATTGAGAGTGTGGTCGATGATAGGGTAACGAGTAAGAGGAGGAGGAGGAAGATGGGAGAAGTAGCCTTAGCCATTTCAAGAATATGATTCTTGAGCAACCGTTTATAGAGAGAGATATGTAAAGAAGTAGTATGATTATTGTCTTATATCCTCACCAGTTTCTTTAAATAGTCATTATAAAAATAAATGTGAATATTTGTAATGTGTTAATTCTGTTTACGTCAGGTTGCTATATAATATATAACGTGTTAACATGTGAAAAAAACGATTAGGAATGGGTTATATACTTTTAATCTTTCTTCATCTGAAAGTACGGTAGGCCTGATTATATAAATATTTTTTATCATCGCCCGAGGAGAAACAAAGTAGTTTTGTAATGATCATGAAAGTTTAATTACAGTTTCCTATTATGAGTTCATCAACATGGTGTGCGAATCTATCGACCATAAATACAAAGACACGATGATGAGTTGTGTGTTGGTCTTTGCATCTTGGAACTTTGCGAGAGTGTTGATCTGTGAATCATGTGATTCATAAGAATCGGAAAGCCTTGTTTGGCTGTTTCCTTTTCACGACAAAAACTCTTGTCTGTCACTTGTTTTGCTCTTATCTTAAAAACTACCTTTTTAAAAAAAGTTATATATCTATATATGGCATCGCACTTCTAATACTGTAATAAAAAAAATAAAAACTGATCTTGATGAAAACATAACTAGAGTCTAAACCTAATGTAGTTTTAATTTTAGGTCTAAAGCTAATGAAAGCAATTTTTAAAACCTGTTCAAAACATAACTAGAGTTAAACCTAAGTTCAACAATTTTAAATGTCGATTAATGTATAAACAGAATAAACGTGAGACTGTACTTATAAGCTTTATATATTTCATGACCAGAGTAAACCTCTTATTAAGCATGAAACTGGAAAAAAAAATTTCGATTAATAGGCTACCCTCTTTCGAACGTCCACATATCCTCCTAAAGTCTATTATAAGAGATGCGGCCCATATTACATTCTAAGCGATTGATGGGCCTATTTGCATTTCATTTCTGATGATTATCTTACATGTAGATGGCAAGAATAACAAGGTCTATGTGCAGAACCTATGTTATGTGTCAATTTTTTCTTTTTACCACAAGACTCTTTACTACGACGTAGTTTTGTTCATGTTCTATATTCTGTGCGAATGTGATGATCGGGGATGCCACAAGGTTGGATACTTTTCTAAGTTACCACCATAACCTTTTTGTTTGTTTGTGGTTACAGTTGGTTAGTGTCATGCATGTAGAGTTAAGAGTGATCCTAAAGTTACATCAAGCACAAACTCAACCATTTATGTTTGGTTATTGACGTACGATCTCTCCCACGTTTCCTTGTTTTCTAGGTTTGCATGATGTCAATTTTCTGGTTGGTGATGAAATATAACTTTATGTTGGAACAGGAAAAGTATCCTGAAGAAGCGTACAACTTTACTTGCATCCTTACCCTTCCTCTATATATCAAAGGAAAACAGAGGCCATAACAAATTCTTGACCTTTGTTCGAAAGTTTAGAGGTTTTCCTCTAATGATACTTGTATTAGAGACAAAAGTTCCACATCAAAAGTTAGAAGAGATCATATGTCATATATAAGATAAATGAGTTAATCCACTAATCACCAATTGATTTTAAGTTCAAAATTCATCTAACTTAATATGATATTAGAGCCCGATCCACGCAGTCCAACCTGATCCATTATCGATCCAGCCCAAAGTCGGCTCATCGATCATTAGCCAAACATTCTGAGATTGATGAGCCATCATCTTGAAGGAAGGTATTAGGGACAAAAGTCTCACATCAAAAGTTGGAAGAAATCCTACGTAGTATATAAAATAGATGGGTCAATCAACTTGACACCAATTGGTTTTAAGTTGGAATTCACCTAACTTAACAATTTGGGTATATGGTTTGATCCTTTGCGTTGAAAGTAATTAAATAAATTTTGGTAAATATTCTACTTTTCTAGGAATGGAATATTATCTTAAATTTTAAACCGTAAAAGAGGGTAAGTGCAAGATTCAAGAGAAGAATATAGGAGAAATAAATGTAGAAACATAGAATTAGTACTTTGCTTGTGACGTTTAAAACGTGTGTCTATGTAAAGGAAAAGTACAAAAGTATCCTGGCATTGAACGCTTATATATATCTCATGTTTGTAGTTACAAATCACAAACACCTAAACTCTCAATATAGTATAGCCATGGAACATCTTCCACCTTCTTCACTAGTTTGCCCTATCATACGACGCAAATACAGTTTTTTTTCTAAAATTAAAATAATTGATGGAATTTATTTTTACATGATTGACGATTCTTATTCTTTGCACAACCGCTTTGACCCCCGCTATGTCCACCGCCTTGACCCCTTATATTGGTGCAACAACAAAAAATCAAGAGATGAGCCTTCTTGGTGTGGTGCTTGTGAATGTAAGGGATCCAGTACAAGCTATTACTTTTGCGATAATTGTAATGTATCATATCACAAAGAATGCGTCGAGTCTTCACCTCAAATCAAATCTCCCCATCACCCTAAACACCATCTCCAACTTCTCATGCGTACTATTGACTCAACTATCTCTCCTAATCTCGACTGTGAGAGACTTGGTTGTTCTTATTGTGGATCAAGTTGTGGAGGTAATTATTTACTTTATCATTGTGTCATTTGTGAGTTTAGTTTGGATCCCGTTTGCGCAATAAGACCCTCATTCCTGAACTATCAAAAAAGGCACGAGCATACTCTTAACCACTTTCCTAGAAAAACAGATTTAATATGTGACGTTTGTGGGTTAATTGATAGCAATTCTCTCATCTATGTTTGTCTTGAATGTGGTTTCGTTATCCATACAAAATGTATCTACTTACCGTTTGTCATAAGAATATCCCGTCATGACCATCGTCTCTCTTTTACATATTCACCTGCTAGAATATTGTCTTGTAGAGTTTGTCATCAAAAGGTTGACGAAAATTATGGAAAATATTATTGCACGAAATATTGCACTTACGTAGTGCATTCCAAATGTGCTACTCGAAGAGATGTGTGGGATGGAAAAGAGCTCGAGCAAGAACTAGAAGAAGAAGAAAAATATGAAAATCTAAATTCTTTTCAAGTGATAGATGATGGAATTATACAACATTTCAGCCATTCACATCGCATGAGGTTTGAAAAGAAGACCAACAATATATTGTATGATGAAAAAAAGAAATGTCATGCATGCATACTTCCTGTTTATGATGGCGATATTTACAAATGTATAGACTCGACGTGTGATTTTGTACTCCATGAAGCATGTGCAAATCTTCCTCGGACGAAACATCATATGGCGCATCCCTATCCATTTATTCTACAAGTGAGTGACACTAAAGTTTTCTTTTGTGAATATTGTAATCGTATGTCGTGTGGTTTCAGATATGAGTGTTCCGAAGGGGGTGAGTCTATAAATTTAGACGTGCGATGTGCTGCAATATCTGAGCCATTTAACCACCAACTTCACCCACATCCTTTGTTCCTAAGCAATGAACCTGGAAAATATAGACCATGTTCAATGTGCGAAAAAAGGAATTTTCGAACTTTAAATTGTATCGAATGTGACTTCTCATTGTGCTTCTATTGTGCTACACTCCCATATAAAGTGAGATATGAGCATGATGAACATTTTCTCATTCTTTCTTATGAAGAGAATGCAAATCTCAATTGGTGTGAGATATGTGAGGAAACTTTAGCTTCATACAAATGGATTTATACATGTAATGAATGTGGGATCGCATTCCATATTGCATGTTTGCTAGGGAATTGTGCATTTTATGTCAATCCTGCTCAAGATATCTTGTTCAATGGTGGGACGTTTAATATATTTCTAAGCAATGGTCTCACTCGACCCATCTGCAAAGAATGTCAAAGGCGTTTCCAAGATAAACTAATGGTCCAATTCTTGGATGATTATGGCGAAGAAATTATAGCTTGCTATCGTCATTGGGAAGTGCGCCAGATTTAAAGGTCAGGGATTCGAGTGTTGGTGGAGGAAAAAACAACAACCAACTTAACATGTTCGGGTTGATTTTTAAGATTTCCTGGTTTCAGAAAAAAAGTGATTACGTAATGTATTTTATTTTCAAGAGTCTACTATTGCAGTTTGAATAATATTTATCAATACAATTTAAACATATTACATTTTTTGACATACTCATAATTTTCTTTAAATATTACAGTACTAGCTAATATGCCATGTGCCATATCCAGACCAAACTGTAGCTAATATAACTAGGATAATTTTTTGGATTTATAACCAACATATATTATAAGGGTCAGTTAACAAAATTTTACACTATTTTCTCAGTTTTTTTTTTCAAATAAATATACATGTAAATTTTGTTTATTTAAAAATTCACATGGGTCAACTGATCCACATGACAACATGCTGCCTCCGCCCCACAAAACGGGTTATGGTTTGATCCTTTGCGTTGAAAGTAAAATACATTTTGGTAAAGATTGTATTTTCTCTGCGGGAACAGAATATTATCTTAAATTTTAAACCTTAGAAAAGGGTAAGTGGCAAAGTGTAAGAATCAAGAAAAGAATATGAGAAAACAAACTTAAACGCATAGAATTAGTACTTTGCTTGAGACCTGTAAAACATGCAATGACTGCAATACTTTGACGTAAGATGTGTCTATATAAAGGAAAATAGAATAATAATATCCAATTGTTGAACGCTTTATATAACTCATGTTTATAGTCACAATTTACAAATCACAACCAAATAAACTCTCAATTTTTACCAAAAATAACTGTGGATCAAGCTGTGGAGGTAATCCCACAACATTATTTTACTACTGTTTTATTTGCGAGTTTTGCTTGGATCATGTTTGCGCAGTAAGACCCTCATTCCCGAACTACCAAAAAAGGAGCATACTCTCAACTACTCTCCCATAAAAACTGATTTGATATGTAACTTTTGTGGGTTAGTTGATAGCAAATTTTTCATCTGCGTGTGTGTTCAATGTGATTTTGTTATCCATAAAAATTGCATTTACTCACCACTTTTCATAAAAATATCCTGTCATGACCACCGTCTCTCTTTTACATACTCTCCTCTTAGAGTATTATTGTCTTGTGGAATATGTCGTAAAAAAATTGATGAAAATTATGGAAAATATTGTTGCACGAAAGATTGCACTTATGTAATGCATTCTAAGTGTGCAACTCGGAAAGATGTGTGGGATGGAATAGAGCTCGAGGAAGTAGTAGAAGAAAAATATGAAAATCTAAATTATTTTGAAGTGATAGGTGATGGAATTATACAACATTTTAACTATTCACATCACATGAGGTTTGAGAAAAGGACCGCTGGAATATTTTAAGATGAAAATAAGCGATGTCATGCATGCGTACGTACTTCCATTTTATGGTGGTGATGTTTATACAACTGTATGGACTCCAATTGTGATTTTGTACTTCATAACATCATATGGCACATCTCTATCCAATTATTCTAGAAGTGAGTGACCCCCAAAATTTTTATATTGTAAATATTTTAGTCATTTCTCGTATAGTTTCAGATATGTGTGTTCCGAAAAGGGTGGATTTATAAGGTTAGACGAGCGATGTGCTGCAATATCTGAGCCATTCAACCATCAAACTTCACCCACATCCTTTGTTTCTAAGAAACAAACTTGGAAAATATAGACCATGTTCAATGTGCAGAAAAGAGAGTATTCAAACTTTAAATTGTACTGAAAGTGTGTGCTACACTCCCATATAAATTGAGATATGAGCATGAAGAACATTTCCTCACCCTTTCTTATGAAGATAATGCAAGTCTCAACTGGTGTGAAGTTTGTGAGAAAACTTCAGATTCATACAAATAGTTTTATACATGTAAAAAATGTGGAGTCGCAATCCATATTGCATGTTTGCTAGGGAAATATGCACTTTATGTCGAGCCTATTCAAAATATTATGCACGATAGTAAACTGAAGTTTAATATAATTCTGAGGAATGGTCTCACTCGACACATCTGCCAAGAATGCAAAAGTCGTTGCCAAGAGAAACTAATGATTCAAGGCCTTTATGATGATGATAAAGAACTAATACTCTGTTACCGTCATTGGGGAGAGGACGATACTTAGGGTCAGGAAATGGGGTGCAGGTGGAGAAAAAAAACAACAACCAAATTTACATGTTCTGATGGGTATTCAACACTTCCTGGTAACAAACAAAAAACAATTGGCTATTGTGTAATGTTTTTAAGTTTACATTAATGTAGTTTGTATAATATTTATTTTTATTTATAAATAATACCAGTGTAACTGTTGAAATTCTCTATATGCATATAAAAAATATAAGTTGTCAAATTGGCACCATGATGGAGAATCCAGTTCATAAAAACAAGTACCAAGATACTATCAAACACTATTATGTCAGAAAAAAAAATGTGGCCGTCTGATTAAACTGAATATAAATGGTCTTGATGATACATAAAAAGAATATTCAAGCTTCAAAGCAAAATAGAGAAAATTAATTATGGCTCTTTGTGCTCTTTTGAACTGCAAATGAAATTTGCGGTGGCCTTCAACTTCTCTTGCCATGTTTGTGCAATTCCTGTTGTAATTAAACATCTTGGTTTGGTAATTGTATTGTCGAGTTACCTTCGTTTTCATGAGAGATTAATAGAGATTTCTCTGTGATCTAGCGATTTACTACATTGAGCTAAAAAACCATAAGTTTCTTTGATATGATACAGAAAAAAAAAAGTGGACAGTCTCACTCAAAGCAAAATAAGAAAAGAAAAAGCTGGAAAATTTTAGTTAGGGTTCTTTGTGTTCTTTTGAACTGCAGATACACTCTTGGTATGGATTCTCATAAAATGCTTCTTCAGTTCTAAGCCGAGCTCGCCCTTTGATCCCCTGTGTTGGTCCCTTCCTTCTCCTAAGTGCACCTTGCCTGCAAAACCGATCCAAAGAATCTCTCTCTTATTTTTTACATACATTTTGTGACGTGTATACGAAGCAAATGAATGAAATCTTTTATTGCCTGTTTTGATGCATTTGCTTCACAAGACTCGACAACTTTTCTCCTTCTTTTAGCTGTCCTATCTCAAACTTACTGAGGAGTTTCACTAGTCATTTTCTGAGTACAAGAGAAAATTAGTCATGGACTATAACAAAATGAGTGAAGAGACAAAAGCTTCTTGCAAAGCAACAAAGGAAAGAAGATCTGAAGTGATTGTCCTGCGATCGATGCCCTAGAAACCTGCTGTGACCTTCAACTGTGCGCTCTTGCCATGTTTCCAGAATGTGAAGGAACATTCTTATCCACAATTTGATTTCTATATATTTATGTTATGATTATTGATTAGTATTACATGTTTTTGAAAGTCTATCCATTAATCAAGTTAATTTTATCCAATTATGATAAGAAAAAAACTAAAAGGCATCAATATTTCTTTATGTAAAGTAGAATCTTGTATGTTAACTATCAACATTCACATCACTAAATATAACAAAGAAATCATTTTATATAGAAACACAGATATATTTTGTGGAAACAAATTTGAGAAACACAAAAAATTAAAGTTTTTAGAACTTGACTAAATAAAAAATCTTATTTTATATACTATAAACAAATCTATTTTTTTATTGTTGTCTGGTTTTGAATTCAAGTAAAAAAAACTTAAACATAAATATTTTCAACTATTTTTCAAATATTCTTTTAGATATTTGGAGCCCCAAATTTTGTAAACTATGTGGAGGCCCAAGGCTAATACCGTTTCCCTAACACTATTGGCAAGCCCCTGTTCGTACTGAGAAAAATCATACGCAGGTTTTGCATATAGAAGAACACAAAACGTTGTTCAATTTTATAACTTCTGAACCATATAGTTTAATTTTAATCAAGGCCAGAATGTCCGGTTCGGTTCACCGGTTCGCTATCAATTTTACTGTTAAAACGCAACGTTTCGGTCTTCTCTTCTAATCTCATAAACTAAATTTCACCTCTTTAATCTTTATTTGCTATCATCTTCTTCAAGCTCTGAGCTTTTTTTTTTTTGTTTTTCTTCCTCCTCTGATGATTGAACAATGGCGTTATATCTATCGAGTTCGTTGACGCCGACCCACTTCTCGAAACCCTTAAACCCTTCTAATACCCTCCTCTTCCCCATTCAATCTTCGAGCTCTCTGTCTAGCTTCGTCCGCCGGAGAAAACCAACGGAAGCTAAGCTAACTTCCAAATTCAATCTCTTTCCTTCACGAAGGAATGGGTTGATTACTTCCTGTACACCATCGAGCTTCGAGTCTACTGAGGAAGATGCCGAGTCGAATCGTCTCTTCGAGGTTTATCTCTCACTGATTCAAAGTTTAGGTTTTTATTTATCTTGAATTGAGTTTTGAAGAACATGAAAGCAATTAGGAAGTTAAGAGGGTTTGTTGCAATGTCAAAACTTTGGCAGAGATTAAGGGAAGCTGAGAGAGAACGAATCAGCAACAAGGAAGAGCTAGAGAGAAAGGCTAATTTACAATTAGAAAGGCAGCTTGTCATGGCTTCAGATTGGAGTAGGACATTGTTAACGATGCGTGGGAAGTTAAAGGGAACAGAGTGGGATCCTGAGACCTCTCACCGGATCAACTTTAGCGATTTCATGAAGCTCTTAGATTCCAACAGTGTTCAGTACATGGAGTATTCAAATTACGGACAGACAATATCAGGTTTCAAAATCACTGAGAATTGTCCACATTTTCTTAAAAATCTTTTGCTTAAGTTATGCTTTTGATGTTGTTGGTGCAGTGATATTGCCTTATTATAAAGATGGGGAGCCTCTAGGAGAAGAAGAAGACTCTAAAAAGGAGATTATCTTCCGTCGTCACATTGTGGATCGAATGCCAATTGATGGTTGGAATGATGTTTGGACCAAGTTGCATCAGCAAATAGTCAATGTTGAGGTTTTCAACGTAGATGTGGTTCCTGCTGAAGTCTACACAACAGTTGCCACTTTTGTGGTTTGGTCTATGAGACTTGCTCTATTTGTTTCGCTTTACGTTTGGATAGACAATATAATGAGGCCAATCTATGCCAAGTTGATCCCTTGTGATCTTGGGACCCCTACCAAGAAGATTAGAACGCCCCTCAAGCGCCAAGCACTTGGATCCCTAGGCAAGAGTCGGTATGTCACATTAGATTTTGACTTAAATGGCAGAAAACATATCCTTGTCTAAGATTATAATTGTTTTGTTTCCTCTCTCAGGGCAAAATTTATATCAGCAGAGGAGAGAACTGGTGTAACGTTTGATGATTTTGCTGGTCAGGAGTATATAAAGAGGGAGTTACAAGAGATTGTGAGGATTCTAAAGAATGATGAGGAGTTTCAGAATAAAGGCATTTATTGTCCCAAAGGTGTTCTTCTTCATGGACCGCCCGGGACAGGGAAAACTCTGTTGGCTAAAGCTATTGCTGGAGAAGCTGGTTTACCTTTCTTTGCAGCAAATGGAACCGACTTTGTTGAAGTAAGGGATTTGATTGTGTTGTAGACATAAAACAAAGTTCAAAGGTCTTGAGTTAATGGAGTTTTTCTTGAAATGTGTCAGATGTTTGTAGGAGTGGCTGCATCTCGTGTAAAAGATCTTTTTGCTAGTTCTAGATCCTTTGCACCATCTATAATCTTTATTGATGAGATTGATGCAATTGGAAGTAAGAGGGGTGGACCAGATATTGGCGGGGTAAGAAACTACTGGAAGTTAGATATTAGTTTAAGAGAATAAGCTTTTTTTTAACCTGTTCCTAATTGAACAGGGAGGAGCAGAGAGAGAACAAGGTTTGCTTCAGATATTAACTGAGATGGATGGTTTTAAAGTTACTACATCACAAGTAATGCTTTCTATTTGCTTTTTAAGTTTCTTTTTCAGCAAACATTATCTACCTATTAAATCATAGACTTTTTTTTCAGGTATTAGTCATAGGTGCAACAAATAGATTAGATATTCTTGATCCCGCTCTCTTGAGAAAAGGGCGTTTTGATAAAATTATAAGAGTTGGTTTACCTTCAAAAGATGGTAGATTAGCAATATTAAAGGTACTCAATTTTACCCTCTGGACACCAAAAGTTTTGTTTGCTTTGTGCTTTTAGCTAAAAGTTCTTTTTGTATGAAAGGTTCATGCTAGAAACAAGTTTTTCCGATCCGAAGATGAGAAGGAGGAGTTGCTGCAAGAGGTAGCTGAGAACACAGAAGATTTTACTGGAGCAGAACTGCAAAACGTTCTGTAATAAATAATCCTACACCTTCAACTATGTGTTTGTAGAATTGCAGAGGGAAAAAAAGAAGAAAAACACTGATGTTTGGTTGGTTGTTTACAGAAATGAAGCTGGAATCTTGACTGCAAGAAAAGACTTAGACTACATTGGAAGAGAAGAACTCCTGGAGGCGCTTAAGAGGGTAAATTACTTCTTAATTTCCAGTTTATCCACCTTTAGATTCTGCTTTAGCAAATTCTGATTCCACCGGATTACAGCAAAAAGGTACATTTGAGACGGGACAAGAAGATAGCACTGAAGTTCCAGAAGAGTTGAAGTTGAGGTTGGCTTACAGAGAAGCATCTGTTGCTGTTCTTGCTTGTTATCTTCCAGATCAGTACCGTCCAATCAGTGAGGTGAATTGAGAAATTTTGATCCTTCATGTGCTCTTTTGGATTGTAACATGATTTAAGATCAAAATGTGCCATGTTCTTCTCTCTGCAGACTGACATAAACTCGATCAGAAGCCAACCAAACATGCGTTACACAGAAACTTCAGGAAGAGTTTTTGCGAGAAAGTCAGATTATGTGAACTTAATAATCCGTGCATGTGCTCGTAAGTTATAAAAACCTGGCTTTCTATTGTTATATATGATCATAAACATCTCTGTTACTTGACTTCAATCTCTTGATTGTATGCAGCCAGAGTAGTTGAAGAAGAGATGTTTGGAATAGAAAACTTGTCTTGGATCTCTGCTAAGTCTACTTTAGAAGCATCACAGCGTGCGGAGTTTCTGATTCTTCAGACGGGAATGACTGCTTTTGGAAAAGCTTATTACCGTAACCAAAGAGACCTTGTTCCAAACGTAAGTTTCTATTTTTTTTTTCATTTACTCTTTTGCTTCTTTTTTTGTTTGTTAAGAGCTCTTGTGATTCTCCTACTACGTGTAGCTTATTCCTAAACTTGAGGCATTACGAGATGAATATATGCGGTTTGCTGTTGAGAAATGTTCATCAATCTTACAAGAATATCAATCAGCTCTTGAAGAAATCACAGGTTTATATCCTCTCTGTCTCATCATCATACACTGAACAATCTTTTAATAGAGTGTAATACTATTTTTCAGATATGCTGCTTGAGAAGGGAGAAATCAAAGCTGATGAAATTTTGGATATTTACAACACAGCTCCAAGGATTCCTCAAGTTAGTTATCTCTCCCCCTCTGTTTTGTTGGTTATTTCACTTCTTTCAAATCTCTTTTTGATTCATGAAAACAGAAACCTGTGAGAGCTGTGGATGAATATGGAGCTTTGATCTATGCGGGAAGATGGGGGATTCACGGTGTATCCCTTCCAGGGAGAGTCACATTCTCTCCAGGAAACGTAGGCTTCGCAACATTTGGTGCTCCTCGTCCCATGGAGGTACATATCAACACATGCATCAAAAGTAACATGAGCAACTTACAATGTTCTTACCCTTATATATATCCTCTTGTGTTGTGTTGTTTTATGCAGACGCAAATCATCAGTGATGACACATGGAAACTAGTAGATGATATTTGGGATAAAAAGGTTAAAGAGATCAAAACAGAAGCTGTCATTCAAGTTGAAGAAGAAAAGAAGAAACCTCAAATCTTGATGGCTACCCATTTCTTTTAAAATAAAAAATCATTTGGTGGTTTTTTCTTATATTATTATGCATTCTACAAGACAATAAAGATTTCTTAAAAAATATGTTAGTCTTTATAAACTATTAGGTGTGTGTGATCAGTTTTTATATAAAATTGAAAGTTCTTTTTTTTTCTTACTAGTTTTGTATTCATTTAATTGATGCAATCTTGCGTGGCTGTATGGCATGGACAAAATGAAAAAGCTGATGCAATCTTATCTCTTACTTTGACAAAATATCAAGTTGCTTTTTTTCTTTCTTTTCAAATTACTTTTATTTAGTTTTCATGGTCGAGATGGACCTTGTTATCTATAGTAAAGATCATGGAGATGTTGAAAGACATTGTCAAATTGAACACCTAACCAATGGCGACAATAAAGTCGCAGGTCTATATCAAAATCATCATAATCTTCTTCGTAAGTAGTTACATGTAAACATGTAATATTAATTTCTCTTCTTTATTTTCTTTTTTGTAGCTTCTGCAATATTAAGTTTGGAGATTCACTCGACTGTTTTATGTAAACATCGTTCTCAAGATTTTTGGAGGGTTTTACGAGATTTCAAATGGTGAGAAAAGTATATTGTAACAAGTGTGTGTATATACTTAATGAATATGAGGGTTTGGCTCATGAGGTTTTTGAATATATATATATATATATATATATATATATATGTATATTAATATTGTACGATTTTAAAACTCTTCAATAGATGGTAGAGGTATAGTTTTGTTACTTGATCGAAGTTGGGCCCATGAATGAACAAGTAGCTTAGATTCCAAGTATTCCATAATGAAAGTTGTAACTCACTCTACAAAATTAAATAAAAAGAAAACATATATCATATGTTCACCATTTTCAAACTATACTTTTGCATATCATATATATATATATATATATGGCCTTAATGATTTTATCATCTAAGAACATGATTAATGCATGGTTTTTAGGATCATGTTCTTATCGTAATATAAGAAATTATTTCTTAATTTTTAACTAAAAAAATTAAAAACCAGTTCTTAAATCCTAACGGAATATAAGAAACTGTTAAGAACCTCATCCTAAAAAACTATGCATTAATCATATCCTAACTAGCATTATACCCTAACTAATTTTTGAGAAACAGTAATCAATGTCCAGGAAAAAAAAAGGAATTGTTTAAATATAAATTAAAAAAAAAACATATGGCAAAAAAAGCTTGGAGCAAATTTTATACATAGAGCAACTACCGACTGAAAACATGGTCATGTAGTGACACCACTACTAGTGTTAATGAAGTTGTTAGTACCTATTATCATTCATTATATGATTATGGCAATAATTATGATTATCATCATTGCATTATTTGAAACTAAAATATAAAATGATTCAGTAGGTATGATTCTTTTCTATTCGTGGCAGGTTCGTATATACATCTATATTACAAAATAAATCAATTAACTAGGTAAGAAAATCCATGCTACTCAAGATAGTTATCGGAGTACTAAGTTACGTTATAGCCATAGATGATACAGAAAAATTACAAAACCATATATTCTCTGCCAAGATTAAATTTTGGGCAAATCTCTAAAATAAATTTTTAAAAGTTTTTATCACAAAATAGAACTTAAAAAAATGATCGAAATAGATTTTTTATTTTGAATTTCTTTTTTTTAGTTTAAATCTTACTTCCAAAACTCCACCTCATAACTCTAAACCCTAAGTTTAGATTAATTAGCCCAAAAGATATAAATATATGTTTACATTTTTTAATAAAATTTATTTTGGTTATTTTTTTCCTTTAGTGCTATTTTGGAAACAAAATTTTTTTAGATATATTTTAGTCATTATCTCTTAAAATTGGTGTATATGTTAAGATTAATGATTATTTTAGTCATTATATGTTTCTGAAAGTCTATCTATTAATCAAGTTAATTTTATCCAATTATGATTATGAACAAGTGTCCATACATCCTATTTTATGTATTAGGAATATTTGTTGGTTTTTGAAAAGTGACCAATTACAATAATTGACCGTAGTTATGTCTTCATCGATCCTCACCTCACCTGCTCTAACTATAAATAATGTCTACAAAGCCACATGCCGTGTACAACATCATCATCTAACCTTATGTACATTATTCAAAGAGTTAGGTCCAAAAGTTTTAAATAGTTAATAGTGAAAGATCATGTTGAGGACATTGTATCCAATCGTTTCTTTATGAAAAATACAAATACAAATTAAACGATAGTAATATCCGACAAGTTATGATTCTAGTGGTTAACGTATATATGGGGGAATCATAAAGAAGTAGTATCTTGCAAAAGTGACAATACAATGCTAAAATGATATAAATACAGTTTATAAAATGATAATCAGATAGTCACAATCGATCATCGTCAAATCAGTATCTGTCTGAGTGGTAAATACAAAAGTAAATTCGCTTGTTCTAAGTATAGTACGTACACGTTGTCCTTTCTTTTACATACAACACGTATAAAATGACATATATAAGTATATATCATAGTTTTGAAATAAGAATGTGCATTTCAGAAACATTATATGGAAGAAAAAAATCAGAAACATTTGGATTATATGATTGAGACATTGTCGTAACGTACGTAGTCGAGACGTAAATAACCTAATTTGAATTATTATTTTCCCACAATTTGCTTACACGTAGCCATGCAACTTAAATTTTTTTTTGAATCAGACAGTCTGTAATTTATTCTAAATATATGTCCACAAATTCCAAAAACCTAACTATCAATTATTAAATAAACTGATCGTGGCGAATTAGAAACTAATTTTGAAGTCGTAGTACAAATATAACATAATGAAAAATTATTGTATGCTAATTTAATCTATTAATATAAAGTTTCATCTAAAATGAGAAGCATAAACCAATAATTTATAGCTTCACAATGATTATCTTTGTGAATTTGATTTATTTAGCAAATAGAGTGTAGACACATTTTCTTACTAGTAAGTTAAGCATGTGTCCTATGCAAAGTTAACACGCTAATCTAATGATTTGTTCTTCGTCTTTGCTTTCTATTTCAATACTTGTAAATTTCAGCGTGACATAGGTGAGGAAGTATGTAATATGTTTTGGAGGATCCTATAACGATTTTGCAATGCAACAATACAAACTTTATAGTTTACAAATTTATTTAGTTTGAACCTGTTTTCTGACAATGGGTTTGAAGATATATATTACAACCCATTGTTACTATTTTCTCAATCTATCAATAGAACTATAAGTGAACACGATCTTTTTTTCATTTTGGATGAAATATAGTGCAGCCACATGCATTGGATGTTGATGTGGAACTCGATGGCTTAGTTTATGTATATCTTTCATAAAAATAATACATTACCTTAAAAGGTTTTTTTGGACCATATTTCACCCAAATTTTTTAAAAAAATAAATATATTTTGTTGGAAACTATAACAAAAAAAATAACTATCTCTATGAAACGAGCTTTGGGTTGCTAAGTAACATGGATTTGGAAACACTTTATTACAATCCATCGTGTAATCACTCGAATATAAGAGAGTCTATCAATAGACTACATCTCTTCCTTACATGCAAAAAGAAAAACTAACAAAAATACTTTCAAACCAGAGTTTACCATATAGCTATTTATGAATATTGCCAATGACACAAAGCAAAACACGTTATGAAACTCGATCTAATATCATATATCTAACTGATGATATCATTACTCATCCATTGAGACTTAGATATATTTGAAATAAGATGTAAGTATATATTCTTTTGAGTATACAAAGTCTGTCACACAAATAAAAATAAGATGAAGATTCACGGACTTGAAACAAAGAAGACTATCAACTTGCACTTTGAAGCTCGACAAAATTTACCATTTGATTGATAATACCACACCGTCACGGGTCACTACCAAACACTCTCGCTTATTGGTATCTATGATTCTTTTATTGCTTTTCTTTAATTCTCCTTTAAGAAAAATATAGTTCTCCCACCGCAAATACCATTAGTTATTTTTTTTTAAAGAAACGAATCTGCATAGTTGATTAATGGTCGATGTTTGGGCATTTCATTCTAATTTTTTAAAAGTGTGTGTGCACAATTTCCTATTAAGAGTCAGAACTGACTATCACTATAACTTAAGTATAAGTTTTATTAGAGTGAATAATGACACCACGAAAGTATTTTTTTTTAAAAGAATTACTTTAGAATTGTCATAGAATCATATTTGAGCCAGAGAAATAATACAAAGTATTTGGAAAATATGTATCAATATAAACCAGCCAAATTCACGAGTTTTAAACAAAAAAACTCTGTCCAAAAACTCACGAGTTATAACAAATTTATACGTTGAGACAAAAGAGAGAAAAAAACAATCTTATACGTTGAATATTCTTTGTGCTTATGTTTGTATAAAGCTAGAAAGTAAATGTTCAAAAAAAAAAGGTTAAAAGTATAGACACACTCGCATGCTAAACTATTTTAAGTAAAAATATGAAGCGATGTACACCTCCACTTATCTAGTAAGAAACATTATAGACTGTATGGTCCGTATCATTATTATTTTCCCTCGAAGACCGTATCATCTTTTTTTTACATAATCTCATTATATAATAGGGGAAAAATATTCAATTATAAAATAGTAATAATACAACCCTAGATTAGTAGCTTGCTAGTATAATATTATATATATAGTAACACTAAACCAAACAAAAAATGATATCACAAAGAATCGAAACTCTTTAACACAATGGGCTCTTCTTCTCCACTAACAAGGAGAAACAGAGCACCCTCCTCTGTATTCTCTCTGTTTCTTATCTTCCTCTGTTTTCTAGATTCTTTAAACGCTCAGTCCACGCCTGTTTTCGCCTGCGACGTCGCCGGAAACCCATCTCTCGCCGCTTATGGGTTCTGCAACACAGCTTTAAAGATCGAACACCGAGTCGCTGATCTGGTCGCGAGGCTCACGTTGCAAGAAAAGATCGGTGTTTTAACGAGTAAACTTCACGGCGTGACACGGCTTGGGATTCCCACGTATGAATGGTGGTCGGAAGCACTTCACGGCGTTTCTTACGTCGGACCTGGCACGCATTTCTCCGGCCAAGTTCCCGGCGCTACGAGTTTTCCTCAGGTTATACTCACCGCTGCTTCTTTCAACGTATCTCTGTTTCAAGCCATTGGCAAGGTATCCCTAAACTCTATCCATTTTCGACTTCTTTTTGTTTTATTTTATTTTATTTCTAATTCTGGATAATGTAGACAGTAGTGGAACTAAGAATATTTATTAATGGGGTCATAACTTATAAAACTAATATTAAAACTATATAATAATTGATATAATAACAAAAATAGAAAACTATATATATAGGGGGCATATGAAAATTTGAACATAAACTGGTGGGGTCATAAACCTGATTTTTTGACCAAATATTATGTTAAACTTAGGCAAATGTACACTAAAATAAATTATTTAAATTTACAGGGGTCATGTAACCCCACTAACCTCTCCTTAGTTTATTAATGCAACTAGGCCTCTCGTTGTAACCCCACTAACCTCTCCTTACTCCACGGCAAATGTACACTAAAATAAATTATTTAAATTTACAGGGGTCATGTACCCCACTAAAATAAATTATTTAAATTTACAGGGGTCATGTAACCCCACTAAGTTTATTAATGCAACTAGGCCTCTCGTTCTCTCTTTCTTTTGATACAAGTTAACACTTCTCAACATGTTCGATCTCAGACACACAAGTAATCTTGTTTTTTTTTTGTAACACACAATTAGCCTTGGACCTTGGTTAAACCGGATTTTTATTACTCATTTGTCAAGGTTGTCTCGACGGAAGCGAGGGCAATGTACAACGTTGGATTAGCCGGACTAACGTATTGGTCACCGAATGTTAACATATTCAGAGATCCGAGATGGGGAAGAGGACAAGAGACTCCTGGAGAAGATCCATTGCTTTCTAGCAAGTATGCTTCAGGTTATGTCAAGGGTCTTCAAGAGACTGATAGTAGCGATGCTAACCGTCTCAAAGTAGCTGCATGCTGCAAACACTACACCGCTTACGACGTCGATAATTGGAAAGGCGTGGAACGTTACAGTTTCAACGCTGTGGTAAGAACTCAAATCCGTTATTCTAATATTGGTTGGACCAAAGACATCTTTAGTGTTTGTAATAACTTTTTTTTTGTGTGTGTGTGTTTGTTGGAGTAGGTGAATCAACAGGATATGGATGATACGTATCAACCACCCTTCAAGAGTTGTGTAGTTGATGGGAATGTAGCGAGTGTTATGTGTTCTTACAATAAAGTTAACGGTAAACCGACATGTGCTGACCCGGATCTTCTCTCAGGTGTTATCCGCGGTGAATGGAAGTTAAACGGGTAATTATCTAACCCAATCAGCAGGATTAAACCTTCTTCATGTCACATTTGAACATGTTTAAGTTCTGTTTGAATAGGTACATTGTTTCGGATTGTGACTCGGTAGATGTGTTGTACAAGAACCAACACTATACCAAGACTCCAGAGGAAGCTGCAGCTATATCTATCAATGCAGGTTTGGACTTGAACTGTGGCTACTTCTTGGGCGAGCATACAGAGGCAGCGGTTAAGGCCGGTTTGGTAAACGAGACAGCTATCGACAAAGCTATTTCAAACAACTTTTTGACACTTATGCGTTTAGGATTCTTCGACGGAGATCCAAAGAAACAGATCTATGGAGGGTTAGGTCCTAAAGACGTTTGCACTCCCGCGAATCAAGAGCTAGCCGCAGAAGCCGCGAGACAAGGCATTGTACTACTAAAAAACACTGGTTCCTTACCGCTTTCTCTTAAAACGATCAAAACGCTAGCCGTGATTGGACCAAACGCGAATGTTACAAAAACAATGATAGGTAACTATGAAGGCACGCCGTGTAAGTACACAACACCGCTTCAGGGATTAGCAGGGACGGTATCAACAACGTATCTACCAGGCTGCTCTAATGTAGCATGCGCTGTGGCGGATGTAGCTGGAGCCACGAAGCTAGCTGCAGCTGCTGATGCGACGGTTCTTGTGATAGGTGCAGATCAGTCTATCGAGGCAGAGAGCCGTGACAGAGTTGACCTCAATCTTCCCGGACAACAACAAGAGCTGGTGACACAAGTGGCTAAAGTAGCCAAAGGACCGGTCTTGCTTGTTATCATGTCTGGTGGAGGTTTTGACATTACGTTTGCTAAGAACGATGCGAAGATCGCTGGAATCTTGTGGGTTGGGTATCCTGGAGAAGCTGGTGGCATCGCTATTGCTGACGTCATCTTTGGCCGTTATAATCCAAGTAAGAAAGACTGTTTTTAGAACTTAAACCAATGATAACCGGTGAGTTCTGTTTTGTAAACCAGAGATAACCGTGTTGACAAAATACCAGAAATAACCGTCAAAGATGACATCAGCTAACCATTGGTTATGTCATCTTTGGCCGTTATAACCTAAGTAAGAAACTGTTTTTAAACTTAAACCAGTGATAACCGGTGAATTCTGTTTTTTTGTTGAACCGGTGATAACCGATTAACTCTGTTTTGATAGGTGGAAGATTACCGATGACATGGTATCCACAATCCTACGTGGAGAAAGTTCCGATGACGAATATGAACATGAGACCCGATAAATCAAACGGGTATCCGGGTCGAACTTACCGGTTCTACACAGGAGAGACGGTTTACGCCTTCGGTGATGGACTCAGCTACACCAAGTTCAGCCACAGCTTAGTCAAAGCTCCACGGCTCGTTTCTCTCGGTCTTGAAGAGAATCACGTTTGCAGATCATCAGAGTGTCAATCGCTGGACGCGGTTGGACCGCACTGCGATAACGCTGTCACCAGCAAAGGTGGAACAGCGTTTGAAGTTCATATTAAAGTACAGAACAGCGGAGATAGAGAAGGTATTCACACGGTGTTTCTATTCACGACGCCGCCGGCGGTTCATGGGTCTCCGAGGAAACATCTTTTAGGATTTGAGAAGATTCGTTTGGGGAAGATGGAAGAAGCGGTGGTTAAGTTTAAGGTTGATGTCTGTAAAGATTTGAGTGTTGTTGATGAAGTCGGGAAGAGGAAGATTGGTTTGGGTCAGCATCTTCTTCATGTGGGCGACGTTAAACATTCTTTGAGCATTAGGATCTAATTACAATAGATTCTAATTTTTATTTTTGAATTATAATGAAAAATTATAAACATGCTTGTTGGTAAGCACATTACAAAAATGAATAAAAAGGTAATTGTGAATCTCTTATTTTTCAATAGTTTTAATATGATCGGAAATGTTTTTTTCTTTGTAGAAATAAGTAACTTTGACTAGGAAATATATTTGTTAAGCTTAGGAAAAATATTTTTCAAACAATTCAGATAATTCTTAGGCTTCAACAGGTCACTAGTTAATTAAAAAAAATGAATAAAATAAGAATAAAAATTAAATAGAGAAAACGAAAAAAAAACAGAAATATAAGAATTTACGTTCACTTCATTCCCCATCGAAATTGGACAAAAAAATTTCTTTATATTTTTTTTTCATTCTTAAGGAAATTGGATAAATAGAATAGGATCCATGCATCTGTAATTTGACAAAAATTCAACACAATTGGTATAAAATTAAGGAATAAGAATCTTATCATTATTTGGTTTATTAAATGTGGTCACTAATTGAAGCTTTAATTTTTTGTTGTTAGTCCGTGATAATTGTTTTCTTATATTAATAATAATTCAATAAATGTTAATGAGTAATTTTCTCAAACAGATTTCTAAATTTTTGTCACAAAAAATATTCAAAAAAACATAAATAACCTTTTTATTTATTTATTTATTATTATTTTAAAAAAAATTCTAACTTCACCTCTACAATTCACCTCATAATTTTAGACCCCTAATTCCAAATTAGTTAACTATATGAATATAAATATATATTTACATCTTTATAAAACCTATTTGAATATTTAAAAAAATATATTTTGTGATAAAACTTTTTTATGATTATCTTAAAGTATTTTTCTTTGTTTTTTTGTTCAAAAAGTATTTTTCTTTGTTAATTTCTGTTGTTAGTCGTTTTTTTTTCTCAAATAAATATATTGAAAATCAAGAGCATAGAACATAAACCCAAATTTTACAAATTAGCACCTTTACAACAACCCCAACAAGGTTCCAAAATAAACCACACTAATCCAATACCAACTACATTGTTAGTCGTGATAATTATCTTTTTATAATATGGTGCTATCGTAATCAACCCAAAAGACCCGGCTATTTAGGTTAGAGACTGCTAAATCACTCGGAGCTGCATAGACTTACCTGAAATCATGAATACAATTACCGGTTTATCACGGTTATATCCGGTTTGATTTGAAAAATACTTTAACCTCTTGTAACAGAACAGAGTCACGTTTCCTTTTTTGTCTGAAACTGTTAAAAACTCTCTGGGCAAATACAAAACTAAAAAAGATCGGTAGGAAAAAGATTTGCAGGAATATCTTTTTTAATGAAAAAGGAGCAGCAGAGAGGACGGTTCTTCGCTTCTCCGAATCTTCAGACGGCGACGGTGAGGAATTTTTTCCAGACATGGCGTATAATAACGGGAACGTGTTTGCTGCGGCGGCGGATCCTTTACCGGGGAAGAAGACGAAGCTCCTATCGTCTCGGAGTTGGGTTAGCATAGCCGCGACGGGAGAGAGTGAGGCTCTTGATGTCGATAAGTATGCAATCATGCACCGTGTTCAGATCCACGCCCGTGATCTCCGGATTCTCGACCCGAATCTGTCTTACCCGTCAACTATTCTTGGCCGAGAGAGAGCCATTGTGCTCAATTTGGAGGTTAGGGTTTGTTCAGTTTCATCTAATTTCGCTTTGAGTTGTTTCAGAGTTTGATTTGTGTGTGTGTATGCAGCATATCAAGGCGATTATCACTGCCGATGAGGTTAGGTTTCCTTCTTCACAGTGACTTAGATTTCTAGGGTTTGGAGTGTTTTGGTTTGTTTGGTTAAGTTCATGTTGGATCTTGAGCAATCACTGAGTTTTACAGAATCTGGATAGGTTACTAAAAAGATTCACACTTTCATGATTTCATATCCATGTTTTTTTATCTATGGACTGCTTAGAGAATTAGGGTTTAGCATTCCATAAATAAGGTTTTATCTTTCATGTTTTTAGTCAGTGAAGATAAACCTTATGTCATATTGTATTTATTACAGGTTTTGCTAAGGGATCCATCAGATGAAAATGTTATTCCCGTTTTGAAGGAGCTTGAAAGACGCTTACCTGTTGGAGACCATGGTCTAGGAGATGGAAAAGAGAGCTCAGCTGTACATAATGACGCTGATGCTGGTGAAGAAGATGGTACTATCATATCCCCACAGACTCTTTAGCTTTTCAAAGCACTTGAAATCTTTCTTTTTTTGGTTTATTGAAATGTCTGCTTGTTGCAATATAGATTCCCCGTTTGAATTTAGAGCTCTGGAGGTTTTCTTGGAAGCAATCTGTAGCTTCTTAGCTGCAAGGACGACAGAGTTAGAAACAGCTGCTTATCCTGCTTTGGATGAGCTTACCTCCAAGGTTGGTACCTCTCAACGTTTACTATCACCAGTAATCCAATTTTTCAACGGCGTTTGCCACATTAATCTTGTAGATTAGTAGCCGTAACTTGGATAGAGTTCGTAAGTTGAAGAGTGCCATGACTCGGCTGACAGCTCGAGTTCAAAAGGTGAGCTATTTGCATAGAAAGGCAGTTTGTAATAGAAGGAAACAATTAAGAAGCTTCATCTCGTTTTGTAGGTAAGAGATGAGCTCGAACAGTTGCTGGATGATGACGATGATATGGCAGATCTTTACCTTTCAAGGAAACTCTCTAGCGCTTCCTCAGCGTCTAGTAGTCCAAATTGCTATCTTACTTCCCCGACAATAGGTTCCAAGATTTCAAGAGCAAGTAGAGCCAGTCTAGCCACAGTTCGTGGGGATGAAAATGATGTTGAAGAACTTGAAATGTTGCTCGAGGTTACTTCTTACTTCACAAAGTTTTTTTCTTATCTTATCTACCTATCTTTGATTCACATGTGTAGTCTAATGTTTCGATATCTTTTACAGGCATACTTCATGCAAATCGACAGCACTTTGAACAGATTGACAACAGTTATGTTATGTTCTTACTTCTTTGTTTTTTTTTTTTTAATTCTTAAAAACTGTTCGTCTAACTCTCAGTTTGTTGATGCAGCTACGTGAGTACATCGATGACACAGAGGATTACATTAACATCCAGGTAACCAAAAACGAATCCTCTAATCTGAATTTTCATAACATCTTAATCTAAAACTTGTAATCACTGATTCTTGTTTTTGCAGCTAGACAATCATCGTAATCAGCTGATTCAGGTAAGTTTTGCAGTTCTTTTTTGATCATCTTCTTCAATTTCTCTTCTTGATTATCTTCAAAAACCCTGCAGCTGGAGCTTGTGTTAAGCTCTGGAACCGTTTGCTCAGCATGTTACTCTCTTGTCGCTGGAATCTTTGGGATGAACATTCCATACACATGGAATGATAACCATGGATACATGTTCAAATATGTAAGGAGACCAGATCTTTATTTGCTTGATCAATAAGTAATAATTAATAAGTCTGAGGGTTAATCTATATCGGTTGTTGTCGTTGCAGGTCGTGATCCTAACGGGGGCATTTTGTGTGATCTTGTTCACGTTCATAATGTCACACGCTCGGTACAAAGGGCTTGTGGGATCTTGATGGGTGAGTTTGGGCAGAGAGAGAGATTTTATGGTTAGAGAAAGTTAGAAGGAGACTTCTAATTGTAAAGATGTCCTTTACTCTACTACACATCGATTCCTTACAATTGATGCATATCAAACAATGTTTTTTTATATAAGCCAACAAGCTTTTACCCCATGTTAGGGTCATACTAAACTATACAACTTCTCAGAATAATGAGGTTGGTGATTTACGTCTAACTTTCAAGAACCACCGGTTTATGGTTATATTGTTTCTATTTTAGCTCTTCATGGTAATATAACACTCCACTCTCATCTAACTTGTGTCTTGAGTTGAGTCTAGGGTACTCTTCTTCTCTTTGAAAGTTTTTGTAACAAGGTAAGAGGGCTTGGGCTGGACTTGGGCCTACTGTTCATTTTCCAATAAAATCAAGTTATGTAAAACCCATAAAGGATCTTTAGTGATTTCAGTAAGTAAACTTTATGAAAAAAAAATGTATGCCATGCTCGAACCAACAACTCCCTAAACTCCATACATGAAGTCAGAACCTAAAAACCTTGTCTAAAAATAATGCAACAAGGCTTTCGTGTTTCCACACACACACATTTTAGACCAAGATACATTATAATATAAAGTAAAAGAAGGTATAAAATATTGTGGACGTCAGCAAGTTCGCGTGGAGTGATGAGGACAAAGCTGACGGAATCGTCGACTCAATAAATAAAATAAGTAAGATTCCCTTTTATTTTATTTCATTTTTGTACTTTTCCTCTAATATTTAATTAAATATAATGAAAATAATATGATAGATTCTTCCACTCTGCACGGAACCCATTGGCTGACGTTATAGGAATTGCCTCTTGGAACAACATAAAAATCAAATTTTCATTTTTTTTTCTAAAATAGTCTTCTTCAATATGGTGTGGTCCGTTGCTACAATTCTCTATCACACCACGAAATTAAAGAGAAATGTACAGTCAAAAAATATAAAATAAATTGTCCACACTTCTCCTCACAGCGCACATCTAACATTTTCCTCTCATTAATCATTTACATTTCCTTTTTATGTGTTGTATTTGTGCTTGTTTTTCTAATATATATGTACACAATTCACAATCAACCATATAGATCTAGATATAAGCAGTGGGTATAAGCCAATAAATTATGTGCTACAAAGTTTATTTAGAATATAAAAAAATCAGTTTTTTTAATAAAATTTTCACTAGAATAGTTAGTTTATGGTTAGTGTTAATGTGTTTGTGATGTTAGTTTCAAATGTAGTCAATTTATTTTTTCATTTTATATGTAAACGGTTCAAGATCGGATATGGATGTAAGTAGATGTATATATGTGAAGATAGATTCGCAAATATTTTTCTTAGAAGCTAATATGCCACAAGTGCGTTGCATTTGGATAGTGGGATCTAATTCAGAAATTTAATAATACAAGGTTTCATGACGCCAGCTAATTCTATATTATTTTACTCCATATTCCTGGCATGAGTAAAATAATATTTTTATTCTTTTGTCTCATTTATAAAAGAAAAAAAAACTTAAATAATAGACATCATCAAGTTTGTAAAACTCGATCAGCTGATATATCATAATCAATTAAATATTATTATTTTTTGATGACATCATACAAAAATTGGTAAGGAATCAGTTTTCACCGGTTAAGACGGTGTTCGGTTTTTCTTATTATCTCAGAAGTGACTTGTCGCAACATCATTCTATCACTACCACTTCAATAAACAGGGGCATATAAGACTTTTTACCTTAAAAACGGCGTCGTTTTCATCGAAAAGTAATTATTAATGCATTTCCCAAAATAGAGCACTGTCGCATCCAATCAGAACCGTTACTATAGACGGAGACAAAGGGTGTTTTGGGTAATTCAAAAAGGATTCTCTCTTCCTCGCCGTTTTATAAACGAGAAGAACCTGAATCGTCCACGCTCTCTCACAAATAATATCTCCTCTCTCTCTTTCTTTCTTTTTATAGCCCGATCATATTTCGACACCTGTGTTCACTCTCTCTGTGTCTTCTTCTTCTTCAACGAGATTCTCAGTTTCAAAAGTTTTTTTTTTTTTGCTTACGGAATCTCTCTCTCTCTCTGTCTGTCTCACAGATCCATCAGGTTTTCATTTCACTAAAATTTTGTTTCTTTTTATTACAGATGAATTGAGTAACAAATGATGTATCAGAATGCATGGCTTGTTTTGTTCTTTTACTACCTTTTTAAGGTTCTTATCTTCAGCTAGTTTCTGTAATTGTCTCATGCTCCTTCCACCATCAAGTTGTTAACTTTATAGTATGATTAAATTGTTTATCTTCGTTATTTTACTTCTGTTGCAAAAAGATTTATACTTTGTTGTAAATTTAAATCTTCTTCAGCAAAATTAAGAACTAGTAAAACATAAATTCATGATATTTTTTTTTTGTTTTTGTTTTTGTTTTGCCTTAGATCTTGTTATAGAAATTCATGAGACATTGTTGTTATCTCTTACTTTATTAAAAAAGGTTGACTTTAGAGGTTATGATTCAAGTCTTATCAAAGTTTCTCATAATTTTTCTTTCTAGTTTTTTGTGTGAAAATAATTAAAGAATTTTACTTTGTACTACTATTCTCTAAACCAATCTTATCTTATCCTTTCCTCCTTCATTCTCCTTTTAAGGGGATATGTGTACCCTCACGTTTCACTTTTTACCCAAGGCCACATAAATGTTGTAACCATAAGTCACCTTGGTTAGTGCTTAGTCCTTTTCAAGCACAGTTATAACCAATTGTTGGTCTGTACTTTTGAATCTCTTTAACTCCCATAAACTGTAATTTGTATTTCACTGTTGACTCTAATGCGTTTTTGGTTATTAGTCTCATCATGTCACTGTAGTGTTTATTGTTCTTTTTACTGACTGAGATTATTTTGTAACTACTGCAGAAAGGTTCTTGCTCATTCTTGAAGATGGACAGGGCAGACACATGGGGGTTTGTCAGTGGTGGGAGATATTTGTATCTCAAGTTGCTTTTATGATTGTAGCTTACAAGGTGTTCTTAAGTATTATTGTTCTAGGCATATTCTCCTCCTCTTGTGCATCCCTTCCGTCTTCTTCATATGGATTTGAACGAGAGTGTTGCTCACTTTTCTCGTGCCAACGGTATTGCAAAGCTTGATAGTTTCGGTGACACTGCTCTCAGCTTGAAATGCCTTGGAAGCAGTCACTACAACCATAAACTTTGTTCTGATGTTTCTAACTGTCCTGATGGTGGTTGCGGTTTGGTTCTCGGCTTAGGTCCAACACCGCCCTCGTATTATTACAGTGTCAGGGTTAATGATAGCAACAAAGTCTCAGCTTCTTCTCGGGCTTTTCAGGAACTCTCATCAGGAGGTAACTCAATTCTGCAACTAGGTCCTCCCGCTGTGTCCACCATGGATACTTTTAGCGGCCTTGATTGTTCGTTGCTGACATATACAGAGACTAATATGTCCCAAGCTGACGAAGGTTCTACCTCTGCAAAGCGTTCAGGTGGCTATATGTCATCGCTTCTTTTCGCTCCAAGGACTGAAAGCGTTAGAAAGCCTTCAAGAATGCAAGAGTGTAGTACTAATTTTGGAACTGATAATTCACAGCTGAGCCATCATGAGTCAGAGTTCTCTTTAGGCGCTGCTTTCTCTGACAGAACGGTATCTGCTACATCTTCTCAGCACAGGACGACCAACCCTAAGAAGTGCAAGTTCATGGGATGTACCAAAGGAGCTAGAGGAGCATCAGGGCTCTGCATTGGCCATGGTGGTGGGCAGAGATGTCAAAAACCAGGCTGCAACAAAGGTGCTGAAAGCAAAACTACTTTCTGCAAAGCCCATGGTGGAGGAAAGAGATGCCAACACTTGGGATGTACAAAGAGCGCTGAAGGAAAAACTGACTTCTGTATATCTCATGGCGGTGGGAGACGCTGTGGGTTCCCTGAGGGATGCGCTAAAGCTGCACGTGGCAAATCAGGGCTCTGCATCAAACACGGTGGTGGTAAAAGGTGTAGGATTGAAGGCTGTACACGAAGTGCTGAGGGACAAGCTGGACTGTGTATTTCACATGGTGGTGGGAGGCGTTGTCAGTCTCCAGGGTGTACAAAAGGTGCTCAAGGGAGTACAAACTACTGCAAAGCTCATGGTGGTGGGAAACGCTGCATATTTGCGGGATGTACTAAAGGAGCAGAAGGTAGTACTCCACTGTGTAAAGCTCATGGTGGAGGAAAACGTTGTATGTTTGATGGAGGTGGGATTTGTCCTAAAAGTGTCCATGGTGGGACGAGTTTCTGTGT
The DNA here is from genome assembly GCA_905132885.1 of Moricandia moricandioides. NCBI lineage: Eukaryota > Viridiplantae > Streptophyta > Magnoliopsida > Brassicales > Brassicaceae > Moricandia > Moricandia moricandioides. The sequence continues at coordinate 307,432 of CAJHQQ010000046.1, forward strand.
AGCTCATGGTGGCGGGAAGAGATGTGTTGTTGCAGGGTGCACTAAGAGCGCTCGTGGCAGGACTGATAGTTGTGTGAAGCATGGTGGTGGGAAACGGTGTAAGTCTTTGGGTTGTGAGAAGAGTGCACAAGGTAGCACTGACTTCTGCAAGGCTCATGGTGGAGGCAAACGCTGCTCGTGGGGAGGAGAGTGGAAATGCGAGAAGTTCGCTAGAGGAAAGAGCGGTTTATGCGCTGCGCATAACAGTATGTCTCAGGAGAAAGGTGGAACCAAGATTGGTTTGATTGGTCCTGGACTTTTCCGTGGCCTTGTCTCTACCTCTTCTACTACTACTACCACCACTGATCATTCTCAGTCTGGAGTCAGCGCGGTCTCTGATTGCACAGACTCTATTGATCGCTCGCACCAGGTGCATCATCATCATCCTGAGAAAAGACAGAAGGTGATGATACCAATGCAGGTTCTTGTGCCTCCTTCAATGAAATCTTTAAGCTTCAAAGACACTGAGAGACCAGAACGAGAAACAAACAACAACAGGAACGGGAAGAACATCTTCGACTTTATGATTCCGGAGGAGAGAGTTCATGGCGGTGGACTAATGTCTCTGCTTAATGGCAGCATGAACCAGACACTCCATTGATGGAACTTGAAAGCTTTGCTCATCACCACCAAGAATCTGTGTAAAGCTTATGTAATATGTATAGTTTTGTCTCGCTCTTTGGTCCTTTGTATATTCATGGGTCTGTGTTTTTGTAATGAGTCTTGACTTGACCATCTAGTCGATGGCTTGAACCCAAGTCTTTTGTTTATTGATTTGGAATGTTTGCAATGTAGTATAAGTGTTCTTATTGTTTTCTTGTTACTTAAACCGGAGCTTCTTGGGATGAATTGTAAAATCAATTTCGGTTTATTTCGGTTTTACCGGTTTAATGGAAAGGTTTTAGAAGCTCTCCGTCAAAAAGGTCGTTAACTGAACCACAAGACAAGAACGTTTACCGCCGTTATCGTTTCCGTTAGCTGTATAAATACACAGACGTTAACCACATTCGTTTCGTCCTTTCGAATCTGAAACTTTCCCTCTTCTCATATGGAAACAGAGGAGCACGACTTAGCTACTCGTTTTCTCTAAGGTATCCGATTCTCGATTCCTGTTCTAGTTTCCGAGCTTTAGATCTTTTCTCGTTCGTGATTCAATCGGTTGTTTTCTCTCCGTTGCCGATTCTTCACCTTGATTTCGATTTTTACGATCCAATCGTGGTTCCTCTTCTCCTTTCGACTTCGATCGTTCGATTTCTTCAAGCTGTGAGGTAAAACTTTCCCGGAAAGTTTGCGTGAATCTCCATCGCCAAATTTGGCGGGAAAATGTTGTTCTTAATTGAATCGATGCCTTAATTTACAGAAAGTTTTGATCTTGCGCTTTTGATTCTCGCAACTTGTTTCCTTAGTTGAATGGATTTTGCGTTTTACATTCTTCAGATTGTTGATTTTTTTTTTCTCGGAAAGCTTTTAGCGGCAGGGGAAGAACATCGAACAAGTAAGGATTTTTCTGGTGATTTTGTTGTTGAATTGCAAACCTTGTGGTGATTTTAACGGAAAAGGGTCAACTTTGTAGTCTCTTGTGCTCCAAGTAATCCTGTATTCTCCACATCGTAATGGAGAAAGACGAGTCATTTGTGGTGGATGAAGAGCAGAGTCCTCAAAGCAACCAGACGTGGCCGATGGATATGATCCATCAGAGACGTTTTCAACACAAAGTGTCATCTCTTTTGAGTCCGGTGACTCCTAAAAGGAACTATAGCGTTAGCAATGCCAAGTCTCTCCTGTTGCAATGCTTACGAGACTCAAAGTCTGATCCAATCCCTCGTAAGCAGCGCTTTCCGGTTTCATGCTCAGATGAGGGAGTCTTGATGGATGGTGTTCTCGTCACATCAGCTTCTGAAAAGAAAGTTTCGGATTCACCTTCTAGATTGAGCTCTCTTGGACGATCTCCACGTTCTTCACTCGTCCGGAGTCAATATAAGAATATCAGCCCTAGGAGCCTATCAGGAGGAAACCAGGTGCATCCTTTGTTTTGTGTTGTCTCCATTACTTGGTAAAGATTATTAGAAATGTAGTTTATATTCGAAATTTGTCTGTGAAATTAGAGTTTCTAGACGTTAGTGATTTGATATGGCTTTTGAGGAATGTTAGAAACTTCAAGAAAGCTAAAGCCGCATCAAGTTGAAAATGTCTATTGTCGTTTGAACATTGGTTACACTCAAGAGAAGCAAAGTTTATGTATCCTACCGGAACTAGGCTTATGTTTACGAGTTGAGGTGTTTGCCTTATGAGTTTTCTTTGCAGGAGGATACCGTTCGGTCTCAGACTTCTTCAGGTGGGAAAGTGAAGATATTGGCAAATAGTCCTTGTACCAAACTAGAGACACCAAAGGTTTGGCTTCATTACGCTTTTCTTTATCAGGTCTCTCAAGAGTCTTAAAACGGTCTTAAAACGGTGTTCACAGGCTGCTAATCCATCAAATCTAAAAGCTACTACTGAACCAATCACCCTCACACCAAGATCTTCACAAGGACTAGCTTCTCCCCTCCCAGTCCGGCAACTCCCATTTGACCATGGTCCACACATTCAATGGGTTGTAAGTAAACCTCAACCCAATTTTCGTTTCAGAAACGTAAACTGAGACAACAATTGATGCTTTACGTGATATCATCATGCAGAATCTGCCTCCGCACCAGCAGCTGCGTCCGAGCTATGGTCATTTATACCTGCCTCCGGGCTACACTTACCCGAGATCACTACAAGTTCCTGACCTCTATCCCACACATTACCCATTGAGGTCTCCAAGACCCATTGGCTACCACATGCGCCATGACTTCAACCTGTCTCCAGCTAGAAATGACCACAGAATCATCTCACTACTTCCCACAACACCTCTCTCTACAAACACCAGTAAGCCACCTGTTCACACTCCCATATCTACGATCCCTAAAGCCAATCTCAGCACCAGTAATACCACCCAAGACCCAAGACTACACTCTTCACTTTCTGTTGATGAAGGACTTGGAACAGTGACCCAGAAACAAGATTTGTCGTCACCTTCTGATGAGCTTGAAACAATGACACAGAAACAAAGCTTGTTGTCACCTTCGGATGAGCTTGTAACGGTGACGCAAACACAAGACTTGTGGTCACCTTTTGCTGAGCACAAAACATCAACGCACAAACCAGACTTTTCACCTTCTGCTGGACTTGGACTTGAAACTGTGATGACAGAGAAATCCTGGTCACCTTCTAATGATGGACTCCCAAGATTCACACAAGCTCAAACTGATTTTATGACATCACAGGACAGAGTTCTCCCAGATGACTCTTTCCAGCATTACATATATAGAAAGAGACTGCCAATATTCACTCAGCTTTGCTTGGATGAGAAAGAAGGGCGTGATAACACTACCCATTAGTTTTCGCTTCCTCAACCTAAACCGCAGGTAACATTCTGTTCATATGAACTCCTTTCCCATCCATTGAATTTTTTTCAGAATTTAATAAAATTACTAAAGATCACTTTGGTTACAAATTCAAAGAAAGAGAAAACAAGTACATGGAATATATACAGATATATACACTCTTTTCTAATCAAATGCATTTTCTACTGTTTTATCCCATGGATGAATCCAAAGCAGAACCAATTACACAACACCCTACTTGTATATAATCTATATCTCATTTTCATTCGTTTTCTGGTTAGAACTTAGAAAGCCATATGATGATATACAATTAGATTGACATTTTTTTTCGCTGAAGTTATTCGTTTTTTTTAGTTATGAAATTGTTATTCCTGAAACAACAAAACCATGAACCACACCATCACCCTCTTTCCTTTCTAACTTTTTTTTGCTTTTTATTATTATTATTTATGTGAGCAAGGTGCTTGCATCATGCATGAGTCAGTGCTTGTTAAGCAAACACCCATTATAATAAAATAAGAAAAAAATGAAAATATAAAATATACGTAGAAAGAAATGTTGCTTGGCTTGGCAACACAAGACAACTACTAAACCCCATCAAAGATCTATAGAGAGAGAGACACTATAACTTGGACAAAAAGGCTCTCGATTGCCAAACTCTTATAATAATCAACAAAACACCAATCCTAGTTCCTACTACCCGACCGGATCAGGTTTAGGCCACACGTCCATAAAATGTAGAGGTCATACTTATAATATAATGTACTTCAACAGATTCTGCTTATAATATTAAAATTTCATATTTTTTTTAATTCTAGGCCTTTTTGTTGTCTTTAAAAACTTAGCACTGACTCATCAGAAAAAAAAAATTTTTATTACTCTGTACTCGAAAGAAAAGTCAGTTTGGTCTCTATAACTTTTTAAACACACTATTAGCCTTTCCACATGATTATTCGCCAACATGAGGGTCTTATTTTTTTAAGTCTCATTTGCATGCATCCAGTGGTAACATAATCATTAGTTTCCATTTCCTATACAATAAACATTTTAGTGTTCTGGATCTTGTTAGTCAAAACTCTAATCCGTTTCTACCAGTAAAAATTTATCTGTTATAATATTGTTCAAAGGATGCGAAGTAGGCTGCAAATTCATTCCAGGCTAGTAGATTTGGTCTTCCTCCTAACCTAGTATAAAGTTTTATTGGAAAACCTTCATTTATCAATAATTTTAGGGTGATATAATTGAAAAAAAAACATTATTTTCTTTTTGAAAAAACTATTGTTTTGAGAAAAACCAATTATTTTAAAAAAAAATATTATTTTTTTAGTGAAAAAGAAATCTTTTATTTTACCATATTGTTTCCTTGTTTTATAATTTAAAGATGAAAAATTCATGAATTATTATTACGATTCTTGTATGGAGAAATATTAATTCTAATCAGGGCATTACATGACTTGGTATATTTATCAAGAACAGAAGAACCAAACAAAAAAATGAGGTTCAGTGTAAGTTTAGATCTTATTTAATTACCCGAGTACATCATATATATATCTAGAACCAAAAACTAATTTTGAACGCAAATCAAATAAAAAAATCGATTGGACACCTGAATTTCAATAATTAATATAATTTATATGTTTATAAATATTAACTATATTTAATTTTAAAATCAAAAATTTTAAAAATATTATTTATAAGTCAAAATACCTAAAAGACGCATCACCAACTTTCTTTGAAATATTTTAAATTACCCAAACTATCTATATTTTTATCCGAAGATCTGAAATAGTTTGATATTTAATCTTAGAGCCCGAATTTTTTGACTTTTATCCTAAACCGAAATCCAAACCGAAACAAAACCAAATGGATCCGAAGTTATCTCGGATGATAGCCGGTTCCCAATTTTTTATCCAATTTGAATAAAAAACAAAATAATCAAACCGAAACCAAACTAAATTTTCTAAATATCCGAATAGATCTTAAACCTCTAGAACCGAAAGAACTGAATCGCAAAAAGAATACCCACGTATTTTTAGATTTTAATTTGTCTAGCTTAGAAAACACTGATGAAGGTTATTTTAAACATATATTACAAATTATTTCCATTGCAATATTTTTTTGCACGTATACTATTTTCTAATTTCTCCCATATATAAGAAATCATAACAAAATTAGTATTAAAAGATATATTGAATTAGAAAAATAAAATAAAAATACAACAGGACTATAGCTTCTTCCCTTTTGCTTCTTGCTTGCAAGTTGGGGGTTGCTAATATTACAACATATAACTTGTAAGAATGATGTCATTCTCATTCACCTTCCCATTTTTTTTTCTTTTTGGTACAGAGATTTTAGAAATAATTGCCCACTAAACCCTTTCTTTTTGGGTGCTTATATCTTTATCACGGTAAGCTTACTTCGTCAAGATCATCTAAAGACAAAAACACTTCATCCAAACATGAGAGTTCTGTCCCATCATCATCCTCTTCCTCACTGCAATTTTGCTCATACACTCTGCATATCACCCACTTGCTATAATCCTGCACACAAAGATACATGCCACGCCTAGGTCAATTTCTAATTTTAGGTTCCAAAACGTCAAGTTTAATAACTTTAGGCTTATGAAACAAAAAGGGCACTTACGGGTTTGTGACTAGAACTAGTAGAACCACGGCTTGATCTCTTGGAAGATCGACTAGAGGAAGAAGAAGAAGAAGAATCCGGAAGAGAATATTCTTGCATGATCCAGTTGGTTTGAGAATCTTCGAGATAGAAAGTAAAATACTTTTTGATGCCAACTTTCTTGTGTGTGGAGCTTGTGAAGATTGGCTCATCTATTCCCATTGATCCCCAATAACCATTGCTTGTCACTCTTTCTTGCGTCTTTCTACTATAGAAGTACCATTGCCTTCCTTCTCCCCAAGCTTTCCCTGTAAATACGTAAATAAATTAGCGCTAATTCATCATCTAAACTATATAATCTTGAAGTATAATTTAGTGTAAAATTGTCAAAATAGTAAATTTTGTTTTTATACATCATGTCTACGTACATGTTTTGGTGTGTGTGTAATATTTGTAAAATGATGCGTATCATGAGATTGAATGATTGATATCGGTGCACATGTATATGACTATGAAGAAAAGCAATACCAATGATGGTTCACCAAATAATAGATTCCTTCCAAGAGACTAAAAAGGAAATTTTAATTAGGTAGGGATTGGCACTATTAGTATTTGTGTGTATGGTAAGATTTGGTAACAACAACAATCCTTAAAAAGAGCAACCCAACAAAAGCATACTGCTAAAAAGAAAAAAGACAGATTGGTTACTTAAGGTGGTGACAACAATCAATCTATGTCCTGTAATTTGGATATGTTGAAACTATACATGCATGCATGTATACATAAAGAGTCAATTATGTACGTATGCATGATACATATATGAAGGAGAGATGATGTTGTGAGTGAGTGTATATACCGGGAAGGTCCCAAGGATCGTAAGGGTAAAGATTGAGGTCGGGGATGACGTCAGGATGACAAGGCAAGAGTGAGGATTTGCGGTGGAGGAAGTGGACGACGAGCTCTTCGTCGGTCGGAAAAAACCTGAACCCCGGTGGTAGATTCATTGATAACGATGTTGGTCTCAGTACTACTTTACATGCACATAAACATATGTGTGCTTGTGTGTGTGTAGAAGAAGATTGATATGGAGAAAATAGATATATAGAGAAGATGATGTGGAACCAGAGGAAGTGTGTGTAAGAAATTGATCAGGTATATATAGGAGATAATAAAAAAGGTGGAATTAGGAAGTCGTGTATAATTCACTTGCACACACAACACCTTTAATTTATTTTTATTTTTTAAGAAAGATACGTAATTAAAAAGAAAAGATAAAAGAACAAGAAAGAGAATGATGGGTACGTGGTAAAGATGGAAGCAAGTGCAGTGGAACTAAAGAAGAGAGGAGTAATCGATGTCAAAGGGGCCTCTCAAAGCTTATTCTCCGAGAAGTCGTCGCCTTAAGAGCATCTTTAACCCTAGCACCCTATCAAGCACCCCTCTTAAGCACCCCTTAAGCAATCTCCTTAATGGTGCTCTAAGTGGATCTTACAATGTTGCCTGCTCTTGTTAGCGTTTTTACTCTTTCTCGTTACCACCCAACCACACGGTCCTAGACTAAAATGTTTTTCTCTTTCTACTTTCTGTTTTTCTTAAAAAAATGTTCATAAAACAAAACTTCATATTTATTAACTTAGGGTATCAAGAACTTATAGAAAAATTCATATCAATCTCCAGAAAAATATGTAATTCACAAATGATATTCAAATGGACCATAAACAATGAGTTCGATGGAGTGCATTGTAATGTCTTCAAATCGAAGTTACTTAGCAATCCAAGGTTATTTTTTGTTGATATGCATTCAAGTAACAACGCATATAATAAATTAGAAACAGAATAAAAATTCCACAACGCAGCAGAGCCTTGTAAGGTGTAACGGGTTTATATATCTGAATATTTTCAATACGGAAAATGCGATTGAACATAAGATTTACGCATGTGATATTCATTCATTAATTAACATTTTAATGACTAAAAAAGAAAGAAAGATGCAGGCGGAAACGAGAGGATACTTCCACTAAGACGAAGATTCTTATCCACTTCTTCTCATTTCTATCTCTATACTCTTATCTAAGGGTTTTATGTTGAATTACATTTCTTTGATGTCACAGTTCATCTAATATGCGAAGTTCATACAAAATAACAAACAACGCATGTTAAGCACCAACCAACAAAAATGAATCATTCTGTTCACAGTTTATGGATTTTATCTCTATGTTTTTGTAGTTTTTATCTAATTTATTAATGTAGCTTACATTTTACGCCAAACACAAAGTTAATTAGCTACAAACCAAAACAGTTGCTAATATTTCATTAATGTCTTTGTAATACTTTTAGTATCGAAAAGAAAATTATTGGGAGGATTTATTTTTTTCGAGGTCGAGGGGAGGAGTGATGAGGACACTTCATGCTGAGGCCATGCTTTCGCAATCACCCACGTGGCGGATATGTGAATGGGTTTGGTCGTCAACCATAGGATCTTGGGACCCACTTTTCTCTCTTCATTTTGAGATTTTGTACCTTTCTATGTACCCCCAATACCATCCATTATTACATTCTCTATAGTATTTTTTTTTATTTTGTATTTATGAATTGTATGATATTTTCCGTTATTATATATTACAAGTATTTAATTTCGATACAAATATAATCTGTTGAAAAACAACCTTCCTTTTACAAATATAACACTTACATTTATATAAACTTTGGATATTTCTAGCTCTTAACTCTTGATTTTAATTCAAAATGTATAAATGGATTTAAGTATGTATGAAGAAAACTTAAAAAATTGATCAATCTTTCTCATATGCAGCCCCCCTAAGTAGCAATCAGTGGCTTTTGTTATAAAATTGTGATCCACACAAACTCAAAGACTGCCCAAAAGATTGAGAGTTCTACTGATTTCTCTTCTTTGGACCCACTTTCTCTCTTAAAAATAATTGATATTCTACTCTTATTTGCTTTAAAAGTTGAGTTATTATAATTATTATTGTTTTAATTTAAAAACTTACTAAGCAATTCATCAGATGAATTAAAAAAGAGAGAGAGCATAGCAGTAGGCATGCAGCCCCAATGAATAGGAAGAGTGTCTAGGTGGTGCTCTCCTCAACTTTGCTTCAGATTTCTCCAAGGTTTTTATGCTTCTATATTAATAAAAACTAGAATTTGATCCGCGCTCCTGCGCGGATGTTTGATTTAACTTGTGTTCAACATAAACTTATAAATCGCTGTTTTTATAAAAAATTCTTTGTATATTTTTTATGTTTTGTTATTTACATATAGAATAGAATATTATATTATAATATAGATATTGATTATATATTTTTTTACTTATACATAATATTATATTCAACACGTATAAATTGGTGCAATTTGATGTAATTGTTATTCATATATGAACTTGTTGTTTTTTTTTAAATTTATTTTGAAATGAAACAACATACTAAAATTTTTAATTGTCAATATATAAATATCGATTTGGTTAGATAAACTTTGAAATTGTAATTATTTAATTTAAATTGATTTTAAATGCAGTACCAGAATCTGTAAATAAAAAAATATAAAAAAGAAGTACTTAATTTATTGTAAATGCAAAGGCTAAATTTATAAATAAAAAGAAGTATTTTTAATACTACTATCCATGTATCCAAATAATCTTCACTATCCATGTTTTCAAACAAAATTCTAAAGTACTTTTACTTTAATAAGATAGATGTGGACTTAATAGTATTATTATAAAAGGTAAAATAGTCATTGAGGAGTTTGGACTTTGGGATGATCTATTGCTTACGCTTACGCACGCACATGCCCACGACACACGCATGATCAAGAGATCTTTGTCTTCTTTAACTCTCACTCAAATATATTTTCATAATTTCATTAGACTATAGGCTATAGTCATTTATGTTATAGTAACAACTTACTGCATTTAAACATATTGAAAATTGGAAAGTTAAGGTGACTAGTTAGTGATCCCAAAAGTTCAAAGTATATCAACTGAATTTAAATTCATTTGGATGGATTGACTAATTTTAAAAAGCAGAGTTTACTGTTTCATCGGTAAAAATGATTTTACCACATTGAGGTATAACAATACAGTAGTTATAAAATTGGATTGCTAAAGAAAAAGTAATCTCATTCCAATAGTATTAGACTAAGATCTCCTAAACAAATGAGGTCATATAATTTCTTTTTTTTTGACGAAATGGGTCATATAATTTTAGTGGTAATGGGTTTCGTCTAACATCACATCTCAGATAAGAATTATATTTAATTAACACAAAATAAATTATCAATTTTGGAGGAAAAAATCACCACTAAGATTGATGTATATATGCAGTTATAACACCATTCTAACCAATATTTTTATCTTATAAGCGAATACGTTTAATATATTATTAAAAGCTGTTGAGCTCAAAATATTAGACAATTAACAGTCGACAAGAGTTAGATTTGTAAGACAGCGATTGCGAAGATAAGACTCAACAACAAAAGCGAATTAACAAAAACTAACTAGGATCTAAACAAATATGCCAAATAAAAAGTGTACTAATTGTCTTCAATTAACATGGACTACGTGGTGTTAATGATGGACAAGTGTGAAATTTTGTACTAACCAACAAAAGAAAACAACAGAAGCAATCAATCAAACCAAACTTTGAATATTAATAATAAGGAAAGCCTTTTTTTCTAATTAAACTTTTTAATTAATGGATGAGAGAAGAAGAGATTGGATATAGTTTAGGCTAATTGTTGTGTGCAGTAGACGTAACCATCAGACACATGGAAGTTAGGCAAAAGTCAAAGTCAAACTCATCAAGGCCTTTCATAGTCACATGCCCACATCTTGTGTTAAACTATTCATTTGTTTGCAAAATGCTTTCGTTCTTGTAGTAAATACATTCTTAATTTATATGAAAAAAATAAAGGATAAAAGATAAATATATGTGGAAAATAATCCACACAATCTAAAGAAGAATATAATTTTTAGTTTCACATCACACATCATATCCAACACATAAAAAAAAGCTTTTTAGTGGAAGAAGTCCTATGAATATGATTCAGATTTTTAAATAAACAAGTTAATTTTTTTTAATTACTATTGTCTTATCTCATCAAGTGTCCATAGGATTTGACTACTCACCACTCCTGGTAAGACCTAATTATTACATCAAACAATAATCATCTATAAATCCAAGTTTATTATACTAATCTTCCATGAGATGGAGATAAAAAAAGAAGGATATATAACATGAGACATGACTCTTATCTGCTAAACTCCAATATATAGTTTTACTACAAAAAGTAAAGATATATATGGTGAAAACGAGATATATGTGAAAAGAAAAGTAACCACCAGAAACTGATGACTGTATAATAAGACAGAGTCCACAAGCAAAAGATGCTATTATATGATATTTGAAATTGATATCGAGAAAACTTTAACACGACTCTCCTAGTGCTAAGTCCTGAGAAGTAGATGTCCCATTAAGAATCACTTTCCAGTTTCAAGTAAGTTAATAACAACAGTTAAAAAAAGGTATATGCTTTTCTTAAGAATGAGGTAATACAGTAACACGTGCAGCAGCAATTTCAAGTCTTTGATGTCAAATCATGAGAATAGATTTTGACAGTTTTAGAAAGACATTACATTCCAATTCCAATCCAAAACGTGTGTATGTAAGTGTGATTTTCTTTCTTTTTATATCTAAGATAAGGCTACCAAATACTGTAACAATAACCTAATCAAGTAACAAAGATAAAGATAAATTTACCTATAAAGTTTTAACTTTCTTCTGTCCATTTTTTTCCCTATTTCTGATAGTAAAAAAATAAACTTTGCACCAGGGGCGGAGCTAGAATCACACTTAGCTTGGGTACACACAATTTTTCACTATATATTTTTTTTGGATTGGGGACATTTATACAAATACCAAACTTAAGTTAATAAAATTTTAAAAATAGACGGGGGCACGTGCCCCGTAAGTCATGCTCTACGTCTGCCCCTGCTCTGCACTAACTTTAAATCATGCAACTGTACTGCAGTATAACTGCACACTGCTTAGCTAATTGCTACCTCACAATAGATATGAGTTTTACAGAATCACAAGCATAAGTGTTAGTACATGTGTGGTCTCCAATAGAGAGAGAGAGAGATTAAACAATACCTGAAACGAATCTTAAGCCATGAGACGATCACAATACCATACTGCATGAGATGACGAAAAGAGAAGATATGCTTAGGTTAAAATAGTTTTACTAGACTTGAAAGAGCTTTGATAAGATCCCTTACAGCGTCTACTATGAACCTGTTTACGCTTGCGTTGTAAGTTGTAACCATTCAAATGAATATGCCATGCAACTGTAGCAAACTTTATATGGGCCTACAAATAGTAAGCACGTGTGCCCTTATATGGGCCTTAGTCAATCAGAATCAATATAGGCCCTGGCCCCTGAACAATTTTTAACTTTTTTTTCGTTAGAAATTTGTAAGTATCTTCCCATATAAAAGTTTTGGAAAATTTTAGAAGGTTCTAAACAAATATTTCACCTGCAAATCTATATAAATAAAGGAGACTTTGGTCTCTCCTTACGAAGCCACATCAGCTGGGAGAAGTGGGCTTCTATCGACACGTCAGCATAAAAAAAAACTACATATTCGATCATTTTCTAAGTTTCGTGGCATCTTAACGAAAAAGTGGGGAATTGGGTCCGTCGTGGGCTTGAAGAAAGGTTCTCAAAATCGTGTGGGTTTGAAGAAAATTATTAGAAGCCCATAATTATTAGGTTAACTTGCCTTCTTCCCTATTGTTTTCTACGCCTCTAACCTTCTCTGCAACTTGAGAACACTGACTAGATCATTGTAACGTTAATAGCCCCATTAATATCTTCTTTATTTCTCGCTTTTATGTGCTTAGCCCACCACTCCCACTCTGGAGCAATGAATAAACCTCATAGCATTCCACAGAAACTGATTGGATCCACGAGTATAAATATTGCAGATCCTAGCGATGAAAAGCCCAACTACAACGACCTTTACAAGTATAGTCTGTCCAGTTACCCATTTCGACGATGGCAAATTCCTACACCGCTCAGATTTCTGATAGCGTAAACCCTCTTACACACGACCTTGAAATATGTCGGCTTCGTACGTTCTTATCGCCAACTTAAAGCAGGCCGTTGCTGGTCTTGGGAAGCTCGGAATGTCAGGAAAGGTGGAGAGCTTATGAGTGTTGACATGCGATGAGCAGGTAAAGTCGACGAATCTCTGTTCTTATTACTACCATTCAAATTTTAGCAGTTGAATTTCTAGCAGAAGTTTCATGATCAAAAATTTTCTTTAAAGAGGTTATTACATGTTTCTCATTATTAGCTCCATCGGCTGGTTTCTCTTTATCATGAGAGGTTATTGGGGAAGAGGATTTTTCAGATCTTGAGCCTTGTTAGCTGCTCTTCAGGGATGCGGCTGTACCCAGAGGTAAACTCTTTGCTTCTGATTCTTTTTTTCAGAGATGATTTTACATAACTGCTCGAGCTAACAATATTTTTCATGTCTCCATGCACCTTTTTTTCTTAGTTACATCAGTATTTGCATTCACAGAAGAACCATACTCTTCTTTCGAAGAAGATTTTCCAACATCCAAGTTAGGAGTGCTCTCTTTTATAGGTGAGACCAGTTTCCTCTTCCCAGCAATCTGAAGAGTAGCAAGATAGATAAATTGAAAGAAGCTTAAGCCCAAATGTCAAATACGATTCAATACTTCTAATCCTAAAACTACTCAAAAGCAGCCTCCAAAGCAGATTATAGTAGAATTAAGCATTGAGTCCACTCAAAATTCTTGCACAATCACCATATTTTCATCCTTACTTTACCCAATATTTTTTATTGCTTCCATTTGATATATTTACTTCCTTACCTTTGCTTTCTCTACGTTATCTGCCTTGGCAAGGCCTTCGTGCAGGTATCAGAAATCAAAATTATGGCAAGACCAGTGAAAAGAGAAGGCTTACACATGTTGAGGTAATAGTTACTTATATGTTTACAGTTGTAATTAAAATTAGCAAAAGATGCTGTCTTAAATAAAGGTAGTAAAAGAGTCCCTCACCAAAAAACTTCATTCATACATACAATCTTCTTTTCCAGTGGCAGGTTTACTGTTAATTATTTCGAGCTGACTTCACATCATACTTTCTCTATGTACGATCACTGCGGTAAGAGGGCAAATTCGATTCTCCATATAGAAAGAGAATTTTCAAGAATCTTTTTGTCTGGAGCCGGTCGAGTGACGTCTCTATTTTTGTAACTTTCATGTAGCTTATGCTCGAAAGATTTTCTCATTAAAAACTAAACAAGTTGTTTCTACTGTTCTATATTATTTACAGGTTATTAGTTGCATATGTATTTGATTGAACAATCTTGAAGTATGGTAGTTTTGACTCCAGCTCCAGCTGCAAACCAAGAGTAGTAACATGTATATTAAAAGTTCCACCTCATTTAAATAGTCAAGTGAATATTTCCACGATCATCTCTTTGTTCCAACAGTTTAGTCTAAGTTCAGATCTGAGTCCTCCTGTGCGATCTGGTGAGAGACCAGAGAAACCTTCGGGTGAGCCTCTAATTGTATCACTCGCATCTGCAGTAACTCCTAGGATCCTAATTTATCCGTGGAGCTCTATTTGAAGAGTTATGTAAATGTCAACATAGACCCATGAACTATGTCATGTTGTGACCGTATTGCGATCTTTTGAGGAGAAATTGTGTGGTGGATTCTGAAACATTCAGTGGATAGTGTGTGGTATATTAGGTATGTCGTGTTTTTGTATCCCTCTTTGGTCTTCCAAGCTAAAGACCTCAACGACAATACACGTCAACGGTACCTGAACATGTAATTTTGTATTAGACATGTATTTGTTTTCTTATCCTAAGGAAGCACGAAAAAGTACTCAAAATGCCATATCCTTTATAATTTCATCATATGCATTTACATTTTATCTCCTCTTTCTTACTAAAAGACACAACCGCAAAAAAACATTGCTTTCTCTCAAAACGTTTTAGTATGTCTTCCCTCAGTGTTATCCAATTAATAGGGAGGAGACTGCAAATCTTAAGATAAAAAGTCCAAATAGGATCATGAAGTTTTGCATGTCAACAACTAACAGATATTTGGATAATGCAGAGATATCCTAAACGAGTATTCGAGATGCGAGAAAGATAATGAGATCATCTCTGTTCATAATACTTTGCTTTCTCAGAAAATTACGTGTACCAAAACTACCAGCTCCCCTCAATGTAATTTTCATTTTTAGACTCGTCACGCTCTGACACATATAATCATATGATAAATTTTATTATAGATGTGTTTCTACTTTTTTGTGTGTAAGAAAGAGAAGGTGATGAATCAGAGGATGATGATTCTTCTCTAGAGAGGAACATGAACATATTTAAAACTCAGTTGTATGAGGTTAATAAATATTTGACAATGGCTCCTAAGCACCAATTTCCAGCCTCCACGTACTCTTCCACAGTTCCACCTAAAACATAAGTCGCTTAAAACAAAATCGTTGTTCAACATTTACCTTACATGTTTGACAAATAAAAAAACAAAGTAAATGTCATCATTAGACTAACTTTTAATTATTTTTCATGTTGAGACAAATACACTTCCTCTAAAACAATGGTAAATCTCAAATACGATCATGCACCAACCATGTTCCCTAAGTTAAAAGAAGCTAGCCACAAACAATATCCCAACTACAACCAAGTCAGCAACTACCACTAACGTCAGCGCCGGAGCTATCGTCCCCTCCAAGTGGCTCCAACCCAGCGCTACAGAGGCGACGTCCTGACACAGTCACCAATTATATACTCCTAAAGACAACACAATGGACATCAACTTCCCACAAACGGATCAAAAATGTAATGAAATTTTGACATGCCCATTGTCCACCCCCACTGCTAAACAGGTCGTGTATTCAAACCTTATTGGACCATTTTACAATTAAATAAACACATCATTATAAGATGTACTCACAAACAAACACATAAAGCTCAATATTAAAGGTACATAAATAAAAACACAACTCCGCATCTCAAACACAAAAATATAATTAACCTCACATTAAGATAAAAGAACAACAACACCTTAATTAAACATGAAAAAAAAAGAATCCAAATTCTAGGAATGCCCCCACTTGCCAACCCAACATTATACATATCAGCTAAAGGTATCATTTAACTTACCCCTAATATTGTGTTAAAATTAGAATTATAGTGGTGCATTATCCGCATGAAATTCGAATTTTAACACCTAACCGCCATCTACTCACACCCCCATAGTCAAAAAAAAAACATGTAACATCTCACAGCAACAATCATCAAACTATATTTCTATAATTTTAGAATATATTTTTAAAAAATGCTTCATAAAATTTAAAATCTTTTTCAGTTTAGAATATTTTTTTGCTTCATAAAAAAATTTCATAAAATTATACACCCCGCCCGTAGGGCGGGCCAACCACTAGTACTTTATAATTCTAAGAGCTAATAGCACCATTTTCTTTCAAATTAACCATTGCATATTCTCTAAGCAAACTATCTCTCTTTCTCACCTGTGTAATGCGAGAAACTACCGACAAACTAACATATATATATATTTAAGGAAGCATTTATGATAATATTATGTATTACTTGCACCAAAAAAGAGTAGTAATTACAAGTAGCAGTGAAGTATTAAGTATATAATATACACTTCGACTGCAGATACGGTTAGAAAAAGAAAACAAAAACTGAGTATGTCGAGTCATTAGATCTTGTCATAAAACATTTACAAGGTGAAAGGGCTTGGAGGAGGCTGAACGATAGGAAGTTTAGACATGGTTACATTTCCAGTAATCACATTCTGTGCAACCGTATCTTCCAATGGTATAGGGTCAACCCTCACTACGTTCTCTGGCACAACCTTGTCACCATCAACCTTAGCAAGAACCTCAAAATGCATTCTCATTGTTTTGGGTTTCGTTCTCCACTCTGGAAACTCTAAGCCTTCAAGATCACTTTCCCTCAGCTTCCTCTCTACACCAAAACCAATCTTCATAAACGTTTGAGCTGCAACATCTGCTTTCAACACCTTGAAGGACCCTTCTTCCTGAGCTTTGGGACCTAAAACAGAAGTTAACAGCTTCTCAAAGCCGAGTAAGTTAGCGTTAGAGCCGTTGATTGAAGTGATTGGCCACATGGTTGTGAACTCCCTTGGCGTGAGGACAGTAGTAGTAACACCACCAACTGTTGAAACACTACTACTGCTTTTGTCTTTAGACATGGAAGATAGCTCCACAAGTCCAGGCGCAAGGCGCTTAAGCTTGAGTTTGTTCTCAGGAGAGTGTGAGGTTGATGCAAGAGAAGAAGGACCAACAATGCGGAGAGAGAGAAGTGGAGTTTCTTGATCAGTTGAGGAAGCACCACGGCGAAGCTGTTCAGCTAATGAGAGAAGACCAGATGCGAACTCATTGGCGCTTTGGTTCAACGGAAGTGGCAAATCAATAGGGTGACGCAAACTAACTGATCTAGCTCCTTTCACAGTTACAACAGCACCATCTCCTAATATCACTTTCTTCAAAACACCAGCATCCACATCATACTGCAGAAGCAATAAACAAAAAGTCATATCCAATGCTCAAAACATATAAACCAATAGCTGAATCTTCTTACCAATATTCTGAAAATCAGTCTATGCGGCACATACGCAGCAAATCGGTTAAAAGAGTTTTAAAAAAACCAGTTTAGGTGTTCAGAATCCGGTCTAAGTGCACTGCTAATCAATAGCCTAATCCGCCTACACTTATTTGAACATTGCTATTTACTTACAGGCAGTGAAAGACGCATATCATTTGCATCTTGAATCCAAAGTTCCATGGGGCCAGCAAGTTGAAACGGAGCTAAAACAGGTGAAACATCACCATTCTTCTTCTTATTGCTCATAGGAACCAAACCATTCTCATCCATGGCTCCATTAGGTTGTTCCACTTGGAAAATAGGGAGGTCAACATACTCCCATCGATTCACATCTTCAAGAAGCTTGATGGGGAGAACCTTGTTATCGATCTCAAGATCAAACTCATATGAAACAGCATGCCCTACCAATGCATCCCTCACATCAAACCCAGAGATCTTGACTTCTTCTGATTGGAACCCAAGTCCCTTCACAATTGCTTCCTTCAAATCCTGAAAAACGTGTATAATAACAAGAAAAGTTATCAACTTTCCTATTCTGAGAGATTAAAAAGACGAACTTTTATGATTTTTTGAGGGTTTTGAATTAAACTGATCATCAAAATCATAAAAATGCTTTCTTCAAATCCTAACATTCCTAACAAAACGTGTATACCAAGAAAAGGTATCAACTTTCATATTCTAAGAGACTAAAAAGACAATTTTTTTGATAAATTTGATAGTGTTTGAACTCAACTGATCATCAAAATCTCAAAAAGGCTAAGACTTTCACAGAATTAATCACAAATCCACAAACCCAAAATAGTGAAATATGATAAAAGTTTCTTACCGAGATGGCCTTAGGGTAATGATGATTAGCTTCAGGAGACGAAACCAAAGCTGTTGAAGATGGAACCGTTGTGAGGAGAATCAAAAACAGAGCTCCGACACAAACCAATGATCTGCGAGCCATCATGGATTGTAAGAAGAAAAACATATCAGAACCTCGAGATATATAATTACGAGACCAATGCAAAATTAGAAGGGACTTGGATGATCTTTTATTTTTTTTCTGGTTAATTTAGAATGAGAAGGGTGTGGATGGTTCTGGAGACCTTTAAAACGGCGTGTTCTCGAGGGAGGGGATGATGACGTGTAAGTAAGTAACCAATAAGAATGAAGGAAGTGATGTGGCGCGAGATTATAAGATGAGTGACGTGGAAACGGTTATACGTAACGACGTAGTTTTACAAGTTCGGATAAAAAAAAAGAGAATGGCTTCGCCCGGGTTCGAACCGGAGACCTTCAGTGTGTTAGACTGACGTGATAACCAACTACACCACGAAACCTTTGCTTATACAGCATACACACTGATATTATTTGTACAAGACTACTAGTTACCAACTTAACTAGAAGGAATAAAATACTGCTGCAATTGTGGAACATGACATAACAAAAGAACAAGAGGTATTATACAACTTGAAGGTAATTGTTTATGTTTAAGTACATATCTTTGTACAAGAAAGTAGAGAAAGAAGATGAATAAACCATACATAGATTGATTCTTAGTACACAGTGACATTGTTAGTTTGTATTTTGTTGTTGTCTCATGCTTCCTCGAGAAGAGGTGCAACGGTTGATTCTCTGGTGACTGCATCAGGCTCTGAGTCTTCGTTATAACGATCCACACTGTTTAGGAAGATCCCTGTAGAGTCACACACGCGGTTAAATAATTACTTTCCCATATTAAAACTAAAAAAAGAAACTTGTGAATTCCCAGTGTCGCTTAGAGACCGAACCTATGAACCAAATTGCAGCAGCTGGAAAGAGAACAAATGTAAGAACAAGAGCAGTCACTCTCCAATTGTTCACGTAGTCCTGCATTAGATGAGAGAGCAAATGAGAATAATACAGTGATGGCTAAAACCAAGCCTTGTGGAAACAGCTAAGAAACCAAACCTGAAGAACTCCAACGAGTGGTGAGGAAGGAACATCTCCAAAGATGTGGATAGAGACAGTAGACATGGCCATTGCAAGTGGTCTCAAACTTGGTTTCACACAATGGAGAACTATGAAATTCACAGGACCCTTGAAACATGATGAAATAAATTTAAAAGAGGTGGATTTGTAAGACATAGCAGAATCAAGTATCTGAATAATGGAAACCGAGATTACCTGTGTGGCAAAGACGAGAAGTTCACCAACAGCAAAAAGAGCTAGAAATGCATACATGCTCTTGAAACAGAAAGCAACAAAGCAGAACAACCCTCCTAAAAATGTTGAAACTGATAGAAGCTGCAAAATACATAAACACATTATTGGTTTTAATAAGATGAACCACAAGTTTGTAAGTTAAACAATTTTAGATTAGTTTCTCTTCTAAGTAAGGATTCTTACCTTGAAAGCATTTGAGATTGTAGCATCCATGAAATCTAAGAGCACTCCTCCAGACAATGTGCCAACGATTCCACAGATAACTGTAATCCCTCCAAATATCATATCAGCGTTTTCCTGCAAGCAAACGGATAAAGACATCAAGTGATATACTTTTCACACATGCAAACGGAAACCTTCTTGTGATATATTACCATCTTGTATATGTTATAACCAGCCTTTGGACCCCAATAAGAATATGCGCCTAATACAAAGTTGTAAGCAATATACCCTGAATAAAAAAGAAAGAAAACAGTTACAGGCAAACAATAATCGACACAAATGATTTAAAATTGCTGAACACACAAGGAAGAAATGGTTACCGAGAATGTTTGTAACATAAACCTTATCTACCAAAAGTATTTTCAAATCTTTCAAGACAGCTGAGAACCCATAACCAGTTGGCAAAACGTTTAAGTTATCTGTCCGGTTTTTTCCTCTATCATCAGGAGCAAAACCTGAAGGTACCAAACAAGAAGAGTTATAAGAAATAGTTCAAGTCTATCAGCAACATAGTGTGTGTGTTTTGTAACTTCGAAGACGCACCTTTCATATGCAAGGGTTTGATAACAAAACCTAGAACAGCAAAAGGAAGCATCAGCATTGCTTCTCCCCAAAATGCAGCACGCCAAGGAAGAACACTCCCCACCTACACGAAAAACGGAAAGAGTGCAGTTGAGGGCACTGGCAAAACCGTTTAGTCAAAATATCGTTTAATAACTCACCAGTCCACCATATACATAGCCAAGAGCATAGCCTGTCGGAATACACATGTAGAACATAGCAAGCCACGCTGATTTCTGGTTAAAACAAAAACAAAAAGCGACTTGTCAATGATCAGACTATAGAAGAACAAAGTTCAATTATTAACATCCTTTTTTCTGTTCTCAAACAATAGATGCAGTGAACATATACATCCCAGAAGAAACTACCTGAGCTTGAGGGGCATTATCGTCGATAAATGGGGCAGCGAGGCTTACAAATGATGCCTCACCAACACCAACAAACCTGCATAAGGTGAAAAACTATAAGTAGGATAGGAAAATGTATATGATTTTGAAAATAATAAAGTGGAAGAGACCTAATTGAAAAGTAAATGGAAAAGACACTCACATTCGACAGAATGTGATGGACCAAAAATCAAAGGATAAACCACAACCAATCACAGCAAGAGTCCAGATCGATAACCCGATTCCAATAAGTCTAAACGGATTAACACTGCAACACAGAGCATAAAGATGATGAAATGTATAATCAAAAGTCAATAAAAATGATGCCTTGGTACTCAGAAATTTGGGAAAACTAGACTCCACACCTCTTTGCAACAGAAGCAAAAATAGGAGAGGCGACAAGAAGCCCAACCATGAAAGCAGATGACAAAACTCCATCTTCAAAATTGCTCAAGTTGAAATCACCCCTGTGTAGGACAACCATGACATTGTTATTATTACACAAAAACAGCCAAGACACCCAATACTGGTTTCACATAATAGACTAATATTCTAAATGTATATGATAGATGGTCAGGTCTAGCTTAAATTAAAATTCTTATTGAAAAGTCACAACTATTCTTACTGTATTCCGCTCCCAGATGAACATGTACCACTGGAGGTGCAAGAACCACGACTCCCATTAACACCATTACTAGCTATAGCTCCTCGATCAATATAATTGATCAGGTTGACTACACAAAACACAAAGAGAAGCCTGCAGATAAACACAGAAAAATGAGACTATAATCAATGATAAGTAAATAAAAACACTCATCAATCAAACAGCTGTCTTGCTTTTAGCAGAGAGTTTATCAAGCAAGAACGAGTGCAATCTTCATATGCCCATTTTAATAGCAATTTTGTTGTTTTTGAGGTGGTCTCTGCTAATTCCAGAAAACTAAACCTGACCCAGAGTTAAGAAGAAAGTAGAGTGCTTTCAATCAAAAAGATGATCGATCCTTAAATGTACATAACACTTCCCTTAAATGGAACTAATCAGCAGATTACAATCGAGGGCAAAAAAAAAGTTTCATGCTTCATTGAGACCATGAAGTCAAAGCTTCTACCTTTGGCCCCAAATTGTTGGTTGAAATACAATGGAGAAAGAAAGAAAGAAGAGAAGATTACTTTTTAGGAGAGAACCATGAAGGCTCTGCGATCTTGTCTTCTGAATCCCTCTCCATAGTTGATCTGGGGTTTTGTCCCCGATCAACTTCTCCGTCTACAACATCCATGGGAGGAGGAAGCTCCAAAAGATGCGATTTTTTGGATATTCCAGGAGGGTATTCTCGTAATAATTGAATTCAAAGGAAAGATAATACAAGTCGGTCTTCTCAAGTTTCGATTTTATTTTCTTCTTATCTACTCTTTAGTTTTTTTTTTTTTTTTTATTATCACATTTTGAATTTTTCTTTGTTTCAAAAATTCATTTAATTGACAATCTGAATCATGGTGGTGGTTGTTAAGGTTTAGTTGAAACAGAGCTGTTATCTGTTCATGTGTGCCTTTGGAACTAAAACATGAGAGATAGTATTTCTCAATGAAGACAGATCCATAGATACTCCTTTCTTCTCAGAAGCTATCTTCACGAATTGACTCATAGCTCCACCACATTTCACCATACAACCTATATCACTTCTAATCCTAATGATAAAAACTGAAGAACATGATCAGATATGCAATAAAAGTTGTCATCTTTACTCAAAATATGCAACAACAACATGATTCATAAGAGTTTATTCAAATCCTATGATTCTCTTCAAACCAGGAAACAACCCAGCAAACGAAGACATGGAAGAAGAAGAAGAAGAAGAAGGTTCGATTGTTTTGTCAGAAACCAAACACTCTTCTTCCACCATTTCCTTGACAGATCTAACAGATAAAGGCTGAAAATCAACACCCCACTCATCCACAAACTCTCTAACCATAACCACTTTCTCTTCTTCTCCAATCTTCCTCCATTTCACCCTCATCTCCTCTTCTTTCAAACCCATATGCTTACAGAACTCTCCCCATAGAATCTCACCGCTCTTCTTCATCGCTTCTCGTCTCTGTTCCGACACCGTGTTCGCCTTCCCGATCTCTCTCGCCAAATCCTTCGCCAGCTCCGAATCGCTCATTGTTTTCTTCTTCTTCTTGGCCTTCCTCGTCCTCCTGTTGCTGATGATGCCATCGTCTTCATCCTCTCTCCTTATGCACTCAATCCTTGTTACGCGTCTGGTCAACACACGGCCAAACTCGAGATTCCGATTAAAGGAAGTGTTTTGGGGGAGAAGATGAAGTAATCTCAGCGACATCTCTCTGCTCTCCTCTCTCTTCTTCTCTGTTTCTTCTTCCCTTTATCCTATAAAAATGAATCCTTTATGCCTTTTATGACATCGAATAATAGTTACTGTCTTAAGCCAAAGGTGGAACCTTTAAGACACCGTTCCACAGCAAATGATTTACACATGAAGTCAGAATAACAAATTTAAAACTCTATAATATAGAAACATCACAGATTCACAATACAAGTTATGTGTTCTTGTTTTTTTGTGAAGGTGGTGTGTATCCTGGAAAAGGAACAAATAAATCCTACAATAATTCATCAAAAAGTGAATCCTTTCAGCTATATTTTGGCTTTCCATGCCGAAGCAAGTCTCTCAGTCCTTGGCTCTCACTCTGTTTTTGAGTTACTGAGAATGAGTTCAGCTAAGATATCTACCCATGTGTCTGGAACACCGGGTAGGCACCAGTGCATACAGTCTTGTCCCCATATGGCCACGGCATCCTGTTTCCCTAACCATATAGCAGGATGAGCATCTGCTCTGTATTCGCTTAGATGGGTCAGATCAAGTAGCTTGATCTCTGTGGTTTGCAACTCCTTCTTGATGATTCTGTTAATCATTCTTGCTTCTTTGTTCACTCCATTGTTCCTGGGATCAAACCACAAGTCAAGCTGTCTAGGTCTTAGCATCAAAAATTTACGAGGAGGATACAGAGAACAAGCAAGATTGAAAAAAAAACAGAACTTCCTCAGTAAAACTAGTTAGCGTACCTGGTCTTTTTCGAGTGGTTTATTGAGCAAACAACTACCATTCTGGTTCCAATCACCGCCATAGAAATGCCTTGGTGATTGCAAGCGCCAGAACTTAAGGGTCTTTGCTGGGACCTGTCGTTGGATATAAGACACCATCTGTTGAAGAACTACTTCAAACCCTTGCAATATATCAAGAGGAGGATGTATTGGCTCTCCCTTTTGATAGAAGACAAGAGGTGTCTCTTTAGGAAACTTATCATAACCCCACCTACAACCAAAATACTTTGAATGCTTAATGCTTTCTTCACAAAGTTGTAAGAAAGGAAATCCAATAGGTTGAGGCTATATTTTTCTACCAATGGCCAGAGTTAAATACGAGAACATCATAGAAGCTAGTGACATTGATCCACTCATCAGCAGGAACATCAACATCTACTCGATAAGTCCCTTTAACTCCGTCTTCATCAGCTTCTCCAGAAGGTCTCGGCTGCGACCTTTATCATATCAGTTTAGAAGGAACATAAGGCTGGACTATTCAACATATACAAATAAATATACATTCTCATTCTACTTTTAAAGTCTCAACTCCGACATAAACAGGTTAACAAATGTACGGTTTGATCAACTACAGAACCACCTAACAAGCTTATAACTTGGGGCAAAGCCTAGAACTTGATCCTTCTCAAAGCCATAAACTTTAGTCAAGAGTAAGAGATCTTTACTTGTATTTAGCGAGAAGAACGGCTCTATGATAAGCCACAGTGACATTGAACTTCGGAAAATAAGCACCACGCCAAGCTTTCTTCTTTTTCCACTTAACAGCACTCGGATCAGCCACTCTGAGTATACACAGCAACGAAACCACGAAATTCTCGTTAAGAGAATCCCCAACGAGCCCAATGTTCTTGTTCCTCATCATCCCTAGAAACCGGGTCGGGTCGATCCGACTCAACCCGCATCCATCAGGCACCCATCTCCACGAATTGATGACACCCATGTTTTCCCGCTTGTTCCGTAAGCAGTTCCACGCGTTTCTCTGGAAAGGGCAAGTCTCGTCGTACAAGGGCTTCGGAGTTTCTGGATTGAAGACCCATTGGCCGGAGAAGAGATCGCACGGCGGAGGAGAGACGAGGTTTGGAGGGGTCGGACGGCGGAGGAGGATGGTGGAGTAGAAGACGAGTAAGAGGAGTGAAATGAGTAGGAGACGTGAAGATCGGAGCTTCGACGGCATCGTCGTGTAGATTCGTCTGGATCCGAACTCCATCGAGATTCACAAGGAGAAGAGAGTGTTGTTCCACTGCGATCTATCTCGAGATTAAACCGGTAATTTATTTTCCCGGTTGAAAATTCGATTCCGGTTTTTGGTTTGGTTTTAGTTTCCGGTTTCAATTGATTTCAGTCAGAAGCTTTATCTACAGAATTAATTAGTTAAATTGAGAAAAAAATAACTGAAAAATTAAATGGATAGAGAAGTGGATAATAGTAATGGATGGTTCAAAATGTGATATACAAGTTTGGTTCTTATATAGTTTTTGTTTTGGCTTGGTTCGTATTTGTGAAGCAGGACCCAGTTGGTTTGAGAATCCGTGGTTTACGATTTTTCTTCTCCAACATTTTTATATTATTATTATTGTAAATAGTTTACAATAATAATAGAATAATTGCAGATCAAATCAGTGATTAGTGATCCACTAATCCATTCTCCTTCACCTACTTCATTCTCTTCTTCTCTCCTCGACCTCATCTCCTCCACCAATCTCTTGTAAGTCAACATGTGTATGTATTGAATTAACAATATTGTGAAAGTAGCTTACTTTTCTGGAAATCTATAATCATCATCGCCTGCATTGTCTCGTCTTTTCTTCTTCAATTTTGTGTGGGGTTTGGGGCGTTAGATTTAGCTCAAAATCTTGGTTTAGCCATAAGATCTTATCGAGTTTTGGTCATCTCTGAATCAAGTTAAAAATCTCGTCTTTTGAAATGTTGTTTATATTTTTTTTCCCTTTGTGTTGATTCAGTTTTGATTTTTTTTTTCCTGGACAAAGTTACTTGATTCTTCCACCCTTTAGGTCTTGGATTTGATTTTGTCTGAAAAAGGACGAAACTTTAGTTTTAGAACACTCTGCTTGTTTGTCATTTTCCATGGCTGATACAGAATCGTGTCCCTTGTTGTTGTTTCTACGCCTTGTATCTGAGATCAATGTTTGGATCAGTTTGCAGAGATGGAGGCTGGCGCTGGTATTGGTTTGTACCCGCTGCACCGTTGCAAAACCATCTACCTAGTCAGTGTTGTTTTATCTAATTTCACCTGAATATCTTCAGTTCTGAAAATATTCAAGATGATATAATGTTAGCTTCTATCTAAGTTTTTAAGATCAGAAGTATTGACTTAGTTTTTTTTTTTCTTAAGGTGAGACATGCTCAAGGGATTCACAATGTTGATGGGGACAAGAACTATAAGGCTTACATGTCTCAAGACTACTTTGATGCTGAGTTGACCCAACTTGGCTGGCAACAGGTGACCTCTTTAGCAGATGTAAAAACAGATGTAACACTTCAATTTTTAGTTCCTTGAATAGTAGTTTCTCTTGGTTACAGGTAGATAGTTTGCGTAAGCATGTTCATTCCAGTGGACTTCACAAGAAGATTGAGTTGGTCATCTCGTCTCCACTCATGAGGTACCTTTAGACATGTGTGACTGCAAAGATCTTTAGTTATTAATGTCCGGTGGTTTTATCATGTGGCTGTTTATCTATTAGAGTTACTAGTACCAGCATGTTATTAATTTCCTCTTAGACTATTACATTGTGTGAGACCTGTGTCCTGCAGTTCATTTGTACTATTTTGAACAGAAAACTTCCTTTGGAAAAGACTTTGAAGATGTTACCAATGTTTTGTTTTATATGTAGAACAATGCAAACTGCTGTTGGTGTTTTTGGTGGAGATGGCTACACGGATATGAGTGATGTACTACCTCTAATGGTAGCAAATGCAGGAAACAGCAACCGTGCAGCTATATCGAGTTCAAACTGCCCACCAATCATTACAGAGGAGTCCTGCAGAGAACATTTGGTATGTCATTTCAGTTTACTACATACTTAGCCTAGAGAGAAACTAATTGGAAAGAATTGCATTTACGATATTTACAATCACCGCAGTTAACTTCATGTTAAGAGCAGGTTTTGCATTTCACACATATTGACCACTTGAAGTGACCATGAAAAATGAAAACGGCTATTATTTTTCCTATTTTCTATGAGTTAATATGTTTTGACTCACAATCTTAGATCTTATGCTTAGCTGCATCAGGTTTTCACTTTTGTATTCCATTTTATGTGGACACAGGGAGTGCATCCATGCGATCAGAGAAGAAGCATCAGCGATTATCAGTTTCTTTTCCCGGCAGTTGATTTTTCACTGGCAAGTTCAAAAAAATTGAGAGTCTTAGCAGCTTACAACGTCACCTGGTGGCTTATATGTTGTATCAAATGACTCCTCACATTTAAATTTGCCTTCAGATAGAAAGCGACGAAGACAAGTTATGGAAGGCTGACGTTAGAGAAACCATCGAAGAACTAGCAGTTAGAGGCAAAAAATTCCTCAACTGGTACATTCTCTTTTATACTATAACATCCAATAGTATCAATTTCTTTATAAAAGAAGATTATTGCAGCTCTTAGAAGTTTGTATCTTTTGTATGTGTTGTGAGTAATCTCCATTAGTCTTAATGATTCAAATCTGTGAATGATGGATTTTGTAGGCTATGGACAAGGAAAGAAAAAGAGATAGCGATTGTCACACACAGTGGTTTCTTGTTTCACACACTGA
Organism: Moricandia moricandioides; assembly: GCA_905132885.1. Classification (NCBI taxonomy): domain Eukaryota; kingdom Viridiplantae; phylum Streptophyta; class Magnoliopsida; order Brassicales; family Brassicaceae; genus Moricandia; species Moricandia moricandioides. The sequence goes on from CAJHQQ010000046.1 coordinate 335,500, forward strand.
ATGCTCTACAGAATGAGTGTCATCCAGATGTTAAGAAGGAAATTTGCAGCCAGTAAGCTCCCTTAACCTTTCCTGAGTGAAACTTTGTTAGGAAAAACGTTAATCTATTGCGTTTATAATATGCATTTTGATCTGCAGCTTTGCGAATTGCGAGCTACGTTCAATGGTCATCGTTGATAGAAGGTTTGGAATTTCAAAAATGTTGCATTTCATAATATGGTCTAATGTTTTTCATGTTTAAATAAATTCACAGTATGTTGGGATCAGACGTATCAGTGACTGATTATCCAGGGAAGATTCCAAAGGGGATTGATCTTCCAAGTGATGCTGTTGTAGAGGATAATGACATCAAAGGTTGAATGATTCTTGTTTAAGCTTTATCTTTTTACATTATTGTCTTCCAACTTTCTATCTCTATCCCATGCCAAAACAAGCTTCTTTGTTGTATTCAACTCTTCTTATTAGTCTTTCGATTGAGTTAAAAAAGATCTTTAAGACACTTTGTGACAAACTTGATTTATCTTGGGACTTGAGTGATAATAGTTTGTAGCTTTTCTAAATAATGTAGATAAGAATGTTTGAAACGTTGTCCTCTTTTGTTTGTTTTGAAAGGGTATAATCTGTGGATACCACCGCAAATATCATTAACTCAAAAAAAAACAATACGTCTCTTTAAAATTTATCAATCATAATTCATAAATACAACACGTTTTATGGCAAAACAATCGTCCATTGGTTTTATCTGCAACTAGAGGACCAACTTATTGCTTTTAAATCTTTTATACATAATGTCAGGTTAACCTGAAAATAAACACAATCAATGAAAATGTAACAGAGATAAATGATCCAATTCAGAGAGCACTCTTTGCCTTTTTCACTTGTATGACAAATCAGTACGGACTCTGTTTTGTCTTGAGAACATCGTGAAATACAGCAGGTTTCTTAGTAACTGGAGCAAGTTCCTGAAACACCACCAAGAAAATTCAAGATCCGGGTAAGAAATCCGACCCGAGAACCAACTTTAGCATCACGGGGCATCTAACCAAAGCATTGATGGACCATTACAGAGAGATCATACAAGGAAAAAAAGAGAGAGTGTGTGTGTGTGCACCTGAACAGCAGCAGCTAAAGCAAGGACGGTAGCTTCAGCCCAAGGTCTTCCCATTATTTGTAATCCTATTGGAAGCCCTTCCTTATCATACCCAACCTGCGTTTAATCAAAAAGAGACGAAATGATATTGCAAGAATAGGTCCAAGAATAGTTCACGACATAGAGAGTAACCAAAAAAAAAAAAACATTGCTTACGGGTACAGATATGGCCGGGAAGCCCAGGAGATTTGCAGATAAAACAAATCGCATTAAATAAGCTGAAAAGAAGTAAGCAAATCTCTATTATCACAAGTTGAAGATGTTAAAATTAAAAAGAGAATAGCCAGAGGAAAGGATTTAGTCCATGATCAAAGACAAGTGCATCAAGAGAAATTGATTTGGGCTATATGTGCAGTCTTGCTCCACAAGCTACCGTCTTGACCTAACCTGACTTGCAAGGCAAGGAATGAGTTAGGGAGAACCTTGTGGACGTGATAAGCTCCAGAAAACTAAGGATACTCAGTTTGAATTCAAAAGGAAGGATCTGGTTTGATTTAAGCAAGAAGAAGTCACATGGGTGCATAAGGAGCTGTGTAGACCTGTCACTATCACCAAGGAAGGTTGTGCCTCTCCTCATGTCCCTTTCTACTCTTCCTGGACGAGCCAGACCTTGGATTTATCCCCTTTGGCCTCTTCTCAGTCTATACAGAATTATTTGTTTATGTTTCCATTGTTTAGTAATTGTTTAATCATGTGTATTGCCTATTTAAAGGCTTCCCCATCACTTGTAACACTTATCAGAATCAATAGACAAGTTTCTCTCTCTAAACTCGTGGCTCTCTCTCTCTTTCTTGTCTCTAAACAATATTCACAATGTAAGGAGTTAAGTATTATGGTTTAGAGGCTGCCTTAGCTCTTTCTCTCTTAAGGCAGCCTAATACTTGTCAAACTCACTCTAAACTCTTCTTTATCTACTGTCTTAAACTCTAGCTTACTGATTCTAAATCACATTCATCTAAGTACACAAACTCTAAGTGTTGTGTTACTTCTCAAGGATTAGATTCATACTAGAGAGTTTCTGCTTCATAAAACCAGTTTACTGTCTAGGATTCTTGGTTATATAGTAAGCTGTGTATGAGGATTCAATCACAAGTTGGTTGTCTCTTCCTTTGAATGGTGAGTTCCTGTTGTATGGTTGAAGAGGATTCAGTTACAAGTTAACTGAAGACTCTCTTGACATGAGACAAACACTCATGGATTCCAACATGGTATCAGAGCCTTGTTGCTCTTCTTTGGGATTAAACTCACCTATTTTCTCTCTGTTTTGAATAAATATTTTCTCTCCCACTCTGATATAGTGTTAGCTTGGTCAGTACTTGTGTTAGTATCTTGAATCAAGCTTGAGGAAGAGAAAGATTTAGAAAATGCTTCACCATTATGCTTTATCCATTGGATAATAGCTTGTTCTTTATGGAACATCTCTTTGACCAGTGGACAAATTGTTTTGATCCATTGGTTTCTTTGTTGTGTGAGCCATAGAAAACACTTGTTTATGTGTTATTCTGATGGTTCTCTTGTTGCAAGCCCTGGAAAACATCAGTTCATGAGTTATTCTAGTGGCACTTGTCTAAGATCAGTGAGCAAATTAATTGTTCGATGGTCCATTGTGTTTCAGCTACTAAAGCACCAAACTCTTGATGAGTAATGGATGCTCCTGGCTGTTTATGCTTCCGCAAAACTCAAGAAAACAGAGCAAAACTCTGTCCATTAGAACTCTTGAGCAAATTCTATGTTCTTTATTCTCTCATTCTTCGATTCTCAGGTTACTTTCTCCATAATTCTCCCATTCTCTGGCTACTAATACTCTGGTTACATCATTCTCTACTCTCTACTTATTTTCTGGTTACTTATACTCTGGTTACTCAAATCTCTATTCTCACAATCTTGTTTAGAATCTACCTAAGGTTGTTAAACTGTCTTGAAGTTAAGCTATCTTGAAAGAATAGTCTTGCTTCTGTCTTTTGGGAAAATAATTGTCTTGTTGCCTGAATGCTTAGTCTTGATGATTAGGATTCAGAGAAGTGTTGCTAGGATAGAATCATGAAGATATCTGTCCACTGCTTGTTGTACTTGTTTGAAATGTGTTTTTAAAGATCAGACTTGGTGAAAACCCATTCTCTGATCTCTTGTTGTCTACTGATGCTTTTCTTAGTGTTGGTTTGACAGGTTTCCCATGTTGATCAGAGCCTGCACAATATGCATATTCCTGACCATGGAGATTTGCCCATGTTGTTCAGAGCCTACACAAGATGTATATTCCTGAACCATGGAGAGATTGCTCAGAAGTGACTTACCTGATGCCAAGAGGGTGGAAAGGAAGTACACTCAAGAGAAAAGGCCACATTTCAAATCAAGAGGTTGTGGTCTCAAGGCATTGGTGATCATCATTGGCTCTCACCTTCCAAGCTTGAACACATACTCTCATTCTCAGGTCAAGCTTGAGGAGGGGTCTTAATATGAGAAGCCAATGTCCATTCTTCATAAACTTATGCAAGGGAAGTACCTAAAACTATACTTATTCTTGTTTGAATAGGTTTGCCCCTTGAGAAATGATGCAGGTGTGTGTGAATTGTTTGAATCAGGTACTTGGACCTCATGAGAAGAGTCTGGTCGTGGAACAAACCCTTTTATGATGGCAGGATGTCAGAAGAAAGGGGGAGACTAAGAACCAGCCACATCGAGAGTTCCAAGCAGTTTTGAGTGTGCAGCAAGGAAGGCATTGGTGCCTGCTTGTCATTTAAGTAAGGCCATGATCCAGGGTTTATGAGTCCCTAAACTAGATCATAAGACTCATAAACCCACTGGCCAATCCCTAGGCTGAGGGTAGTTGCACTCTTTTTCCCTAAGTGATGGTTTTATCCCATGAGGTTTTTCTACACTTAGGTTTTTAATGAGGCAAGTACTCTCAATTCCAAGCTTGCCCAAGGATCTCCTATGGTCAAGCTTGAGGGGGAGTGTTAAAATTAAAAAGAGAATAGCCAGAGGAAAGGATTTAGTCCATGATCAAAGACAAGTGCATCAAGAGAAATTGATTTGGGCTATATGTGCAGTCTTGCTCCACAAGCTACCGTCTTGACCTAACCTGACTTGCAAGGCAAGGAATGAGTTAGGGAGAACCTTGTGGACGTGATAAGCTCCAGAAAACTAAGGATACTCAGTTTGAATTCAAAAGGAAGGATCTGGTTTGATTTAAGCAAGAAGAAGTCACATGGGTGCATAAGGAGCTGTGTAGACCTGTCACTATCACCAAGGAAGGTTGTGCCTCTCCTCATGTCCCTTTCTACTCTTCCTGGACGAGCCAGACCTTGGATTTATCCCCTTTGGCCTCTTCTCAGTCTATACAGAATTATTTGTTTATGTTTCCATTGTTTAGTAATTGTTTAATCATGTGTATTGCCTATTTAAAGGCTTCCCCATCACTTGTAACACTTATCAGAATCAATAGACAAGTTTCTCTCTCTAAACTCGTGGCTCTCTCTCTCTTTCTTGTCTCTAAACAATATTCACAATGTAAGGAGTTAAGTATTATGGTTTAGAGGCTGCCTTAGCTCTTTCTCTCTTAAGGCAGCCTAATACTTGTCAAACTCACTCTAAACTCTTCTTTATCTACTGTCTTAAACTCTAGCTTACTGATTCTAAATCACATTCATCTAAGTACACAAACTCTAAGTGTTGTGTTACTTCTCAAGGATTAGATTCATACTAGAGAGTTTCTGCTTCATAAAACCAGTTTACTGTCTAGGATTCTTGGTTATATAGTAATCTGTGTATGAGGATTCAATCACAAGTTGGTTGTCTCTTCCTTTGAATGGTGAGTTCCTGTTGTATGGTTGAAGAGGATTCAGTTACAAGTTAACTGAAGACTCTCTTGACATGAGACAAACACTCATGGATTCCAACAGAAGACTCTCATGAACCTGAATAAGACAGAGAAAGTAACACCAAAAGTGAAGAAGTTGAGAGTTTTGTTTGACGAACTTGTCACTTGAAAATTGGTTTCTCCATTTTTCAGAGCGTCAGGGGGTATCACAGGGGCTGTCATACTGTTTGTACAACACAACATGTCACCAACAAAGTAAGATAAACTTCAAGTAGTCATACTGTCTACTTTTTTACGTACCCTGTTGTAGGGGTCACAATAACATCAACGTTTTTGAAGATATCCATGTGATACTCCATCAATCTTCGCCTGCAACAAAAAAAAGTTTTACACAAGCAAGCAGCCTCAATACACTTAAGAGACCTCGCTTAGTCAAACATAACTCCTTTAGACACTCATGTGATTAAATGCAACATTGTTGGTTGTCATTTACCTTATACTTTGAGAAGCAATATAGTCTGAAGCAGAGAATGACCGGAATATCGCAAAGCTGGTACGAGTATCATAAGATAATTTTGAATTTTTCCTGAGACGTACGTACCACAGTGGAGAGAATGGTTAGGCTAGCGTTCTAATATGTTGTGTACGTGATAGTAATGGAAAAAAGTCTTTTAGAGGTTTACAGCTACTAAAATCAGAAGAAGAGCAAAACATACCCAGCCTCACAATAAGGAGTAAGAGAACGCAGTGTCGCAGATCCGATCGACACAACATGAGCTGCACGCATCTCTTCTAGTTCAGGAACCACTATTTCCACTACCTGCAATAGTACCATATAGAGATTGTCGCTGAAAGAAGATATTAATAGACAACCTGTATAATAAGAAAAACCTATTCAAATGATCATCTTACTTCGCAACCATGATTGTTTGATAGGAGCTTAAGGATGTCTTCGCATTTGTCAGAGATTTCACTTGAATTAACATCATTAAACCACTGCATGAATAGAAACAGTGCACTAAATACCAGAATCCAACTCATGTAAACTAGGAGGGATACAAAATTCACCCTTGTATATTTCCCTAGTCGTAGAGATCCTACAGCATTGCCTCCGTTGTGAGACGATAACTTCGGGAAACAGGGTGGTGTCTACAGAAAATTTCCAAAGACAAAGTCATACGGGAACATATTGCAGGAATATTTGCCATTGTCAAACGACTATCTGTCATGATTTTTCATTGAGGCTTTTTTAGAGTGTTGTTTAGAATAATATTATGGCTGAAAAACTTACCGGGCTTAAGTTAAATCTATCAGCAGATGAAGAACCCAAGATTGCTGCATACCTGAGAAACACACAAAGACAGATTAGCCAAAATCCAGGTTTATCCGAAAATGAAACATCTGACAAAGTAAATGTGTGCTATGCTTTGAATGGTTTTGTTGCACCTCCACTCACTATTTTTGAATGCTTTACAAAGATGTCAACGATGGAAAGATTGAAACAACTTAGCCATTCACTAGGCTAAAAAAAAGAGAGAAAGCTTACACCAAGAGAGCATCTTCCACCGATGAAGCAAGTGGACCTATTATTTCCACTGTTCCACCTTCACATAATGACCTGTAGAGATGACAGTGGTCAAACAGAAATCATATGCCATACACATAAGTTCAGATTTTGTTTTCACATGCCAACAAGTCAGATCGTTTTACTAGTGCCAATGGTTTTCTGTTAAGACTGTTACGGATAGTGAATCTTAACTCTTACCCTGTCATATCTGTGCGACCATATGTTGTTTTCAGTCCCGTTATACCACAAAGCGATGCCGGGATGCGAACAGAACCTGCATACCCAGACACGCGTAAACATACAACGCATATCATAGGTCAGATCAAAAATAACTTTGATACCTCCGCCATCTGTTCCTAGAGCAGCTGAACATAATCCAGAGGCAACAATAGCTGCTGAACCTGAGGAAGATCCGCCTGTGTACCTTTCAGGTGCGTGTGGGTTTCTTGTGGTTCTGCAAGGAAACATGCCAGAAAGAAAAAATAAGCTAGCAAACACATGAAAAAGTGGAGTGAACTAAAGATGCAATAAACACATCGAAGTAACAAAACAGTTTTTTTTTTATCTACCCGCAAGACACATTGACACAAGTAAGGTTTGTGTTCTCTGCTGCTTAGCTTACCCGTAATTTGAATTGTTCCCTGTTGTCCCCATGCCTACCTCATGCATATTTGCCTTGCCAATTAAGATTGCACCACAACTGCGAAGTCTTGAAACAACTACTGAATCCTTCTCCACGGAACGATCTTCGTGCAGCCATGTTGTTCCACCTATCATGGAAAACCTTATGTATCTGAAAGTGTTTTAAATCAAATGTAAGAATGACATACTCACCCTTTGTAGTATGGGGAAAACAATCAATATCGTCCTTGATTGTCACAAAAATTCCATCTAAAATGGATATTGGTTTTCCTACACAGCTCACACTCAACATGATCAATAGTTCAGTACACATCTCTGCGATCACATCTAAAAACTCAATGAAGCTGACAATTTAAGCAGATTTGAAGCAACAAGCTGCTGCAATGATGGTCTGAATCTAATACTAGAAATAGATTTCAAAGTCTGCAAAATTACCTTCTTCAAACCTCTGCGTAGAAGCTTCAGCTTGCTTTCTGACTTCACTGGCGTCAAAGGTAACCAAAAATGGTGTTGGAGACTTGTCATACTTAAACTCCTCTATGATTGAGATTATTTGTTCTGCAACCTAGCAATCAGCAACAAGGTTCTTCGTTTGTGCAAAAATAAAGAGTAAAAGAACAGAAAATAAAGAGAGTTAAATGACTAACCACAGATGGAGCTGTCAACTTAGATCTATAAGCAAATGCGTAATCACGTATCTTCCAGTAACGGAAGGATGAACTTGGATCAGTGTGGAAGCTACGAGAAGGATCATATTCAGGAAGACACTTCAAGGCTATTTCCAATCTGTCTACAGGGCTTTCATCTTCGCCAACAATGACAACATCATGCTCCGGTTCTAGTCCAAAAAGAAAAAGATACACACAGATATTCATATTGGTTTATGTAATGATTACCAATTGAAATAAACTTACACACCATCTGATTGATAAAAAAAGAAACGTAAGATAAGAAAGGAAAAGGAATATACTTTGAGGTGGGAACTCTGGTCTGAACATGGGCTCTTCCGGAATGACTGTGTTGCGAAATATCTGCCAGTCACAACACGGAGAAGCACATAAGAAGGAAAAAAACATAGACATATGATAATACATTCATTCTAATGTCAGAAACTGACCTGAGTCATGCCATTATTCTTCTTCAATGAGTCAATAATCGATGAGCCAATAACTGGTGTTTCAAGCATTTTAACGAACAACTTGAACAAAAAGCCAGTCAAATGAGGAGCTGCACAAATACAAAAACCACTTAAGAACTATGTCTACAAGTCCATCTCATGCTCCTGCATATTCATGTGTATTGAGCTCAGCTAACGTAAAGAACCTTTGATGTTTTCTTCTTTATATGTGACACCAGAAACATCCACCTCCTTCGCCGGTATCATGACCTTATACTTACCCATCTACAAGCAACCAAATAAAGTCATCAACTTTGGATTCATCTAATACATCACTGTTGTATATGTTAAACACTGAGACAGATTTACAAAAAAAAAGAAGAGGGTAAATCACAAAACACAAAATTGATGAAAGTTTCTTCAACTATCTCATAAGATTCCAGAATCAGATTAAGTTCGGGAAAAACCTGGTTCGAGCTAAGAGCAATCAAAGGAGAGAAGCTACGAGCAATCAGATAGAAGAAGCTTACTTACCAAACTAAGCTTAGACGCAGAATTGAAGAAGCTCTACGGATGAGCGGTGAAGTCGTTGGGAACTTGAATGGTCTTATACCCCACTCCCTTTCGTTTTATACTCATTTGAACTTCTCTCGATTGTTGAAACAAGATTCTCTATTTTACAAAACGATCCCCTTATCCGATAAAAATATAATATTGGCCCGTAACTAATTGTTTTCACTTCCCTCCCCCTCCAGTCCCTAGATATTTGTTACAAATAAATCAACTACAAAGAATGTTACAAGTTAAGTAATATTTTTCAAAAACATATTCACTCAAAAATATATTAACATTTGAGTTTAAATTTTAGTGATTATTGTTTAGAGTTTAGTGTTAAAGGAGTGGAGTTGAGTTTTTAAATATTTTATAAATATTTTAAAAAAATTAGTTTAGTATATTTTCACCATAAATTTATGGTATTTTTGAAAATAATTATTCATTAATGGTAAATTTGAAAAATGGTATCAAATTTATGGTATAATTAAAATTTTCCCTTGGAATTTATAGTCTAAATCATCATAAAGTGATTTGTTTACTTTCCTTTAATTTTGGTGCGGAGTTCTTTTTAATGGCATTCAAATTGGATTTTTGGTTTCCATATGTTTAGGTTTCATATCATACTAATGCAAAATATATAAAAAGGGATTTAAAATGTATTTGAAGGTTTTTCATGAATTATTGGTTTAGTTAGGCTGAACTAAATTGGAATTTGGTGTAATCCCTAATGGAATTTAAGATTTATCTGTTAGTAATAAATTTGATTACTTGAAAGTTTTCAATATAATGGCAAGAAAACTATATTTACTTGAATTATAAAGATGCTTTTACTTATTGAGAATTCATAAGCATGCTCAAGATATAGTAGGATCAAATAAACGGTATTTACTTGAATTATAAAGAGTTTTTTTTTTTAAATTATCGAGAACTCATAAGCATGCTCAGGATATAGTAGAATCAAATAATGTGTGTCATCTCGTCTACAACATCAATAGTGAAAATGAAAAGTTTTGGGTGAAATGAATTGGTTTCTTGACTAAAAGCATATTTTGCCATAATATGGTTGGCTGACTTGATCAACCAAAGATCACGAGGCACGACTTGATCTACTATTGACTTAGCAACATCGTATCCATGGAGTGCGCATAATATAATATATGGACTATTGAATTATCTTCGTCTGGATATATTAAGGAAAAAAATTTGTCAGCTACACGAAGTTTATCCTAATATGGTAAAAACCATCCAATGTTTTATAATATGTTAACAACTACACGATGTTTATGTTAATATATACCACATATACGAAGTAAATGATTACATGGTGGGAACATCACAATCGGGTTTAATTGATTCTAGAAAAAGTTAATAGGGTTAAACTGTAATTAATCAAAAAATCAATTTTAAAACAAAGTTTTAGAAAAAAACATTGTTACATTAAATTTTGATTGGGTAAAAATTATAGAAAATAGTTGACAATAAAAATAAGAAAATTTATAATTGAAATTTAATATATTTTAATATTTATGCAAAATTAAAAAATATGAAGACAATAACTTTGATATTGTCGATCATATTAATTTCCAATATAAACATTTTAAAGAATTCATATTTTGGACTTTTAAATTGGAAATAAATTTTGGTTGAAATTTTTTTAATATATTAACAAGATGAATTATTTTAAAAGCCAAAGAAAAGAAATGCTACGTAAATTTTAATATCATAAGATTATGTTGACATAATATTTACAAAAAGAAATGTTGATGTTGACAAAAAAAATCAGATATACATACATATATACAGATAACAAATACATATTTTTTTTATGTAAACATCATGTTATTTTAGTATCTATAGGTAAGATTATAAATTTAGTATTCGTAAACAGTGTGTCAAATTACGATAACATATTACAAAAAAAATTATAATGCTTATGTATGTTATATCATTCTAATTATTGATAGTATTAATATATTTGTAAATGTATTTTATAGTTTTATGATGTTAATTGTAAGTGTTATGAGACGTAGCATTTCTTTTCTTTGACTTTTAAAATAATTCATCTTGTTAATCTATCAAAAATCTTTAAACCAAAATTTATTTCTAATTTAAAAGATCAAAATATGAATTCTTTAAAATATTTATATTGAAAATTAATATGATCGACAATATCAAAGTGATTGTCTTCATATTTTTTAATTTTTCATAAATATTAAAATATATTAAATTTCAATTATAAATTTTCTTATTTTTATTGTCAACTATTTTCTATAATTTTTACACAATCAAAATTTAATGTAACAATTATTTTTCTAAAACTTAGTTCCTTTTGTTTTAAATTTGTTTTTTTGATTAATTACAGTTTGACTCCATTAACTTTTCCTAGAATCAATTAAACCCGATTGTGATGTTCCCACAATATAATCATTTACTTCGTATATGTGGCATGTATTAACATAAACATCGTGTAGTTGTTAACATATTATGAAACATTGGATGGTTTTCACCATATTAGGGTAAACTTCGTATAGCTGATAAACTTTTTTCCATATATTAATTTAAACGAGTCATCAGGAATAAGAATAGTTTCAAACTTAAATATCAACGTCAAGTTCAGATTAACAGTACGTAACTTATACATCGCTGACATGTTTTGTATTTAATTGTCAACATGTAGTTTAGTTTATATTTTTAACATTTTTGTTTATTTCTACCATCATGATTACATATTAGGCGTGCTCATGCAATACGTCTAATCTAAGCTAGAATAATTAAAACAATTTAACCACTTACAATTTATAAGATGCAAGTTGGCAATATACTATATAGAACAGGAACAAAATTGATCATCCAGGATAATATACATAAACACAACACAGAAACTCAGAGCAAAATAAGTGATATTTATCGGTATACAGCATATTATACTTTACAAATTACATTATCTTCTAGATGTTTGACAAGAGAAAGTGATCATCTTGTGTATAACACAATTACAACAAATCTAATCAGACTAAACATTTATTCTGATAGAATAAATAAAAGAAAATTTAATAACCAAAACAAAACACACAGGAAGTACTGGCTGTGATGTAGGAGTTACCTTTAGATTTAATTTTTATTTACATTTTAAAACTTATAATCATGTTTTAAAGTGATTTTCAAAAGAGAAATACCTAGGATAGATATAAAAAAGTTATTGTCACAAAAATAGTTTTTAAGGAGAAAAATAATTAAAATAATTTTTATTAAAGAATAAAAATATACACTTATACCTTTTGGTCTAACTAATATAGACTTAGCGTTTTAGAGTTATTGGATTGGGTTTTGGAGTTGAGATTAAAATTTTAAAATTTTTTTTTTTTTTTAAAAAAAATCAAAAAAAAAAAAAACTATTTCGATTGAGCTATTTTTTTGACAAAATTTTTTAAAAAATATTTGAGAAAATTACCCTTCTTAGAATTTTGTCTTAAAAATGGCTGTAAAAACTTTATTTTCTAAAACAACATTCTTTTAACTGTAGAAAGAATATTGTGCTACTAATGAATTTTAAAACTACATTGCTTACAACTAAATCAATAAATTTTATAGATTAAACTTTAACTAAATCTTTTTTAAGTTACAGTCCAACCAATCATCACATATAGCTGAGGCAAAGATCAACACTACAAGAATCTTATGCATCTCTTAACTTATCAGTTGCAAAAGTTAATTAAAACCTTAAACCAGACCTTAATTAGTTGAAGAAAGTCAGTGGTAAAATTAAATAAAAAGCCGTCATGTAAAAAGACTAATTAAGAAAAAAAGCTGGCCTTCTTCAAGGTCGAAGTATCAAAACACCAGTAGTAGCTGACCCCCACCATAGTGGCTCAGGTAACGTCACAGACCCGTCACACAAATCTCATCACCGCCTGAAACTGAAAAAAAATCAGACAGACCACGTGTAACTAATAGATCAATAAGTTACAGGTTCTGTCAACTTACCACCACCACCACCATATCACTCTTCTCTCCATGAATTAAGATTAGAGAACAGAGAGATGGAGAAGTTCTCTTACAACTCCTATCCAGATTCAACCGACTCTTCACCGAGATCTCGCGAGATCGACTTCGACAACCCGCCGCCATGGGATGAGCAGCAGAGCTACAAGGTGAAGTTCATGTGCAGCTACAACGGCAAGATTCAGCCTCGTCCTCACGATAACCAGCTCACTTACGTTAACGGAGAGACCAAGATTCTCTCCGTAGATCGCGGCATCAGATTCTCCGTCTTAGCTTCCAAACTCTCCGCCGTCTGCGGTGGCGACGGCGGAGGAGACGTGTTGTTCAAGTATCAGCTTCCTGGAGAAGACCTAGACGCTTTGATCTCCGTTACTAACGATGATGATCTTGAGCACATGATGCACGAGTACGATCGCTTGCTTCGTATGTCTTCTAAGCCGGCGAGGATGCGTCTCTTCCTCTTCCCTCCAGCTTCCGGTGGGTTTGGATCGGAGGGCTCTACTCAATCTGATCGTGATCGGTTCGTCGAGGCGTTGAATACAGTTCGTAGCAGACCTGAATCGGAGAAATCTGTAACCGCTCCTTCGAGTAACGCTGATTTTTTGTTTGGATCGGAGAAAGTTGTATCTCCTCCTCCTCCTCCGCCGCAGCAACCACCGCATGAGGTGAAGTTACCGGTACCGGTGGTGCTTGAACCTCCGCTGTTCAATGAGTTTCAGGGGATGCAGGAGCAACAACAACAGGAAGGTGTTTATAGAAGGAAGAGCGAAGACGCCGGAGGTTACTTCTCTCCGCCGTACGCTGCTCAAAATCCAGCTCCACCGCCGCCGCCTCCGCAGCAGCAGACGGTTCCGTTAACTAATCAACAAGCTCCTCCGATGACGTTCTGGCAAGGCACCCATAGTAATCCAGGAGGAGTGTTTCCAACAACCACTCCGGGATTAGGATTACCGGAGCAGCCGGTGTACATGATTCCATCTCCAACTCCAACTCCACATCCAGGAAGTGTTTACCACGAGCCACCGCAACATCAAGGCCTTATGAGACCAGTAGTTACAGGACAAGTAAACCAAGGCGGTTACTATCAGCATCACCAAACTGCTTACAACATGACTCAGCCACAACTAGGAGTAGCAAAGAGTCAACAACAACAACAACCTACTCCGCCTTTTACCTCCGTTCCTCCTCCGCATCAGCAGCAATACTCAGCCGTTCCACCGGCACAGCAAGTTGTGGGATTAGCAGATACAAGGGGGTATACTCAGGTGACTTACGCGGGAGGAATGGGGAAACAAGTATACTACACGGAGGCAGCACCACTTCCTCCACACTACCACGGAGTTGGTTTACCTCTGACCGGTGGTATGAGCGAATTGAGAACCGGACCGGACGGGAAGCTTGTTGCTGTCAACATGATGCCACCAAAAGTTTCATCACAGAGTTCAGACTCGGGTGTTTGACAAGGTTATTATTATTGAAATCAGATTATTGTTTAAACCATTTCAATCATTATCATCATATATATATATAGTGTAATTGAGATAACTATGGTGTTCGAATGTCTCATAAATAATTGTTTTTTTTTCTCTTACATCTACTTCCTTTATAATGTTATGAACTTATGATGTTCTTCTTGATTCTGCAATTTTCTATAACTTTTTTGTTCTTGTTTTTAATAAACCATGTCTCATGTACAATTTGCCTGCGTCTTTTGAAGCTTGTGCGGGCCTTTTTACCTTTTTGTTTTTTTTTTGCTTATGTCAACAAGATTAGGTTATCTGATATTAAATTTTGTCAAAGATTGGACTTCTAAATTAAACATATATATATATATATATATATTGATATTGATTGTTCATTTCTAGTGGAAGATCAACATCTGAAACTTCAATAATTGTATTACTTATTATTATAAAGAAGTACAGTATTGCCGTGGCATATCGGGTAAATTGCAAATATACGTATGCACGTAACTAAATGTTGATGGTCCACCAAAAGAAAACTATCAAACAACCTTTTTATAAAGGGACATGTGTGTGTGTGAGAGAGGAGTGTTTTAAAATTTTGGAGAATCTTCTTCTAAGGGAGGAAAAGAGACGGTTTTTACGCATTCACTTTTTGGCCATGTCGTGAACCCATTTGCAGGTGTATCTTCCAAAAATTTCTTCACTAAACGACAATCATTATGTAATCAGCCATCATTGAATGCATATATATCAATCAAAAAAGAAAGAAAAATATCCAAAACATGTTTTTTTTTTAGTTTCAAGTAATGTCATAATTAGAGACTAATCACGGGTACAACCACCTGTACCGCGTGATCCCGAGAACCGTTTGCAAGTTCAGGTAAGATAAAGCTTGATGATCCTTTACAACAAAGGTCGAAGCAGCGTATTACTCTTTAATAGATGCATATACCCCATCATTTCCATAATTAAGAGACATAACTTAGCCAGTGGATCACACATAAAAATCAAGATTCCATAACCGAGCTAGCACATTCGAGCTTCTTTTTTTGTTTGGTAAACGACTTATTTCCACCACATAATCTTTCATGTTCGTCTTAATTGCACACATTTTAAGTATATGAACATAATTGCACACATTTTAAGTATATTAACCTATTTACACTTATTTTCAAAGATCGAAACTTAAAACCACAGAGACGAAGGTTTAACTTGGTTTTGAATCTAAACCATTATCAAACTAATTAAACAACTTGATATAGAACTGAAATTAAAATCCGATCCGGTATGATATCCAAATAAAACCCGACCAAACATTCTATTAAAGAGTTGGGTCGGGTTCTATCTGGATATCACGTTGAGTCGTGTTTAAATTCTCAGTTCGATACCAACTAATTTGATCATTTTAATTGGTTTGATATCAGTTTAGATTCTAAACCAGTAAAACTAAGATAAACTTTTGTCTGTGTGGTTTTAAATTTTGATTTTTAAAAATATGGAGAAATGAGTTCATATATTTAGAATGTGTGCAACTAGGACGAACATGAAAGATTGTGTGAAATTGTTACTATATGATACATTTGGTGTGGAAATAAATTATTTACCCTTTTTGTTTGTAGGAATATTTTCCTTTAGTACAAAGTCCACTAGGCCCAACCGGAACAAAAGAAAAGGACGAAAGGAATAGAGTCAAGGGGTCATGTCTTGTTATTTACGCATCTCTGAGAGAGCTTCCGAATGCACCTCTTAGGTCTACTGTTTATTCCTAAAAGCTTTATAACAATCAAAGAACAAGTATATACTTGTCTTCATCACTCTCAACTCATATAATTAAAAAAAAAAACAAATGTCTCTGTTTCTCTGGACTTGCTTATCCAAACAATGTTTTCCATCATCCGAGTATTTATAACAAGCAATATTTTATCTGATAAACAAAAACATACGGAATCCATAGCTTTAATCTGTAACACATGATATATATATAGCCAAAAAAAATGAAAACAAAACCGCTAAACTATCAATAATCAAACATCTACCGAGGACAAACAAAGTGACCAATGTAAATATCTTTATGGGTAAGTAACGTAGAAATTCAGGAATCAAATAAATAAGGAAAATCCAATTCAAACTTTGATTCAGTTCCTTCAAGTTTTTTCATCCAGCAAAAACATAAAGATAAGTAGAAAAAAACATGAAAAAAGGAAGATTGTTTTCACCTGATGATCAGCCTCTGGTGATTCTGGCCTATTAATCATCAGTGTTCTTGAGATTCATAAACAGATCACCAAGTACAGTTTCACAAGCCGTTTGACCATCTTCTCCCAAACCCTTGAGGAGAGTCTTGGTGAGTTTCAACGAGGAGACCATTCTAAAGACCCTGCCACAGAACTTACGCACCTTAGCTCGCCTTGCTTGCTTCTCCGGCATTTTTGAAACAAGCTCTTTAATCAAATGACTCAGTTTCACCAGATGGCTCTTCATTTTCTTCTTCGACTCTTCTTGCGTCTCTTTGCTTATAGGAACCAACGATCTCAAAGCTTCAGATATCAATTCAAGAGCTTCCACTCTACGATACTCAACCTTCGGATTCACACTTTTCTCCACAAGGAATCCAAACAGTTGGTGTGCAATCCACGGTCTCCTTCTAAACACTTCCTCAAGAAAGTCTACCTTTATTTGAGACTTCTTGCTATCAAAGTACCCGACAAGGACACTCCTAAACACATCCAAGATCTTCTCCAGTTCAGTTTCTGAGAATTTTCTCGAGTCTATTATCTTCAGAGCCCAGTAAGTTGAATTCTGGGCAAGGTTAGCGATCATCTTGTGTCGGTTCCACGCAGCAGACTGCTTCTTCTTGGAAGGATCAACACCTGACTTCTTACTCTTGAATGGCTTTGCCGCAAGTTTAAGATTCTTCTCCAATAAAGAAGCTAGTGTAGGTAATTCAATAGATTCATCCTTGAATAACTCTTTAGCCTTGAAGATTTTCTTCTGGATGATACCCCATATCCGCTGTAAAAGCTGCTGACTACTTTCTGCGGTGCTTGGGTTCACTAGTGCCTGAGCTAGGTTTAAATACACTGTCATAACTTTAGGATTGCCTGTTAAAACATCCCCAAAACATACAAAGCGCATGACTTAGTAGAGACCAACATTGTGCACTTCGTCAAGCCAAATCATTATCTTATTATAAAGCAGTTACCTGGATTTTCATGAAGGTAGATTTCGAGAAGGGAGAGGACACGGAGTTTAAACAAAACAAGTTGGGACTGAGCAGTTTCGCCGCCAGCTTGATTCCTCTTTTCCTTGAATATCTGTGCCAAATAAGTGTCCATACGGAACATTGCATCGTCATCCATCCCATCATCTTCTTCTTCTTCAGAGTCATCAGAGGCATCCGAATTTTCAGGAACTTCTCTGTCAACTGCCATAGGGACAACGCCAGTAACTGTTTCAGAATCATCAGTTGGATCATCGCTCTCACCAGTCTCACCCATTTCCTCATTTTCTTCTTCTTCTTCGTCTTCAATAGCCAGAAGATCTTCATCATCGTCATCCTCAGAGTCTTGGTCCTCCTGATGTCTAGCCGGTTTTAGATCTTTCTTGATCACCCGCAGCATTCTCAGCAGTCCATCACTGGTAACATCTTGACAGAAGTTCTTGAAAACCTACAGCAGACATATAATTTATTAAAAGATGAGGTTGAGACGATTAAAAATCAAACAAATGATCAGTTAGAAGCTCATTTAGGCATCGAAGGATCAGAAAACTTCTAAGAAGAGTAAAGTATATAGTCTTCTGGTTGTGGCAAACTTATTACCTGTTCAACGGAAGATCGCATTGGAGCTGAAGAATGTGGCAAGAGAGAAAGTAATGTGTCAACGAGGACATCCATGACTGCTGGTTCTTCTTCACCGTCAGCCTCAGCTTCGCCATCACTATTCAGAAGATCAGGAGAAGAACCGAAAGCTTTGTCACAGCATACTGAAAGTTCACTTGCAGCTTCCGAGAACTCTCCCGGATGGAGGAGTATTTGAAGCAACAGCTGAACGACTAAGTGTCTCAAAGCATGATTCTTATTTGCATCAATAAATAATCCGCAATCCCTTTCCTGCTAAATAGTCAAGATTTTTCAATTTAACACAGAGAAGCATGGCAACATCGATTCCAGTAAGGTATTAATTTACATTAGCATTAAAGCAAAGCTAGTAAGACATTTACCTCCTTTGAGAGTTTACTTTCTGTTTCTTGTAATTCTTTGACAGCCTTTTCATCTGCTTCATTCAAGGAACGGAAGAGAGAAACCGAGGGAATACTCTGCAGCGTGCTAAGGAATTTCATGAAGTACGAAACAGGATCCTCGGGCTGCTCCAAGCCACTTTCCTTAGGTACCGGATTCTCAATCTTTTGAGAATTCGACAGCAGTAGCTGAAGCTGTTCGATGCACATTTTGCAAAGAGCAGTGGGAGTAGCTGTCTTGGGCCACTTAAATTTCTCCTGCAACTCAAATGATGTAACTTCAGTACCCAGAGAAGCCACAAATAGACCTTGAACAGCGAGAAATTTCAGGATCTGCTTTTGCACTCGTAGTTTGGCCTCGGGAGACAATTTGGCATGTTTTAAAATGCCAGGGAGAGACTCAATAACCCAGCTTTTCAGAACATCTGAGTTTCCAGTAGTTACAACCGAATCCTTCTCCTCGTTTGAACCTATCTCGGAATTATCGTCTGTTGTTTGACTCTGATCTGAGTTGAGAGAGGAAGGTTCTAGAGCCCATTTAATACTTGAAGGTTCCTCAGGAACATGCTGTTCATCCACAAACAAGTTCATCAAGTTCTGGAGAAAAAGCGTGCAACCTTCTTCAGTTTCAAAATCAGCAGCTAGATCTTTAACAGTTTTTGTACGAGTGATATTGTCAAATTTCCCTTCACTATGTTTCTGAAGAGCCATTGTAACAGCCACCCTCTTGGCATCATCGTCTTTCACCCAATCTATTAACTCCGCTAGAAAATGAGTCGCAACTTTATGCAACCAAGAGTCCTTCGTGGAGAGAATATCCATAAGGCACTGAACAAATTTGAACGATAAAAAGTGTTGGACGAAATTTGCAGGAAGCTTTGGGAGAAGAAGGAGCAGGATATCGAATGCCAAATGTTTACGATCATGAGATGAAGAAAGCAGTGTTCCTTCCATAAAAATCTCGCAGAAACTCCGGATGTTATTTGTGGCTTCTTCTTCTATGGGACTGGACTTGCGGTTTCGCTTTTGCTTTTTGGAGGAACTCGGAGCCGATGAGACATCTTCGCTTTGAACAACACCTTCCGGCAAAAGCATATCGCGAATGACAGACCATAAGCTATGAACACGAGGCTGGCAGAAAGTAGATTCCTGAAATTTCACAACAGAACAATCTCACAGTCAATATCTTAACATGTTCAACCACTTCTCCATCGCATAAAGATTGGCATGTACCTTCAAGCAATCACAAATGACTGAGAGATGATCAGCAGAAAAAAACTTCCCGGAACTGAAAGGAACTGGTAGAAGCTTGCCAAAGACAGGGTGATCAACTGAAATCTTCTCATGGAGCTTGAGCGCCAGGAGCAAAGCATCCGGGTTTCCAACCTCAGTGGCTTGTTCAAACCACTTATGAAGCTCTGCAGCTTCCATAACATGAGTCACAACAGCTTCAGCAGGCAGCTGTACAATAATAACATGAAATCATAAGACTGCACAGCACGCAATAAACTGTATCACAAGAATGAACCAATCATACCTTCTCAACAAAGTCTAGAAGAACATGAACAGCTGGTTCCTGCAAGTAACGTTTCTTTGCAGCAAGACCAATGAGAGCATTGGTAAACTCTTTGATAATCTGAGAGTCTTTATCAGACTTCCAGTCCTCAACTAGTCTTCCAGATCGTGCTATCGCACCATAAGCAAACAACCGACCCAATAAGCATTCTTTTACATCCTGTGTCAAATCACAAAACCAAAAGCATTAACAAAAGTTAATCACAAAAACAAAGAACAAAACAGCTACTTACCTGTCCCTTCATGGATGAAGACACGGACAAAGAATCAGAAATGAGTTTCAGTAGCGACTCCACATTAATGCTAGAGATTAAGCTAACAGGTAATGTCAACCCCAACGCAAATCCTTGTCTTGCACACTATTACAAAACAAAAAAGAGTGTTCCTTAGAAAAGTTAAGATCTTTGGATACTAAAACCGAACCAGAGAGAAGGAGATATATATATATACCTCTCTTGAAGAAGAGACACCACGAATAAGCCTGCGTAGAGCGTATCTGAGATGCGGCGCACAGTTATCCAAGCCATCGTTCTTCTCAGCTTCAAGCATCAATCCTCCGTCAACAGATTCCTTATCAGGTAACATCTCGTATTGCTTCTGAATCTCTTGTAGCCTCGTCACCAAGGAGGTAGCAGCTGCTTCTCTAACGGAACCATCAGGAGAAGCCAAATCTCTAAAATAGCTAAGAGGCAACTCCGGCAACGAAGAAGAAGCGGCGGCGGCGCCGTCGGAGTTCGAATCGGAAACCACTGCCAAAGACGGTTTGGGTTTGGGGAGGGAATGTTCGCCGAGAGCGGCGCGTCTTCTCTCTTTGTCAGAAGCTTTCCTCTTCTTATGCAACTCCATGTCTTTACCGGAACTCGCGATGCCGGGAGTATCGGAGTCATCGTCGGCGTTTTTAGATTTCTTCTTCTTGTTGTTGTTGATGAAGGAATCGGTGTGATTCATCACCTCCACATCCTCCGATGAATCGGCGCTGCTTCTCTTCTTATTACTACCCATTGAAGCCGCGAGTTTGCTGCTTTTGTTGAAAAGAAAGGGCAAAGCTTTAAAAAGAGATGTGATGTTTTGGAGGAACGGGACTAAATACAAAACCCTAATCGGCGGATTTGGAGGACCCGACCCGACCGTGACTTAAGGGTTTAGGGTTTAGAAGCCCACCCTGTTTTATAATATACTACCAACGGACCGTAACTATACATGTCCAAAAGAATTTGGTAGTTTTTTGTCGGATTCTCATTTTTATTTTCTTATAGTGACACCATTTACCAAATTAGTTTTCCACATATATTAGTCCACTAACATATACTTCCTCCGGAAAATATTCATATCTTAAAAAGAAAATTATTTCGAAAAACACTTTTTGGACATTTTCAATGAATTTTATTAATTAATAATGATAAATTAAAAACTTTAAAGATTTTAATTGTGTTTATTAAAATTTTATTAGCTAAAAGTTATTAAATATATATTTTTAAATCAAAGTTATAAAAACAGTTAAACACAATTTATGTGGACTTATGTCTAGCATTAATGTAAATCAAAATTTAAATCAAAGTTATAGAAACAGTTAATCAAAATTTAAATTATGCTCCTAATATGAGAAAACTTTAAAATATCTACATCCCAGACATAAGTAATTAGACACAATTTGTAAAATAATTTACATCGAGGTAATAAATTCTTGATTACATTTTCGAAATTGCATTTAAAACTTTAACATATCTACATAGCGTATTGTGATTATGAGATGTTTTCTTTATCGAGTTTTACTAAAAGTAATCGAGAAAGCTGTTATTAATACCCATCCATAATGCATTATTCGATTAAGAAAGGGAAATAACCCAAAGTCCTTACAAACGAGAACACCCAAAAAAAGACTTCAGTGTTGCAAAGCATCTGGTTGTTTTTTTTTGAGGATATTCAAATTCTCAGAGCATATCACAGCTGATGAATAGTTTCGTAGATTAAAAAAAAAAGCAAATTGAAAGAGAAAGAAACATGAGAGCCCTTGATCAGGCACCAATAGTGGAAGCGGAGTTCTTCCTGCACTCAGACAACATGTCCATGTAGAACTGACACTTGCTAATGTCGCTTCCATAGCTGCTCACGCACTGCAACAACAATAACCACATCAAAACAAATATCACTAACAATGATGTATGCACTTAAGAATCTTGACAAACAAACAAAGATTACTAACATCTTGGAAAGCCTTAGCATGAAGGTCACAGGAGCTGGAGAACATGTTGCCTGCAGCAGGAGCAGCAGACGCAGAGGAGGCAGTCTCAACAGCTTCATGCTGAATGGTTCGTGGACCCATCACAGAATCAACAGCCCTATGCGCAACAGCGCTTCCAGTACCAAAAGCCATACCTAAAAGTTCCCCCAAACAAACAGGTCAACAAAGAGGCGTTCTCAAACCAAACCAAAGAACTGCATCAACTATATAACAATAGAAACAAAGGAAAGACAAATCTAGGCTAATTGTTACCCTGAGCAATGGTTGAACCAATGCCTGAGAGCATGCCACCACCACTGCTAACTTGAGCTGCTGGTGCTGGAGGAGGTGCACGGTTTACTGAAAAGGAAACATTCACGAAACGTCAGCGTATTGGATTAGAATAGTCATAAACCCTAAATTTGAAGGAAAATTAGGGTTAACCAGTTTGAGGAGCGGGGCTGCGTGCAGCAGCAGGACGGGGACGAGGTGCAGATCTTCCTGCGAACGCAAAACAAACAAACAACCACAAAATCAATCTCCTCCTCTACTATTAACAAATGAACAAATCAAATCGAGAAATGAAGTGAATCACAACTGCATCTCGAATCAAGACACGCCTTAATCCGATCAACACAACTATAACAAAAGGTCAACAACCATCGAATAAAACCCTAGCTCAACAGTTTCGTCATCATCCAAAAGGCAGAGAGGATCGAATAGATCTAACGAATCGGGAAAGAGAAAGAAGCAAAGCCTTACCTCCTGAGCTACGGCGACCCATTTTTGTTTTTGTGATTAGAAAAATGGCCACGAAAATGAATAGATTTTACAACAATTCTGGAGGCGGTGGTTCTTTATATATAAGTGGTGAGCAATCAGAACAGGTCAAGACCACGCCGATATGTACACGTGTATGCTTTTCATTGGTTGTAAGCCGATAATTTCGAGAACAAACCAAAGTTGGGCTTCCTTTTTTTTTTGACTAAGCCTATTCACACATTGGTATATAAATTTGGGCTTCGTTACCGTACAGGTCCAATAGAGTTTATTCCTTCACTTCTTTTTTTGTATTTCTCTCAGGTCCATCAAATTCAAACTCTCTTGAGGAAAATACTACTTTTTTTTTGCTAAAAATGTATATTACAAAAATGAATTAAAAATACTACATTTCACCCACGAAACGAAATTACAAACTCCTTTAGAAATACAAACGTAGTAAACTAAAGAATATCAATGGCTACATCTTCGCAGGTTACTATTGCTTGTCTATGATGCATAAAGTCCACCTTTGATTCTGACTTGGTTTACCTCCATGGAACATCTTCTTGTACGATTACGAACAAAACGAAACGTATAGTACACAACAACCAATATTCAACTTGACCAAAGTTTTCAGAATTTTCGTTTTCATGAGAGCTCATTTTTATACATGAATGTCTTAATTACGTTTTTATATCTAATTAGATTCAGTAGAGCAGAGTTAGAGGAGTGCTTAGAATCTTATTAATTTCCATCTTTTACTCCAGTTTTGCTACATAAAACAATTTTCAGAACGTGTAGGCTATAATAGAGTCAAGGGTTTCACAAAACCAACTCTGCTAATGGCCTTTGAAGAGTAAAGGACAAGAAGTTGTGTAAATTTCATAGCTAAAGAGGCTGGAAACAGCTGCTGGGAAATAACAGTAAAGTAAAACATAAGTGTGTGCGAGCAAGTTTTCAGCATTGCAGTCTATTTGTTTTGTTTCTTCTCAAGCTTAGCTTGCAAGAATTCTGCTGCATAGTTCATGAGATCTCGGTTTCTACATCATTGCGACTCTCTCTAGCTCCTCGTTCAATCAAATCTCGATTCAATGTGGTAAATAATGTGTGATAAAAAGGAAAAGTTTGTAAGAGAAATCATCAGACTAACTCTGTCAAAGTACTTCAACTGAAAAGTTGGTGTACAAAGAGTTCAAAAGATCCAAACCAAAAGGAAAGTAAAGAGATTAAACAAAAGTACTAAACAAGAAACAAGTTTGAGCTCATATGTTTTTGTTTCTGTATGGCAAAAACAGTGTTGTTCTAGTTTAGGTTGTATCTTTTGGACAGTGAGGTTTCACCTTTAAAGATGAATGCATGAAGGAGGTTTTGAGCAGCCTGGGTTTGATCAGGTGTCCCTGATATGACAATGATCCTGTCACTTGTTCCTATATGTGGTTCATGGACTATGACCCTCGCACCCGATATCTGATTAATGAACATCAAATGGTATAAGCTATGCTTAAGCGGTTAGCTCAACTAACGATGCGCTACTTCATGTTTATGATATCACACTAACGTTTTGGTTTGTAGCTTATCATCTCAGACTATATATGTAGCTAATTGGGAGTTCCGTTTTCAAACTTTGACCGAATCTGTAATTTTGAATTGAGAACTAAACTAAAGAAAATTAAGGAGTTTTCGTGACTCTTGACCTAGATTAATGGTGGAAGAATGATTTGCATCCTACTTGTAAGGATTTTCTTTTTGCATATGTTATTATTCAGTGGTTATTTTAGTTTTTGGTATACGATTTCATGGACTATTCCACTAAAACCACAAGCTGCTCATATGGAGCTAATAGATCATTGCCTAACCTCCTTACTCCTTAGAATGACACTATTGGGCAACCAAGAAACGATTAGTAAGCAAAAGTTTGTCTTACCTGTCTCAGTTGCTCCAGATTGTAGCCATGCTCTCCATACACAAAGTTCATAGCATTTTCTGGGACTTTAATTTCTACAGTTGTGTTTGTAACGATGGCAGATTTGTGCCCGCTGGAAAAGATCAAGCCAGAATGTAAATTACACGAAGATCAGAGCAATAATTTCACATAATAGTCTACAACAGTTGGCCTTTTACCTGCCAAGAGCATGGCCAGGCCGTGCAGAAGATAATCCACCACTAGCATCAGATAAGCCTCTTAGTGCTGTCGGTGGCTGCATAAAGACTATGTATATTAGTTACAGTAATTAAAAGTAGAGAGTGAGAAAATACAAGATGAGACATACCGGAGAGGCCCACATACGAGATGCAGTCTCAGTTAAGTGATGGGAGATATCATTGTGGTCTAAAGTGGACGGCCGACCAAAATTAGAAGAGTAGCCTGCTGATGGATTAAACCTATCAGGAATTGGGTCTTCTGGTCGTGTGTAAGGATCTGTGCAAGCAGGTCTCAAATAGTTAACTGACAACTGAGACCCACTTAAAAATGAGTCATCAGATCTTCTGTGAAGACTTGTAGAGATGGTAGGTGGATGACCAAAGGACTGATGAGACCCAATAGACAGAGGATTATCTGATTGTCCGTGGTGAATTCTCTCTGAAGTTAAGGTGGAGTTGCTCTTGGTTACGGAACTTTTCATTGAGTTAGAGAAAAGACTGTCTCGCAGCCTGCTTGTAACATGGAAAATGGCTTCTCTTACATTGGGGAACTCTCCTGTAATCTATTAGCGAGAAAAGTATGAGTTTATGACAGACAACTTAAGAACAATGTTGTTTGAAAAAGAACAATATGAAAACTGCATTCCTCAATGTCCTTGCAACATAATCAAGAGTTCAATATGTGATCCAAGTACCTGCACAACTTGATCATCCTCTGAAATACATTTTGGATTCTGTTCAACCTTCAAGATTTTAATGGCAGCCCCCGTGGCTTTCCGCATTTCCGAAATTACAACACCTCCTTTTCCCAGCAAACAACCAATCTGACTTGTTGGGACCACAAGCCGTGCAGTTATAGACATCCTTGAGCCATTGTCTAGGATTTTTTTAGTGGCAAGCTCAAACAATCTAGTAAAAACAAGGAGAATAGCTTTCTGGGCTGGCGAGTTTTGACGTTCAGGGCTCTACATGGTGAAAAAAAACAATTATCGAACAAAAAGAGTAGATAGATAGGATAATAACACAAAAGCATCGACGAAAATGGGAATAGATAAAAAAAAAAAAGACCAACCTCTGGTGCAGTAACAGTAACTAAACGTTCTTCACATTCAGCAATTGTATTTCCCACACTTATCATGGCACCTGACTCGATATGAAGCGTCTTTATAACTTTACCCCCTGTCCCAATAACTCCTCCAGCATTTTCGATGGAACAAAGTATCTTAAAAACCACTTCTTGGTTC
Source organism: Moricandia moricandioides (assembly GCA_905132885.1). NCBI lineage: Eukaryota > Viridiplantae > Streptophyta > Magnoliopsida > Brassicales > Brassicaceae > Moricandia > Moricandia moricandioides. The sequence goes on from CAJHQQ010000046.1 coordinate 362,002, forward strand.
CCTACTTCAACTTCAGGTTGATGTGGTTTCAAGATGGCAGCTTTACTCATTAGAGCAGAGGTAGTAATGCTGTGAGGATGTGTATCTAAAGTGGAACTACGATGAGCAAAAAAATCTGCACTTGGCCGACGAAGAGTTTCTTGTGGGATTGTTTCAATAGTCCTTCCCAGAACATCACGTGGAAACGACTCAAAACGCATGCCCCCCATAGCATCACGTTGAACCATCTCGTAAGCTCTATGCAAGGAATCATGAGAACTATCTACCTCTCTATGTTGTCGAAAAACATCTCCCCTGACACCATCAGAAGGCCTGTAGAACACTTCTCGCGGACCCACATCAATCTGCCTGCGTAAAGCATCTTGCCGTTCCGCCTCAATCTGCCTGAGTAAAGCATCTTGACGATCCTCCTCAATATGCCTACGGAAACTACCCTGAGGAACCACTTCAAAGTGACTATGATGCATAGCATCATGAGGAATCACATCCCCGTGGCGAGCTAAATTACCCCGAGGAAACATGTCAGCTGCTCTCGGTCTATAATCATAATCTTCAACCGACCTACGAAGAGAATCCTGAATAATTGTTTCTAAGGGCCTGTGTGAAGATTCTTGGATGGTCTCTTTCTCAAGGGGTCTGTTTCCCACCACCCTTATCTTCTTAACATCTTGGCAATCTTGCAAGCAGCGGGAGACAGATACAACAGCTTTCTTCACAGCATTAACATTACCTTCAATCTGCCACATAGTTAATTACTCAAATGAGAAAACACACAATAGCAATGTTCAAGAAATCATTAGGCAGTATCTAAGCGCTTGATTTATAGAGAACTAACAACTATGCGAGCCTAAGCCATTACTATATATATTTTACATTTATAGAAGATATTTTAGTTTCGGATTTAATTATAAAATTATTGTGATAAGTTGTCAAAATTAGATGTACGAAACAAAATAAATTAGACAAAAGTTGGATTTATACTACCATTATCACTTATTTAAAGGATTTAGCCTAACAGGTAGATTTAAACCGATTTGAATCGTATAAAGCGGATTAATAAAATCATTTCGGATAGGACCGAGCATAGCCTAGGCAGGCAGGACAGACTTATAGAACCATGCAAAATACAATCTATAGAACAAGCATATACAGAGTACTCTATACTAAGCTAAACAAGAGTTCATACCTCCACCATCTCGTCATCACTATCAGCGCAAATCGGCAAATTATCAGTCCGTACAGCGATCTTGCAACCAGTTTCTTTCCTAATGCGCCCCACCATTTGACCACCTTTTCCTATCACCGCACCGGCATGGTTAGACTCCGTCAACAAACGGCACACCACCGTACTGCCACCCGCTTCAGCCGCTAAAATCTCGAAAACGCGAATCAACGCTGCTTGTGCTTTAGACACCTCAACTTCATCCTCTGCGTTCCCATTGTTATCAACACCTAGTTTTACCCTAGACAGCGAATCCACTTGTGCTATGATCGTGATGACCCGATCCGGAGACCCGAACGGAGGCTCCTCGACTCGTATCTTAGCTCCGGTTGACTGTTGGAGCTGTTTGATCACGCTTCCGGATTTTCCAATCACCGCACCGACTTGTGACAACGAGCTGAGCAATCGAAACGACGCGTGTCCCACGGGAACAACCAGAGGCGACAGCAGCTGCGCGTGATGCGTCTTCGCCCTTTTGGAGGATCCGAATCCTGAACCCGGATCTAACGCTCTGGATCTCTTCTGTGTAGAATAGTGAAAGCTGTTTCGCTCCATGACCTCTTTCCCTCTCTCTCTATAAGCTTCTCGCGGCGGTTCCCGGCGAAAAGATTGTCAAGAAAAGTCTTTTAGCAGAGAGTCTAACCCTTTAAGTTGCTAACTTGCGCCGAATAAGTCGCTTAAACGACACCGGTTTGATATGTGCGCCGAATAAGTAGCTAAACGACGCCGTTGTAGTTTGTGTGTGGTTTTTGATTGATTGGTTTATGTTTACAATGAACAAGATCTAGATTGGTTTATGTTACAATGAACAAGATATAGATTGATTGGTTTATGCTTTAATAGTGTTATGTTACAATGAACAAGATCTAGATTGATTGGTCTATGACAATGCTACAATGAACAAGGTCTAGCCTGGTTTATGTTTGAACGTACATGTAATGAAAGTTATGAAACAGAGGACGCATCGTTCAAACTTCGTAGCCAGGATTCACAGTCTGCTGCACATCTCCATAGCTCTCAAGCTCAGTCACATCCTCTACGCTCCCAAGAAACAGAGGCAATCTCTGGTGAAGTTTCACTGGCTGTATAGAAAGTATCTCTCTTTTTCCATCAGAGGCTTTACCACCAGCTTGTTCCACTAGAAAAGCCAAAGGGTTTCCTTCATAGACTAAACGGAGATGGTCTCTTGGATTCATAGCCACTCCTCCGTATAACAAAGTCCTGTGAAGATCAGCCACCAGTGAACAAATGTAACGTGCCGAGTATTTCTTCGGGTTCTCACCTTTCCCTTGTCGTACTGTATCAATGTACTTCCTTAAACCTTCAGGCCAGTCAAAGTACCTCGCATCATTCACTGAGTAGATTTGTCCTAAGAGAAATGGTCAAGGCAGGTTCTTTTAGATACATGATTAAGGATGTTGCAATGGATCAGTCTAGTCAAAACAGTTCTTTACCTCGAGTAGGGATCTTAATGTTTTGATGTGTAAGAACGAACTCGCCTGTGGAATGATCAAGCGTGAAGGCATGTGTACCAGAGCCAAGAGTAACGCAGAGTATAGTGGCAGAAGAGTATAGCACGTAACCGGAAGCTACGAGCCTGTTTCCTCTCTGCAGAGAGTTGAGTTCAGCTTTCTCTTCAACAGGTAAATGATCAAGCTCAATGAGACGATTGTAAATCCCAAATATAGTTCCTGTAGGTATAGAAGCATCGATGTTACGTGAACCATCTAAAGGATCTACGACCACAACGTAAGGACCATCATCTTTTATCCAAACGGGAGTATCGTCTTCTTCTGAAGCCATCACTGCTACTTTCCCTGAGTTTCTAAGAGATGATAAGATGATATCGTTCTGAAAGAACAGAACATGAACTGCAAGACTGAGTCTTTACATGAATCATGACAATAACAACAAAGACTTTGAAGGAAAACACATACCGAGACAATATCGAGCGGCTTGGGAGCATCTCGGTCTGAGCCAGTAGAGGAGTTAACAGAGAGGTTTCCAAGTGAAGAGTTGAAAGGAGAAGCGACAAGAGAAGCTATTCTTTTGCAGGCATGTTGTAAGTGGTATATCAACACCACAAGATCATCTCCTACATTCGATCCTTCTCTTCCTCCTCCTCCTCCATTGCCTATCATCGAAAAATATTAACTAACAATACTGAAACTTCAAATCAAAGCTGTATATACAGAGGACCTCTCAAAATTCATCTTTAGCTTTTGTCTCACTGAGAGAGTTTTGCAATACCTATCTTACTCAATTAAGCACGTTTTAAATGCATAGATTGACATAGAACGCAAACATTAACTTCAATCTATCGAGTCAGGTTTCTAAGTTCGTTAAGACAGAGCAGTTTACTTTAATATTACCTGCAAAGTCTACGAGAGTACAGTATCCATCATCACCACCACTAATCGAAGTCCCACGAGCGGCGAGGGACTTAAACGAAGCAGACTCACGACGAGACGCCATGCCGCGACGGTTGTATCCGGCGGTTGGAGGAGAGAGAACAGAACGTACGGTTTGTCTTAAGGGGTAAAGATCGAAACTTGGCGGGGAAACTGAAGTCGGGTACAGAGTTATAGTGAGAGATTGCATTATTGTCTGAACTTAAGACCATTCGCGAAACCTCATCTGGATACGCTTCAAGCAATGACGGGTTCAATAATCTACAGCATCACATTCCGGTTAATTCTGGAATTGGGTTCCGGTTTATTCTCAACCGGTTCGATTACAAGAGTAAAGGAAAGACCTTTCGGCCTGGCATCATCAACTTTATTCATAAAAACAGAGAGACCAAACAGATTCTGTTACTGTTACACAGTTACTTCATTTAAAGATTCACAGATTAAAGTAACTCTTTTTGCTTAAGAAGAGTTCTTGTGGAGCATTGGGTCGGAGACAACTTGAGGCTTGAAGTCTGGCTTTATGTACTTAGCCAAAAGATCAGCATAGACTTCGTATCTTGCAGTCATTCTAAATCCCCACTTGTCCTTGTACTGCCGGCAGAGATTGAGATCCATGTCTGAGATCATTAACCCATCTCTGTAACGTGACAAAGACGGCGTGCAAGAAGCATCCGGTGCAGAGAAATAGCTTGATCCATAGAAATGACCAAAGTCATTGTGTTGCGGTTTCTCATCCCCTGAGGTGAAAGCATTTGGGAACACTTCGGTTCCAACTCTGTTAATGGATCCAACAAAGTAACTGTTTGCTATTGCAGCGTTTCTTGCCTGAGTTTTAAAGGAACAGATTGTAATGTCCAGACCATGTTTATCACAGATAGAAAGCTTTTAAAGTATTAGAAGTCAAACCTCAATAGGCCACATTGGTTCACTGAGTTCACCAACAGTTGCTGAAGGGTTGAAGACAATCTCGGCACCGTTTAGACCAAAAGCTAACCAGTTTAGAGGATGATGTCTTCCGTAACATATATTGACTGCTATTTTCCCAAACACCGTCTCAAACACAGGATGGCCAGTGTCTCCTTCCATGTAATACGTGCTCTCGTTGAAATCTCCTACCCTCGGTATGTGGTTCTGTCACACCAAGCAATACAAGTTAGCTCACACAAAGCAACAACACACATGTAGATCAAGCTTACCTTACGATGCTTGCCAATGATATTACCGTTATTCCCTATAATCACAGCGGTGTTCCAAAGCACTTCACCGTGATCCAAATCTCTTTCGAGAATAGGACTCACAATCACCATGTTATACTTTTTAGCTAGTTCTTGGAGAAACTTTGTTGACTCCCCATCAACAGGCTCCGCAAACTCACACCATTTCTTCTCCCTTGTACAGAATGCAAACGGCATAGTCCAAGCTTCCTATTCATAGAACCATTCCAAAGTAACTAATAACTTGTTAAATTATATAAGAAAGCAAATGGAGGCAAACCTGTAAGCAGAGTATGTTAACACCAGCAACACCTGCAGCTTCAATCATCGGTCTCAACTTCTCGAATATTCCTCTTTTCTGGTCGGAGAATGGAGCAGTGGTCGGAAGAGCAATGGAGTTTTGGATGAGACCAACTCTGACCACTCGAGGCTTTCTCATTTGCTCTTCATCAGCTGAAAATCTAACCGCCTAGAGAAGTAACATGTCAAAAGGATCAAATCAGACTAGTTTCACTCAAAACATGATTAGATCCAATAGTAAGTAGAAAACCTGGAGATCAAAATCATGTTTTGAAGAGAGGGCTTTAGCAGAATCTGGCAAAACAATCTGTTCAAGCGATCTACCACAGTTACTTCCAAGTAGCAATCTGCTTACCTCCTGCAGAGTCAAAGGAACCATTTTTATCATAACTAAACACTACAAATCCAATAAACACTCGAGTTGCTAGCTAATCAAGAACCGTGACTTTAGCAAACGTGAAACAGTAATACGTTTCGAGGAGTTCTTTCACCTGATAGAGCTCAGGCTTAAGATTCTCGGACAAGAGTTGATGAAGCGAATCATATCCACGGATCGATCCGTCGGCAAACGTTTCTCCGTTTACAGAGATGCTCTTATCCATTTGTTACAAAAGAGTTTTCTGAGATTGTCTTTCTGTCGATCACGAAACCAATATGGCATATGACTCTGATGTCAATAATGATCGGTTTAGGCTATTTATTTATCTATTCACTGGGAAGTGAATGATTAGCCTAAGATATTTAATTAAAAGAAGGAATCTTCTCAACTTAAACATCTTTCGACTTAAAAGAAGACCAATTTGTTCATCTAATTTCATCGACCTTTTGGAAAAAGAATAGAACATCTCTTTTATATTAATATTATCACATTACAACATATTTTTGGTAATCACATATCATTAATATAATGATTCTTAAATTTTCTAGAAAAATAGATTAGTCTGTCAAAATAGATATTATACTTTTATTAAACTAATTATTAAAGTAATTAGTATTATACAAAAAATAATTTTATTTTTCATTAAAGAAAAGTTAATCAATTACCTAACATGATTAAATATATGACAATTAATGATTTTGAATATGAAATATTTGATAACAATTTTTGTATCATCCATAATTTTATTTTATTTATATTTTTAAAAGAAACGAAACAATCACCTTAAGCATATAATTCTAAATTTATATTTATTTTTATATGTTATATTTTGATTTTTTAAACAATTATAAATTACTAAAATTATTAAAAATTTACATTGAAATTTTTGTGACCACTGGTTTTTTTTTTGTTATAACAACATACAAATGATCATAAACTCATATAAATATGAATTGTCATTTAATATATATATTCAGATTAAATATATATATATATATATATATATTTCAATAGCATTTAAATTATATATATATATATCATATATAAAATATATAAATATGTTAATATCAAAATTTACATTGACTAAGCAGAGCCGACCCTAAAAAATCTATGGCTAAAAGCAAATTAAAAGAAAATGGCTACTTTTGTTTATATAAAGAAAGACTATAAATTTTAGATTTTACCAGTACACTAAAGAAGAATTTGAAAAAATTATGGCTGAAAATATCTTTATAATAAAAAGGCTGGAAACGACTGTTTCCTTGGCTTGGTCCAATGGCCGGTTCTGTGACTAAGAAATCTTAATTAATAAAATTTATATTAATAAAATAATACTTTAAATGTTAATAAAATCATAAGAGTACGAAGTCTCAATTATAAAATATTCATATTAAATTATATTATAATTATATGTCAATATCATTTAACTTTAAATGTATACCATATTAAAATAAATAAATGATTATTTTGATTTTTTACCGACAAAAATTCTTGCAAGGAAAAAGATAGATTTTTTTATTTATATGCTTACATTAATTTAATTATGTACATAACATTTACTAGCTTTTCAATTATTAAATGTATTTTTGTTGTATAATATATAAATAATAATATATATAAAATAAATAATTAATGTTTATTTTGCGTAATCGCGAATCTCAAGTGTTATTCATATCATTGAATTCTAATGTAAATTAAACAGGTTCAACAAAACAAAATATCAACAAATATAATTTTATTAACCAACTTTATATTAACGGTTCATAACTATATATTTTAATCATCTAGTTTTTTTTTTTTTTTTTGGACACCACCGATAATCATCTAGTTACTTAGTATATTTTGTTCTCAATCATTTCTTATGTACACCAGTTTTCATTAATTAATGAGATTAATTAGTTTTGCGATACGACGTTAACATGTCCGAACCGGTCTCTTACGGAAAAACCGTTTTCCGGTTTGAAGCGTATCTCGTAAAATAACAAGCCAAACCGGAGAATCTCGGTTTGATGCTGTAACTGTAACAATTTTTCAGATCAGCGACCCACAAAAATCTTACGCCTTCAAACTCGGGAGAAAGAAATAATTTACGGAGAGAGAGGAGATATGGTAAGCGGCGGAGACGGCGGACGCGGCGGAGTTGGTGGTCGTGGCGGTAACAGAGAGGAGGCGAATCGGTTGCTTGCAACATCGGAGAAGCTTCTAGCGTCTAATGACTTCAAAGGAGCGAAGACATCTGCGATCCGCGCATGCAAATCCGACACGACCCTAGCAGAAGCGGCGGACTCCATCCTCACAATCTGCGACGTTCTTATAGCCAGCGAGATTCGTTTAGGCGACTCAAAATTACCGGACTGGTACGCCGTGCTACGACTCGGTCGGTTAGCTCAAAACCCCGAACACGTAGCGACTCAGTACCGTAGGCTCGCTCTTCTCCTCAATCCGTCCGTTAATCGCTTCCCGTTGGCCGATCAGGCGTGTAAGGTCGTCTCCGATGCTTGGCACGTGCTCTCCGATCCGTCGAGGAAGTCGTTGTACGACCAAGAGGTTCAACTGAGTCAACTCGGCCAATCTCAGCAGCAATATTTCCAGTGGAAACCTAGCCCAAGCACCAAAGTAGCCAAAACACAACCGCCGCCTTCAGCTACATATCCCCCGCAGAGCAATCCTCTGGCGACGACGAGCTTCTGGACTGCTTGTCCATACTGCTTTGTCCTCTTTGAGTACCCTAAGGCTTATGAGGAATGCGTTTTGAAGTGTCAAGATTGTAGAAGAGCGTTTCAAGCTGTGAGGATACAGAAACCTCCGGTGGAGGGGAAAGAAGAAGACGTTTACTTCTGCTCGTGGAGTGTATTCCCGCTTGGGTTTTCGGGTGAGTTTAAAGCTCCGAGCTGGTCACCTATTTCACCTCTTATTGCATGCCCTCTGCAAAAGGTGGACGGTGAACCCAACACCACCAATAAGAGAAAGGAACCGGCTCCTCCAAGATTTTTCTATGACGATGATGACATATATGTTGCTATTTCCGATGATGATCATGAAGAAAATGACCCTAGTAGTGATTTACAAGGGAATAAGAAGGCGAATGTTGGGAATGGGAAAGAAAAACTTGTGAGAAGTAACAAGAAACAAGGAGCAGAGAAGGCTGGGAAGGGAATCCAAAATGTAGAAAGTATCAGCGGTGCTAGCAATGCTTCATATGCTACTCCTGTTGGTTCCTCGTATATGTCTAAACAAGTGAGTAGTAGGAAAAGAACGGGAACTGGAGCTAAGAACCTAGGAAGGTTGGATTTGAATGTGGAGTTCAGTAATGAGGTGGAAGAGCCTGCTGTGGCTGGCGGGAGAAATGAAGGCAATGGGCTCGGAAGTAACAGGGAGGTGGATAATATGGAAGGGATTGGGTTCTTTGAGGACCTTGATGATTTCTTGAGTAGTTTGCCGATATTTTCTGTCGATGGAGATGATAAAATCAAGGCTACTTAGTGAAGTAAGACTTTTTTTCTCTCTTGTTTTAGGTTTCAGTGTTCTGTTCTTGTGGTTGTTGAAGGCCTTAGTTTTTATGTGTCCTATTGATGTTGAATTTTAGTGGAGAAATTAGCCGTTTGATTCCTTGGAATCCATGTAGTTGAAATCTGTTGATGTATATGGCACAAAATTCTAACTTTTTCTTACCTTCATGGTACACAATCTTCTGCATCGCAACAAGGAACATTCTTTATTTGATTGTGATGGGCTTCTGAGTTCTGATCAAGGCATTCAGATTTCTTTTCAGGATTAGAGGATATAACATGATTAGCTAAGTGCTCTCCGGTTTGTTTTTGCTGCACTCCTTCAACCAAGAAAAGCTACAACGCAACATATTGGTGTTCACTTGAGGTGGTAAAAAATAACTAGCATATTGAAATCTGTGTTTTCGTGGCTACCGCTTGTCTTTGTTTATGTAAGTTCACTGGATAAGTTCTGTGTTATTTTCTTTCTGAGCCAACAAAGGGAAATGTAGTGGCAGGAACACGTTTGTAGCTTCGTTCATCCGTAGTTTCTGTAACTCTTAACGCCTTGGATTCATCAAGGAAATAAAAACAAGCAAGCATTTTGACAAAATTTCTAGCCAGGGTCTATGCTATAACCTTAATGGCTTTGTAAGGACTCTTCTTTTGTAGTCGTTGTAGGTATTCTTACAAATGTTCGAGTTCTCACTTACCTGTACTGTAAAGAGAGTCTGCAAGAAGATGTGAAAGCTATTCAACCAATGCTGTACCGTTATTTGGCTTTTATCAGCTCCGGTTTAGCTGCAGTAGAGGACTAAAGGTAAAGGTTTCATTGTTGATTCATAAACTTGTTCAAGCTGATAGTAGAATGTAGAACTGCATTTCTAACTCCTTGATTTTCTTCGGTGATTAACTGTTTAGACTCTAAAATTTCCTGTGCTATCTACTGTTTCTTAATTATTATGATGAAGACAGATTGATAGTCTCCGGAAAATCAAAGCCATGACGACAAAACCAGGTTCCTCTGTTCTCACTCTTTTTGACCATGTATTTTTTCAGATTGCGAAAGAAAATTGCATAGTTTCATACTTATTGACACAGTGTCATTCTTGAATATAGCTATCGGACCACCGGTCTAGCTTGAATTTGATTCCAAAGTCAGCTAACAAGCAATTATAATGTTTAGGTGCTTATCTATAATTTGTGAAGTTTAACTTTTATAATGTAACATGGGGATCTCCGTCTAACTAATTTAATTTCGGCAAGAAAAAAAATGTTTCGTGCGGGAAAGTAGCCTTTGAAGGAAATCGATAGAGAAACGTTTTTATATTTTATGAAAGGGTGGTGGTCAACGGTCAACGCGGACATGGGGATCTCCGTCTTTGTTGGAGAAGATGAGATCTATATGTTTTTGGATCCGACAGGTGAACTACCAGACAACTCAAAAGTCCATCTGTCTTGTTTCTTCTTGTCCCTTGTTTTTTTATTTTACCTTTAATTTCCCTAATACACCTCAACTGATTTTACTCATCAATGGCAGTCGTTGCTTCAATCATGCCCACTTCAGTGGATCCTTCTTCCTCAGGAGTCTGTGTTTCTCACAATATATCGAAGGTAAACTTAATTTCTCTGTGTAATATATTACCCAGAGAATTGTTCAGCAATCGTATCTCTTTACTATTTTATCTATACTTTCTCTACAGATCTTTGGTAACAATGCAAAGCAGAAGCCTACTTATCTTAGACTTTGTACCTCTTCAAGGTATTTTGTTCATATTTTTGAAGTTGATTTGTTTTAGATCAATTTGCTTACAACAATTACTAGTGCAGAGATACGGTGAACCTATGTATAATACGAAGATGGAGACAACAATAATGTACCTTAGAGAAACAATGTAATTATAGGGAAAAGAGGCATTGAAGTAGTTCTAGCCATTAGTATATTGCTGGCAATTTAGCAATCTTCTTGTCTAAACCTGGCTTGAATCTTACAGAAGATATGCCAAGTTGAGAGTAGCAGCTTCCATTTCGAAGGTGCCACTTAAGCTTACACGTGAAGAAAAACACCAAGATCATGTGACTTCACCAGATAAAGGACATGACGTCTTTGAAGAAATCAAGCATCGGTTCCTGACCTTTAAGAAAGACAAATACATGTAAGTTGCTGAAGTAAAAGCATTGGTTTCAATTTCTCTGGTGTATACATATAAGCTTGTGTTTGTAATAATTTTAATTGTTTATGCAAAAAAGGGATAACTTGGAGCGGTTTAAGAGTCTAGCTAAGAGCCAATCCCCAAAGGTGAGAACGTAACACCTCTGTTGCACTAAACATTTATACGTGAGCCATGTATCTAACATTTCAGAGAGCAGTTTATGGTGATAGCTTGTTCAGATTCAAGGGTTTGCCCTTCAGAAATTTTAGGATTCCAACCAGGAGAAGCATTTACCGTTCGTAACATTGCAAATATTGTACCCACTTACAAGGTCTGTGCTCATAATTGTTAGCCCTTTACTTATCTATATTTGTTTCTTTGATGCTGAAACGAAGAAAACTTGTGCCTTTGTGTAGAGTGGTCCATCTGAAACGAAGGCCGCACTGGAATTTGCTGTAAATTCTCTTCAAGTAAGCATTATGAAGAAACTAATTACACCCATGATCATGCAAGCTATTCGTAAGTGATTCTAAAATATGTTTGCAGGTGGAGAACATTCTTGTTGTCGGGCATAGTCGCTGTGGAGGCATCCGTGCATTAATGAGCATGGATGATGATGAAGCAGAAGAAGACATAGACACAAGGTTTTGCCTAAATTTTCAGTACTTTCTGATCTTCGTAACAATGCACATTCATCATCACCTACGTTGATTCCTTTCCCAGGAGCTTCATCAAAAACTGGGTCGTTATTGGGAAAACCGCGAGATCAATCTCGAAATCAGCTGCTTCAGAACTCAGCTTTGATCAACAATGTCAGCATTGTGAAAAGGTGAGTTAAGCCTTTTCGTTGTTGCATTCACACACGGGTCCTAATGGATTTTGTTTCACACTTGTAGGAATCAGTGAACTGCTCGCTGAGGAATCTATTGTCGTATCCGTGGATAGAAGAGAAAGTAAAGAAGGGGGCTTTATCAATCCATGGTGGTTACTACGACTTCACTGAGTGCACGTTCGAGAAATGGACGGTGGATTACTGCGTCGAGAGGAAACTGGCGGTTAAGGATCGGTCCATCTGGAGCTAAACGAATTTGGTTTATTCGATACAGAGTAACTGCCGCTGATCAGAGTAGAGATTTGAGTTTGGTTTGGTTTGGTTTTTGAGTTTTGAAATTTCTGTTGGTTTGGTTCGGTTCCATTTTTTATACGCTCACACTGGTTTTTGTTTATACGGCTTGTACCTGACTTTGCTAAAAGAAAAGATAATGTTAATTTGATTTTTGTTGAGGAAAAAACATTATCGTGTTGTGGCTGGATCCTGCTTTTTAAATTTGGGCTGTTATGTACTTAACCACCTTTGTGAGAATGAAGAATGGGCCAAATATCTGTCAGATTAGCCTTTAAGGCCCAGATAATGAATCAAAACCAGTACAAATAAGACAAGGCATAAGCATCTGGAGATTCGAAGCTGCGAGAGAGTGACCAGAGAGAAGAGAAGAGAAGGAAGAAGATTAAGCTAAGCGATGGGTGTGGAGAAGCAAGTCATCAGACCCGGCACTGGTGCCAAACCCGCTCCGGGTCAAACCGTCACCGTCCACTGCACTGGATTCGGTAACATCTCTACTTTCTCTTGGTATCATTGAGATTTGCGAAACCGATCTAGGAAGATCTGCTTAGCTGAGGATGTTTTTGATCTTGTTGTCGCTTGATGTTTTGCTGTTTGTGTTTGATTTCTTGTTAGAGAAATGTTTTTTTTTTGTTAGGGTTTATGTTCTGAGATCACACTTGCTTTGGCTAATACTACTAGGGTTTATGTTGAAGATGATCCTAATTCGATTTTTGTTAATTGTGTGGAATAATCTTGATTATCTAATAATAATAACAGTTTCTTGTATTGAGATTAAAACTCTCGATATACACTTTGATAATCCTTTATGAGTTTTTTTTTTTTTTGAGAATCGTAATTGATATTATGCTTTTTGTTTGTTTGTTTACAGGGAAAGGTGGTGATCTATCCAAGCAGTTCTGGAGGTAAAAGGATCCTCTCCCCCATTAACTTGTTCTCTCTCTCTCTCTCTCTCTCTCTCTCTCTCTCTCTCTCTCTCTCTCTCTCTCTCTCACACACACAGACACACACACACTCTTGCCTTACGTAATGGTGGTTATGGTTTGTCTTGTTAAGTTTGGACTAAATGTTTGTTTGGATATATAGTACAAAGGACGCTGGGCAAAAACCTTTCACCTTCCAAATTGGTAAAGGTGCTGTGATCAAAGGTAACATCTTCACTCCGTTTCTTTCATGGTTTCATCATATCTTATGTATTTGTATGTGTTAGTTTCTTTTTCTAGTGAGTGTTAACATGATTTTTAATTTGTTGAATTGAAACAGGATGGGATGAAGGCGTTATGGGAATGCAAATTGGAGAGGTTGCTCGCTTGCGGGTATGTTAAGACTGCTCCTCCTTTCATCATGCAAAACAGATTTGATTCTTTTGATCCTCAAGCTTTGTGTGTGTCTCTTTCTTATCTCTGGTGATTGTTACTTAGAGCTTGTTGTAGTAGAAACCATTCTTGTGTGTGTTGTTTTCAACATCTTCAGCTTGTGACTTATCTGTTAATGCAGTGCTCACCGGATTACGCATATGGTGCTGGTGGATTCCCGGCGTGGGGAATCCAGCCAAACTCGGTTCTCGACTTTGAAATCGAAGTACTCAGCGTGCAGTAACGCTCTCTCTATGTTAAATTATTAAAGTGGTTGCAACCCTTTTTATCTTTATTGCTTCCGGGATCTTGTCTGAAACAAAAACTTTGTGATATGTCACTCTTGTCAGTGCTCTTCTAAACTCTGTGGACAACGTTTTATCTAAATAAAAGACCCGTCTCTTGTTTTATCATGAGATTATAATTGTAGATCGCCTTCTGTAAGCTAAGACGGCATCTTGTTTACTCAGAACGGTTCAAACCAATGTTTCTCACTCGAATGGTTTTGTTTTTAATTAAATAATAATAACAATCAGATAAATAATCTGTTAGTAATAATATGAAACCATGATGAAATGTTGAATTTTCCAACACTTGCTAAAACAGTGATTAATATTCTTAAACATCAAATCAAAGAAGAAGAAGAAAAAGACCAAAGCTAAAAACTTTTTTTCAGACAAAGATATGTAAGTTAACAAAAGAAAAAGGAGGAATGTGAGAGAAGTCGTGCGGGTAATTAAGCAGCACTTAAAATTCCTTCTCGTGCATTTCTTTAATCATCACTTATGACTCCTTTTCTTTCTTCTTCTTTTTCTTTTCACCCACATTCTCCAATCACATTATACTTTTTTAATAAAAATAAATGAAAGTCTACAGAATATTAATAAAAACAAAAGGTATTGAGCTATATTTGGCGTTCCATATAAGCTAGATGCTAAAATTATGAATTAAATTTTTTAAAAAGTAGTTAGCTTTTATTCTTTTTCCATCACAATGGGTGTTTGAAAACACAACACGCACCTGAACAAATGTAATTAAAGAAAATAAAAGCTTGATTGAACACACTTTCACTAACTTAGCTTTCACTAAAAAAAAATTAAAAAGAGAAAACCTTTTACTTTAACGAATAATCAACAAAGTAAATAATAAAAGGATGATAAACCTGAAATTATGGACCGTGAGAGACATTGTCATGATATAATACCATAATTACGTATATACACGTTCGGCCCCCTTGTCCCCAATTTTCTTTCAAGCAAAGCACCAATAAACCCAACCATTGCTTCCCTTTTAATTACTACTACAAGATTAGTTTCCAAGTTACATTTCTTTTTTATTTCTTTATATAATCCAAATTATCATTTTGTTACACCTCTTTTCTTTTTTTTTCACTGATATTATTTAAACCATATAACACAAAAAAAGCCTAAAGGACTAGCAAAAGAAAATAGCTATGCACACCCTCAAACTATGTAATAATTCACATAAAATTCATATTTTTTTACTTTATAAAAGCATACATTGAAATATACTAAAATATCTTAAGATAAATCTAAAAGGTTTTTTGTTACCAAAATATATTTAAAGGAAAAAAATAATCAAAATAGACTTTACTAAAGGGTATAAATATATATTTATACCTCTTCAATTAATTAATTAGATTTATAGTTTCGAATAATGGGATGAAGTTTTCAAGGTGAAATATAAAATTAAAAGAAAATACTATAATTTTTAAAATAAAAATATCTATTTTAATTATTTTTAAATTTATTTTTGTGATAAAAAAATTCAAATTTTATTTGAAAATTTACAATTCAAATATAATAAAAATTAAATTACCAAACCGAATTAAAACAAAAAAATGAACCGAACCAAAGAGCAGTAACAATAAGGTGAGAGGGGTGATTTGGTAAACGAATAAAGGATGAAAAGGGCAAAAGCGTCATAAAACCATTTTATAAAGCCATTGTTACCATTGTTGCCACTTAAAACAGTTTTGTAAAAAAAGTTTTATACGGTGCTTTCACATTATAGCTGCTCGTTGGTCACTTTCATATCTCTCTCTCTCTTATCCCTTTGCTTTCCCCCATTGATTCAGCTCTCTATCGTTCTCTCTGGATCTGAGCGACCTCTGTTTCATCTCTCTAAGGTATCAAAATTTGATCTTTCTCTTTCTATCTCTGCGTCACTGTCTTTCTCTGTTTGTGTATCTGGAAATTATGGTTAAAAACGGTCTAAATCCTTCATGGTTTGGTTAGTTTCTGTAGCGTAAAGTTCGAATCTAGCTTAGAACATTGTGTCTTTTTGTATATTCTGAACTGAAAATTGTAAATTTACTGGAATTTAAGCTGTGAATCTACTATGTACACTTGCTAGATGTTATGGTTAATGATTCTCTGTACTGTTACATGTGTTGTGGTTTATGGATTTTAAGACCATTAGTGATGTTGATGGGGATGTTTACTTATGTTTTTGCGCAGATAACTAAACTTTCGGAAAGTAGATTGAGAATTTTATAAGCAGTGGATGATAAGGACCAGCTAGTGTGTAAGAGCAGCATGTGTTGGTTCACTACTTCTGTTGACGTGTACCGCAAAGTTGTGCGCTTGAATCTCTATTGCCGTGTCATTCTGTAAACTCCCTTCTTCCTTAACCAACCCTCAACACTCTAAAGTCTTCTTCTTTTCTTATTCATCTTCTCTTCTTTTTTGAAAAAAAAATGGGTTCTCAACATTTCTACGTGTACCATTGTGAACAAAGAATCAGCTAGACACAAAAAGTCTCCTTCTTTCTTTCCTTCCACACAAAAAAAAAAGTTTCCTTCTCTCTCTGCTAATTCATTCAAGGTTTCCTCAAAGTTATGGTGTGTCAGTCACCTGGTAAGACAAGATTTCGAGCATTGAAATACGAGACAGGAGACGCTAACAGACCAGCTATTGTAGTGAGAGTCATTGCATGCTTTCAACCCATGGATAATTGCCAGGTCTAATGCTCTCTCTCATTCATCACACTCTTTAAGCTATTATAGGTTCTACTTCTACTCTTCTAACAATTATGATCGTGTGGTTTCAGGCTGAATACTTCAGACTTCTACTCAAACCAGTCACGTAGTTGTTTTCTGATTTCCCGCTGTGTATTTTTGTTTCTTCTTTCGTTCGCTTGTCTCTTCTTTCTTTCTTTCACTACTTACTCTAAAGGGTAACCACGAGCATTGCATTCACCTGATTGAGCAACTTAACAATCGGTACACCAACTAACTACTCTTATATAGTTTGTTAAATTATCTTTCGTGAGCTTACTTTTGCTTTGGTCCTGCAGTGTTTGTACTCTTTAAAGTTACCTAACTGCAAGAGCATGCCTCTTGATACCAGACAACGGGATTTGCCTCCTCAAGCTTGCTTTGAGGATATCGCAGCTCGGTCTGTCCCTCCTGGAATTCCTCTCCCTGAGCTTGGGAAACTATGTGCAGCTGAGCTTCAGGCTCGCTGTTTGCAGCCACCGCCACTCCAGTCTCTTCTGTGGCGTCACGATAAGGAGTTTTGTGGTAAACGATGCTCGCTGTCTGACATGACGTCTTGGTGCGCTGCCGCTGCTACTACTACTAGTACTACTCCACATGGAGTATTAGAGTCTTCTCAGAAAGGACTTCTGATATTTGATCAATCAGGGAACCAGACTCGTCTACTACGATGTCCATTTCCCTTACGGTTTCCATCTCTTGCGGCTGCAGAACCAGTGAAACTCTCTGAGTTCCAACACGGTCTTGACAAAGGTTTCAGGGAAGATCATGTTACTTTGAAGGAGTTTGATGAGAACTGTGTAAATGGAAAAGAGTCGGAAATGCATGAAGACACTGAGGAGATCAATGCATTGCTCTATTCAGATGATGATTATGATGATGATGAAGATGATGATTGCGAGAGTGATGATGAAGTAATGAGCACTGGTCACTCTCCTTATCAAGTTTGCAACAAAAGGGCATTGGAAGAAATAGATGGCCCTTGTAAAAGGCAAAGACTACTGGATAAGGTTGAAAACATCAGTGGCTCATCATCATCACTTGTGGGCACTAAGAGCTCCACAAAACTCAATGGGTCGTCGTCCTTTCTTAAGGTTGAAAAGCTTCCTGAATCGAACATCTCGACCAAAGAAGACACTGGTTCTGGTCTGAGCAACGAGCAGTCTAGAAAAGACAAGATCCGCACAGCTCTGAAAATACTCGAGAGCATAGTTCCAGGTGCAAAAGGAAACGAAGCTCTCTTACTTCTCGACGAAGCCATTGATTACCTAAAGTTGCTGAAACGGGACTTAATCTCCACAGAGATTAAGAACCATTGCTAAAACAAAAACCTCCACCACTCACCACCTGTCACAAGTCACCACAACATGGGGAACAAGAAATCTACAGACAAATCAGGCTTGAAGATTCTCACGTGTGAAGTGGTTTAGGGTAACGTATCCTCTGCACCAGCTTTTTAGCTGTATCTACTTTAGTTATATGTGCTTCTGCAATATCAAAAAGTTAAAGAAGAAAAAGAAACCAAAGAGTCATCATGGTCATTGATCGACAATGATTATCTTTTGTGGCTTAGTGTGGAGATGGTGAAAATCAAAAGGCAATATATTCAAAGTCTCATCTCTCAAACTCGCGTGGTCTATAAATCTCCCCTAAGGTAATAATGATTTAAAAAAAAATCTCTGACCCACTCTCTCTTTTGTCTATATAATGACTAAAGTGGGTCCCTTGGTTTTAGATGTCATGTTCATGTAATAAATTTTAGTGTCTGTAATAATGCAAACCACTCCTCTGTCTTTTGCTTCTCCACTTGCTGCTACTCGGTTTTGCTGTTGTGTGGTGCCTTTGAGTCTATGTTCATTGTTCATGTTCTCTCAGTGTCTATGTATTGTATCAAGATGATTGTATTTTGTCTTTTGGGTTTTGTAATTTACCAATGATATAAAACTTGATCTTTTGGTTTGAGAGAACACATCCAAATCAATAGCATTACAAATTAGGACCAAACACAAAGCTGTTCTTACTCCAACACAAAGTTTTCCCACTTCATGTTTTAAGAAATTGAGTTCCTCCATCGTCTTGGTTTCCTCGTGGGTTGATGATGATCAACACCAGCTTGTTCACCTCCGACCATGTCTTGACTCTCTTGTCCACTCATCTTAGTCAACTTACTTAGCTTCTTCCAACCACTGGTCCAAGCCGAAGAGGAAGTGTTCTTCACTTTCCCAGTCTTCTCAAACTGTCTTTGCATCACTTCCATCTCATTCTGAAGCTCAACGTACTTCATCTTCACAGTCTCTAACTCGAACTTCAACGTGTTAATATCCTTCTTAGCCGCAGCCCACCCTTCCTGTGCTTATGACAAAACTTTCATAAGCAAAAAAAAGAGTTTGTAATATGAATTTTGATCAAGTCTCCCTCTTACTTGCCTGAAAAGATTGTGGTGTAGCTTCGATCAATGTCTTACGATTTGGAATCATTGGTTGATAAGTAGCACCCATGGCTTCTCCTAACGTAGTTGACTCCTTGAGTGATGTGTTGGCTAAGGCGTTACTGATCTTTACTTGCTCCGAGAAGAGAACTTGAACCACCACTCGTAATGGTAACCGCTCGTTCTGAGCAGCGTGCATGCACGCGTCCATTGATAGCTTTTGACAGTCCATCACTCTGCATAGCCGCTTCCTCTCGTGTTCAGACAATGTCGGATGCGCCTGTCGTTCAAACCAAACATGTTTAAACACAAAACAAGATTTATGTTCAACCAGAAGACCCTTATTTCTACCTTAAGCAATGTTTTTAAACCCGAACCGAATAATTATCTGGGTCGTAGTTCCACCGAGTTGAATTTGGTTCAAAAATGTTATTTATATAAATTTTTGATATTTAAATTTAAAAATAATTTTAATAAAAATAATATACATATCTGAAAATATTAAATATAATTTATAGTACGTATATTCAAGTCTTAACTGACACAATTTTTTTTAAGTTTGATTTATACAATTCAAATCGGTCTAAAATTATTATAAATTGCTTGAAATCGTTCTAAATCAATTCAGATATGTTAATTAAATAATAATTTTAGTAAAACTTCATAATTCTATCTAATTTCATTGTTTTATATATCTAATTTTAATAATTTATCAAATATTTTTTATAAATAAACGTATAACAAAAATATCTTATATAAATGTAAACTATATATATGAAAGTTAAGATAATAATTTATTAATTCATAGCTTAAATAAACTGTTTGTTGTTAATCACCCTAACTATTTGTTGAACATTGATATAAACCGTTAAGAGTTAGCTTTTTTTTTTTTGGTCATCCAGTTCATGATTTTTTATATTTTAATCCGGTTCAATAATTTTAACACCTAATTTCGACTATGTCACCGATTGATGGTCCGGTCCGGTCCGGTTATAAAATACACTGACCTTAAGATATGAATCAATAGCTCTGTATAGCCCATCATCACAACTCCTAGCAGATTCCGGCAACGCCTCAGCCAAAACCTGAAACTTGGTCAACGGCAAGTTCCTGTCTCTAGCAACTTCCGTAAGATAACTATCCACAAGCCTCGCCACTCTCATCTTCGCGTTCTGATTCCCGTTACCACCACCACCACTGATGCTATTCGCTCTCGGGATTCCGGCGTCGGCGTACGGCGACATTCTACTCGGACTCGACCCTTCCGTCTGCTCCTGAACGAGAAAATGCTCCAACAGCCTCTGAACAAGATCAACGTCGTACATCGTCTCCCCTTTGTTGTTGTAACTCGGTATCAGAAGATCTTGTAGAGTCGCTTGCTCGAACTGCATCCCGACGCGTTTCTCCAGCTCAGTGATTAGCGCCGGAGCTACTTTGAGCATGTTGGCTGATCTGAGGAGGCGGAGGAGGAAGGTGCACGTGACGGAGTCTTTCTGCGGAGGGATGATGCTGGTTAGTGATTCCACGATCATTCGCTGGTCTTTGGGGCTGATTCCGTGTCCGGCGAGGCAAGGGACGGAGTCTTGGTGTCCGTTTTGTTTCCCGGAGAGGACCATGTGGAGTCCGCCTCTCCAGTCCGGTCCCGAGCTTCCTCCGCTGCTGTTGCTTCCGCAGCTCATGCTCGTTTCGTCTCCTCCTATGGTGGGTTTTGATGGAGCTCCTCCTTCTTTGATCAGACCCGGTAGCCATTTTCCGGCGTAGTGCATGATTGATGCTCCGAGAAGTTCAAATCTCATACCTTTCACCTGTTTCAAGCGTTATGAAAAGATGCACACCAAGTGTTTGTTAAAATGCTTGAGAGAGACTATGCACACCAAGTGTTTGTGAAAATGCTTTAAGGAATTGTACCTTGATTGCAGTGATGACACGAACGAAGTGATCGATTCTCAAGATGGAGACATCTTCGAACCACCAATCTGGAGGAACAGGCTGGTTGTTATTATTGTTCCTACTCGGGCTAGAATAGAAACCTGAATCCTTTGGTTCTTTCCATTTAGGGCTAGAACTTGTGAAGTTATTGTTGGTTGATGGAGATGGTGACTTCCCTGTGTAAGCCCATTTAATCCCTTTTGGATTACTACAAGCTTTCCAAGCGATAGATTCACTACATCTCCTCACAATCTGAAGATTCTCAGCCCAAGGGGAGAGCTTCTCACAGCTCTTTAGCACCAAGATCGAGTCTCTCCATGAAGACAGAACCACGTAGCTGAGAAAAGCTTCTGTCTTGAAGATTAGATTCCCTTCTTCAAGATCCTCTGTCATCTCGAGATACTCAGCTGCGCAACGTAGACCTGATATGTTAGTTGCCGTTAGATCCACGGGAACTCCGTAGCAGAATTTGGACGCGAGCTCAAACGCTTCTGGTCCTCCAGGTAAATCATCAAGAATAAGTATGGTTGGGTCAGGGTCTCGTGACTCGTAGATCAATCTGTTCATCTTCCCGCTACGTGACAGCAACGGATACTAAAGCAAAGAAACAGAGACATATTATAACCATGAAACTCCATAGTAATGATACTGAGTCAAGAGCTTTTTTACCTTGTGCAGGTGAAAGTTCATGTCACCTACTTTAACCAGAAGATCACTGGGGATATCCGTAGCAACAAACCTAATCAAAGCAAAGGTTTTATTAGTGAGTCTTAACTTCCTTAACAAGGAAAGATGTTGTTAAGTTTGAGGACATTACCAAGATTGGCCTCTAAGCTCAAACCCATCAGTCTTGACGCCGCCATGTTTGTTAGAACTCAAAACTCCATTACCATACTCTCTTCCTCCTCCTCCTATAACCCCTGAGTCGCTCTCAGATTCCCACATCATTCACAAACTCTTTGTGATGGAAGCAAGAGAAGATACTAGAAAGAGGAGAAGATTGAAGTGGAGAGAGTGAAACGAAATAAACAGTTCCAAGAAAGGAGAGACTGATTGGTTTTTGATTATAAAGAAGAAAGAGAAAGAAGTGCTTATCCCCACATGGCATGCTATAAGATTTGGAGCTTTCTCTGAATTGTCTATTTTCTCAGAGAGAATTAAAACCAAAGTCTCTGATATGTGTATCTACAGCCTGTGAAGTAATGGGCTTTGTAACACTCTGCTTCTCAATTATCATCTATAATTAACACTCTGCCCATTCTTATCTTATAAAATCAAGAGTGTATCTGTCTTTTTTAGATTTTTACAAAGAATAATTGAGTTACTGACAATTGTTACATGTTTTTCAGTGAAGAGATCAGACTCTTCAGAGGAGAAAAACAAAACAAAATACTACTGTATGATTCGGTTTTATAAAAGTTATAAATAAAATATATCTAAATGGGAGGGACAAGTTGGAGAGTGAGTGTCATTAAACTATGATAAAGCCTTGTTTCTTCTTCTTTGCCTGCCTGTTTTTGATGTTGTTGAATCATCTATATGCTCATTCTTTCTTCTTTGAGGCTTTCATATGGGTCCATGCATTTCCCTAATGTTATCTTTCTCAAATTATTTGTCTTTCCTTCCCTAATCTAAATGTTTCCAGCACTACTCTGAATTGAAATTTTGCAAGTGATTAGTTCTACCAGTTAGAGAAAGTGTTATACCACTGTTTCTGATCCATATGTAAATATATTGTTACTTATGAAAGTTGTGTAAACCAAGTATCACAGAATCCGGATTTAGACATTAAATTTGTTAAAAAATAATAATAAAAACATATGCCATTGTAAGTCCTTGAGAGCTCACTACTTTAGATATTATTCTAGTGGTTTGATCCAAGAAAAAAGATATCACTTCAGTGGTAGTTGGTTAATGAAAAATAAAATGGAAGCATTAAAAATAAAAGGTTGTTCATTCTTACATAAATGGTGATAGAGAGAAGAAATGGTCCATAAGAATAATATTATGTCTACATTCATACACGCTGGTGGTTATTAATCAGTTCCAACCCCTCACTTAATAATTACATGTATCGATGAGTTTCAATCAAATTATTTTGGTCGAAGGCTCGAGAGAATATAGGGCTTTGACCAAGGAATGAAAAAAAAAAAATAGATTCACTAACATTCCTAAAAATAATTATCATTTATAAGGAATAGTTTTTTCTTTCCATTCTTTTTTATTTCTTTTATTATAGAGAAATATAAAATTATATTTTTATTAAATTTTTAAATAATGGTCGAAAATGAATAAGAATAATAATTTCTTATCATTCTTTACAATTTATACATTTACCAGAAAAAAATATTATCTATAATTTTTTTACGTTTAAAAAATAAATAGACGACATTTATTTTTTTATCAAATACAGGAAAAAATAATAAATAAGATATTTTTCATGTTTTTCATAAATATAAAAAGGAATAATCATTCCTCGTTATTCTTAGAATTTTAATCCTATAGACTTTTTTCCCTATTCGTTTCTAATGTTTCTGCGATAGTTAACGTTTAGATCCTTAATATCGACATTGGCTTATGATTATGTGGTAAAACTTATAGATTAGATTTGATTAAATCACGTTTGTTATACAACTAATTTCGTTATTTATATTTTGGTTTTAAAAGTGTATCAATCACACTGTAGTACTAAAGAAACGTGTCATTTTCGAGAACCAATCTCACAATTAACTCTTACCTCCACGTATGGAGTGGCCATAATTATATAATGGCCACATATTTGATTGGATTGTAACGATGGGTTTGCAACATATGAGGTCAATATGTTTTTTTATACACAACTGTAATAATGTGATCTTATTAGGCAAAAATCAATGTATCATTATCAACCATATACACATTATTGAGCAAACTAACATACAAAAAAAACGAATTATTATTGATGGTGGTGCTGGTGATAGGTGCCACATCGCCTTCATATGTTAAAAGCCTCGTGTAAAATTGTCGGGACCGGATCTACTCATCTGACGGCTCTCTTTTCACCAAAAAGGGAAGACAATATCTAACGGTCAGGATCCACCTCAAGTCACCTCCCTTTCAGTTTTGTTTGGGCTCAGAAAAGTACTTTCTCAATTTGACATTCCCCAACAAAGAGGTCTAAAACGAAGGGAAGATGAATGTTCGAAATCTCCTGAATGTTCTAAAAGTTTTATTATTCATTGTTATATGGCCTTAAGACATCAATTAAAATTTCTATTGGGCTACTATTAAGGCCCATTTTTCAATGGATATATCGCTGTTATATTGTTGTCTTCTTATTGGGCTTATTTGTTTACTTTGCAGACATTGGGCTAATTTGTTTACTATTCATTGTTATATGGCCTTAAAACATCAATTAAAACTTCTATTGGGCTACTATAAGGCCCATTTTTCAATGGATATATCGCGGTTTATATTGTTGTCTTCTTATTGGGCTTATTTGTTTACTTTGTAGACATTGGGCTAATTTGTTTACTAGAAGTACATACTTTGTAAATAATTTGTCGATAAACGTTTGGCGTTGGCATAATAATATCGGATAATAAGAAAAATCTGATAAAATCATATATTAATATGTATGGAACTCATGAGATTAACAAAAAGGAGAAACAAATAGTAATCGGACATAATAAAAAATAAAAAGAATCATCACACTCTCTTCAAATATCTTAACACAAAATAAATAAGTTTAAATCTAATCCTCGAACTTATATAGCCAAAACGGCAGCGGTTAACATAACAGCGACGGATCCAAAGACCGCGTAGCTGTTAGAAACGGCGCCGCTTGCTGGAGCGGGAGCTAGAGCAGGCGAGTCGGAGATAGAAGACGGAGAAACAGCCGGCGAATCTGAAGGAGAATCAGCTGAAGGTGGCGAGGGAGGAGAGGCGGAGGAATCTGGAGTCAAAGCGTTTTGAGGAGTAGGAGAGACTGCCGGTGCAGGAGACAACGCCTTCTTAGGTGAATGCGCCGGCGAGATCCGCCTTCCTCCGTTGGATGGAGCTGGTGCTGGTGCCGGAGATTGAGCCACAGTGATGGAAACGAATAAAGCGGCGAGAAGAAGAAACCCTAGAGATCTTGAGAATGCCATTATAATATAAGAGAGAGAGAGAGAGATTCGAACTTAGCTTTTCTTTGTGATTGATTATTTGTTTTTGATGTATACGAAGCTTGGACCAAGAGTCTTTATATAGAGACGAAGTGGGGTCCACTGTTTTGATGTGTATGGTGAATCTGCACCGTTGATATGACACGTTTAAGACCGACTTTAATCTAACGGCTTAGATTTTATTAGACAGTATAAAAGTAAAACAGCTGGGGACAACCGAGACCAATGAGAAAGGGAAAAAGAGAACGCGTATGGCTCAAACCCTTTGACCACGGCGCTAACGGCTCTATGACAGATGTGATTATGAGCGTACATGTGTTACTCTTATTCACGCGTGATGTAAAAGGAATATCATAGCCGTTGTTACCATAATTAAAACGTCTATGACACTCTGTTTCTTTCTTTTTTTATGGTCCTTCTTAAATATTTTATGTCATAATTTGATATGTTTCAGATTTACAATAAATTTTGTATCTAATCTTTTTTTATCTCTCTGTATTGTGCGTATACATAAATTTTTTTTGGTTGTATCTTTTGAATAATAGTATAATACCCCATATTAAATTAGATTTTGCAAGAACTTACCTTTGTTAGACAAACCTTCATTGTAATTGCAAACCCAGTAATATAAGCCCAGCGAAAAAAATATAATGAAGGAACCCAATGATAGAGGCTCGGTCGAAAGAAACTGAAGGCTATGGTCGAGGCCCGGTCGAAAGAAATTGAAGGCTATGGTCGGGTCCTTGAGGCCCAGTTTTTAGTGATTTCCAGAGGCTTGAAGTGAAATTTAAAGATATACAAGTTCCCCAAATTTAAACAAGTGTCACATAACTGTTTCAATCTGACAATTAGATATTCGATTTGTCTCCTTTATACAAAAAATATAATTCTTCTATTGATCATCATACTTCAATTATGGTTTAACAGTTTTTTTTAAGATGGATTGTATTATTAAGCTTTTTGTAGGCAAAAACGTTTAAACAATAAGAATTAAAAAAGCAAAATTAGAAAAAGATACACCAGTAAGAATTTATAATAAACAACATTTTTAAATCTATTTTTTTGTAGTAATCCGAAAACATCTCAGTTTATAAAAGAAAATAATTTTATTAGGAATAAATTGGACACTACAAAGCTTCCTCATTTCACAGTTTAACAAATCAAATGCAACAACTCAACTGGAAAGTAACAATTTTGAAAAATTCGTAACATACGAATTGTAAATAATCAGAATAAAGATCATAGTAGAAGAATATAAAACCAATCCAATCAACTTCCTCAACTACATCCACAAATATATTCTTCCCTTGCTCTTTTGTGTCAAATTTTCTTTCCTGGTTTTCTGAAGTATATTATCTATACGTCTTCACGGTTTGGTTTGATTCGGTTCAAACTGGTTCCCGAGATTTAGGACTCAAAGACTCCAGTGGTTTCAGCATTATCAGTCTTCTCCACAACATCACCATTGAACTTCAAGCCATACATGTGACCCATCTTAGTCCTCTTTGTCTCCAAATATCTCTTGTTCTCCTTTGTGATAAGACTCAACAGAGGTACTCTTCCCACAATGGTTAATCCATATCCCTTCAGACCAACGTACTTTGCCGGATTATTCGTCATCAGCTTCATCGTCCTCACTCCCAAATCCCTTAGTATCTACACAGTAAAGACGGATCAGTGAACATCCGGAGAAAAAAAAAGTATTGATCTTATTTGATGATATACCTGTGCACCAATTCCATACTCTCTAGAATCAACAGGAAGTCCTAGTTCCTCATTAGCTTCAACCGTGTCACGACCAGCATCTTGAAGATTGTAAGCTCGGAGCTTGTGTCCTAAACCAATCCCTCTTCCTTCATGTCCACGTAGGTAAACCAACACACCTCTACCAGTGGACTCAATCTGTTGCATCGAAAGAGCAAGCTGGTTCCCACAATCACACCTTGCTGATCCAAATATATCTCCCGTGAGACATTCTGAATGAACCCTCACAAGAATGTCTTGACCATCACCTATCTCTCCCTGCCACAGTTTCAGACAAATGAGTTTAAGGCCTAAGATGTTGTTCTGTAATCACAGCATTGCTACTAAGTACTAACCTTAACCATAGCAATGTGCTCGATACCGTCTAGTATAGACTTGTAGCAATAAGCTGTGAAAGGTCCCCACATTGTAGGGATCCGAGCTGCAGAAGAACGTTCCACTAGCTTATCTCTTTTCCTTCGATATCTATGTCACCAGAAAAGAAAGTTTAGCTATTCAGTTTCAAAGTAAATAACATGAAGAGAAGCACAGAGGCCTCCTAACCTGATCAAATCTGCAATGGAGACAATCTTCAGGTTATTCTCAGCTGCAAACTGACGGAGCTTTGGTAATCTAGCCATGGAACCATCATCATCAACGATTTCACAGAGTACTCCAACGGGATCAAGTCCAGCTAAAACAGTAAGATCAACAGATGCTTCAGTGTGTCCAGCTCTTTTCAAAACCCCGCCTTCTCGGTACTTGAGTGGGAAGATATGCCCTGGACGGTTGAAATCTTCAGGCTTTGAGTCTCTAGATGCAAGGGAGAGTATCGTCGTTGCCCTGTCACGAGCTGATACTCCTGTCGTTGTACCATGTTTTGCATCCTACCCAAAGCAAAAAAAAATGAGTAACACAATGCTTCAAAACCCAGCACCAAGATCAAAGCTTTATTGAGTGAAGAAAGACGTACGACAGTCACTGTGAATGCAGTGGAGAGCTTTTCTTCATTCTCCTTCTGATTCACCATTAGAGGGAGGTTCAACCTCTCGAGATCATCTTCTTTCATGCTAACACAGACTATCCCAGTTCCATGTTTCACAATAAAAGCCATAGCCTCAGGTGTAGATAACTGAGCAGCCATTACCAAATCACCTTCATTTTCTCTATCTTCATCATCCACAACCATCACAAGCTACACATCAATACCAACAAATTAATCAAGGAAGAAAAAAAGTTGAAACTTCATGTTAACAAAGAAGAAAAAGAACGAACCTTTCCTTGACGTATATCTTGAATGGCCTCAGGGATGGAAGAAAAACCAGGTGTAGGTGAATCCAACTCAAAGTCATCATCTTCAGCAACGAAACCATTGGGTGGTGCATTAGCTGAATCTGAAGGAGCAAGTCTTCCAAGGGAAACTGAATCAGCCTGCAATGGATCTTCGATGGGTGCGTTTCCATTGGTGTAAGAAGAAAGGAGATCATCTTCTCTAGAGATCACTGAAGCTTTAACTTTACCAGTGGTTTTAATGGAAAACGATGGTGGATGGTTAGATGGTAAACTAACACGGCGGATCAGTGTAGTAGAACTTTGGCTTAATCTGCACAGAAACATCAAGGCCTATTGATAAGTAAAGACTATGAATCTCTCATGATCCAATTCTAAATCACAAATTGTTATTTCATTAGCTGAAAATCGAATTGACTCACAGATATCATTAAGCTAATTCGAAACAGAAGGAAGAAAAAGCCTAACCTGGAGCGGGAAAGAGATAAGGTGGAAGGAGACGAAGACGATAGATTGATGGAAGACATGACTCTCTGAAGAAAACCCTTATCGCAAAATCTAGACTTTTGGGCAGATTCTTAAACACGATCTCGAAGAAGAACCCACTTTGAGTCTCGGATAAATATGGAGGCTTTACGAAGAAGAGGAAGATGCGGAGAAAAGTGGGTTTAGTTGCGGGATGATGACGATAGCGATGACCGAAGCTTCTTCTAGTGGCGGCCCAATTTGGGAGACTAATGGATCTCTCTCTCTCTCTCTCTCTTTGGGTGGTTCGATGAGAGAGATAAGACCACAACTTGCTTTGGTTCTCTTCCACTTCTCAACGCCTTCCTTCTTTTATAGACTTTTCTTTTTCTGTTTTTCATCTTTTTTTTGTTACAATCACAAGAAAATTTTGGTTTCCCTTATCAACTACTTCATTGCTTTGTTTAAGTGATTTTTTTAACAGGATTAGACATTTAACTCTCTATTTAGTTAGGATCCAAACTAGACTTCAAAACAAAAACAATTACGATAGTAACTAGTAACTAACATTGCATATGAAGAGAGTTAAGAATCATACTATAGTCAAGTAATGCTTTGACAGAAATAGTCATTTAACTCTTTTTTATTTAGGATCCAAACTCTCTTTGTTGATTGAAACACTTGCACTTTGTAATTAGTTTGTCCTAATGATTTACTCACTCTATTCTTCTATTTTGTAAAAAAATATTATTTTGACTTATTTCACATACGTTAAAAATAAGAATAAAATTTATTAATATAATTTTATTTAATGTACATTTATTTAAACTAATATCTATTGATTAGTTGTGTATGAAAAAGATACACAGGAAATGTAGAATGATATTTTTTTGAAACAAGAAAAAAATTGTAGGATGACATTTTTAGAAAACGGAGAAACTATAATCTAGTTTATGGAGTTTATTTGCGTTCTATTTTATTTTTTGGTTGATACAAA
Organism: Moricandia moricandioides; assembly: GCA_905132885.1. Classification (NCBI taxonomy): domain Eukaryota; kingdom Viridiplantae; phylum Streptophyta; class Magnoliopsida; order Brassicales; family Brassicaceae; genus Moricandia; species Moricandia moricandioides. The sequence continues at coordinate 391,663 of CAJHQQ010000046.1, forward strand.
TATAACTATGCAATAGTCTTAGCAGCATATCAAGGCTTTCTTACTTCTATTGTTATTCTACATATATGTTTTTTTTCCTAGGTAATGAGATTTGACGACTACTGGGATGTTTACTATCTTGATAACTCAATAAGCAAAAGTATGTTTTACCATACGATGCAAGTATATGATTCCCATGTAGGTGAACGAACAATTGTAACATAAAATAAAAAGGGTCATCAAAGATTCCAAGAGAGCTTTCGGTGTAAGTGATAAATTGTGATATTTTAGTTATCAAAAAAAAAAATCGTGAAATTTTCAATATATTTAACATTATAATAACTATTTGAGTGGCAGCCCATTCCCGTGAGATATGAACCGCACATTTTTGTGTTTCTCATCCTCGCTTCTTGGTCGGATGACCCATGCAACATAATGCTTCTACGTATTCAACAAAAACAACAAACAGGGAGTATAATACTTTAAAGATTTGTACTCTTGTTAAAATAATCTAGTGATTTTAATATATGTGGGTTACTATACGACTGCAATCTTTGAGTTGGAGTAACAACTATATATCTAGATCTAGATCTACATGATGCTAAATAATTCTATTGTTAACTACAATGATATTGGCAATAATAGCTTGTATGCTAGATCTTTTCTGGACGTCTTTATCTTACTACTTTGGTATTTGCATGTACAATTAGTATTATATTGCGCGTGCTATATAGGTTGTGAAAAAAGCACAGAGCTAAACAAATATAGAAGAACTAGATGTTACACAACAATGCACACACTCAAATGCATGAGAAGTCTTTAGATTTAACTTTTTGTGAAATCTGAAACATCATTAATATGATATTAGAGCATGTTTATTGCATGTCTCTTATCATGGGGTTCTTAACTTTTATAAGAGACGTTTCTTAACTTTTAACTAAGAAAACTTAAGAACCGTCTCCTAAATAAGAGACCTAAGAGACGTCTCTTAGCGGAAAAATTAAAAAAAAAAAAAACGTGAAATTATAAGTTAATAACTCCACCTAAGAGACCGAGGATAAACGTGTCCTTAGCATTCTTAGCAAAAACAAAAAAATGAAAAGAATGATAATGAAAAAGTATTAATACGATTACTTTTTTTTTATCAACAAAAGTAATTGTATTAATACATTTTTATTCTCCTTATTTCTTTTTTTTTTTGCTAAGAATGCTAATACGATTACAATTCGTATTTTCGATGAATCATTGAAAACTGAACCAAAGTAAAATGCGGTTCGGTAAAAGTAACCGACAAGGGTTCCGGTTTTGTCTGATTTTCTATTGTTGTTGGTTATGTCTGGTTCGGTTAAAAGGAAAGAACAAAATACATTATAGGTTTCAGTTTAATTTCACTGTCTGCTTCACATCCACTCATCATCATTTGCTCTCCGGCAAGAGAGGAAGCGACTGACAAAAACTAATCGCCGGCGATGGAGAGCTTCGCACTTCATTCACTCTCCACCACCGCCACTTCCGCTTCATTCTCTCACCATCCCTCACGCCTATCTCTCCTCCGCCGTATCTCATCGAGATCTCCGCCTTCATCCATCTCTCTCCGATCTCACTCCGTCCAACCTCTCGCCTTCCCTCTCCTCAAATCAATCCCTCGTCTCTCCACACGAATCGCCGCCGCACCACGCGATGACTCTCCTCCTCCTCCTCCACCTCCACCTCCTTCTTCCGAATCTCTGTCTCCTCAAGGGGCGAAGCTAGTCCCTCTAATCCTCTCCCTCTCCGTAGGTCTAATCCTCCGATTCGCCGTCTCTGTACCGGAAGGAGTCACCCCACAAGGCTGGCAACTCCTCTCGATCTTCCTCTCTACAATCGCTGGTCTCGTCCTCAGCCCTCTCCCCGTAGGAGCTTGGGCCTTCATTGGCCTAACGGCTTCGATCGTCACCAAAACGCTTTCCTTCTCCGCAGCTTTCTCGGCCTTCACGAGCGAGGTTATCTGGTTGATCGTCATCTCCTTCTTCTTCGCTCGTGGATTCGTTAAAACAGGGCTTGGTGATAGAATCGCTACTTACTTTGTGAAATGGCTTGGGAAGAGCACGTTAGGGCTTTCTTATGGGCTTACCATTAGTGAGGCCTTGATTGCTCCTGCAATGCCCAGCACGACGGCTAGAGCCGGTGGCATTTTCTTGCCCATCATCAAGTCCTTGTCGCTCTCTGCTGGAAGTAAGCCTGGAGATTCTTCTTCCAGGAAACTGGGGTCTTACCTGATCCAGTCTCAGTTCCAGGTTTGTTCTTGTTTATGCCCTATGGTTGATGTTTTGACATACTTTGATTAATTAGTGTTGGCATTTTCTGTGCTTGGTTAATTAGTGTTTGTGAAACATAACCCTCCAGGCTGCTTTCTAGTTTCCTAGAGCTTGAGATGTATTAAAGTATGGTTCTTGCAATCTTTCAAGAAATCGCTAAAGAGCGCCTCATAGAAAATAAATTATTGTTTAGGCGGGCACCTAACCAATTTATTGGAAACATTGTTTAGTTTAGACCCAGCGTAGACGATTTTTAGAATACTGGTTTTTGTTTTTTTGTTGTTAGTAGTGACGAGAGAAGGTCCATGTTCTTGAGCATTTGACTTTGCAGCAATCTTTAAATCGAACAAGTCTTCCTGAAATGATCTTTGCTTATCGCTGTTTGTGACAGTGTGCCGGAAACTCTAGTGCTCTTTTCTTGACTGCTGCAGCTCAAAACTTGCTGTGCCTCAAGTTAGCAGAGGAGCTTGGAGTGGTGATTGCAAACCCGTGGGTTTCTTGGTTTAAGGCTGCTAGTCTACCTGCAATCATATCACTTCTTTGTACTCCACTTATCCTCTATAAGCTTTATCCTCCAGAGACTAAGGACACACCGGATGCTCCTGGTATTGCTGCTTTGAAACTCAAGCAGATGGGTCCTGTTACTAAAAACGAATGGATCATGGTCGGTACAATGCTTCTTGCTGTCACTCTTTGGATCTGCGGGTTAGTGTTAGATAACTTTCGTGTTGATATGTATCCTAAGTATTGGTTAAATTTGAACATAGTCATGGTTAGTAATGTTATATATGCAGAGAGACTCTCGGAATACCAAGTGTTGTAGCTGCAATGATCGGTCTCTCCATACTTCTTCTGCTTGGTGTTCTCAACTGGGACGATTGCCTTAGCGAAAAATCAGCATGGGACACATTAGCTTGGTTTGCTGTCTTGGTGGGCATGGCAGGACAGCTGACGAACCTCGGTGTTGTGTCATGGATGTCTGATTGTGTGGCCAAAGCTCTTCAATCTCTCTCCCTGAGCTGGCCTGCTGCGTTTGGTCTTTTACAAGCAGCTTACTTCTTCATTCACTACCTTTTCGCGAGCCAGACCGGTCACGTTGGAGCTCTCTTCTCAGCTTTCTTGGCGATGAATATAGCAGCAGGTGTTCCAGGCATATTAGCTGCACTTGCTTTAGCGTATAACACCAATCTTTTTGGTGCTTTGACTCATTACAGTAGCGGTCAAGCCGCTGTCTACTATGGAGGTATCTTCATGAACAAGAATCTCTCTCTCTCTCTCTTTATGTTGAAAGTTTCTTTTAACTTTTGTAATCTTATCATTTTTGCAGCGGGTTATGTTGATCTACCTGATGTATTCAAGATTGGATTCGTGATGGCTACCATTAATGCGATCATCTGGGGAGTAGTTGGGACTTTCTGGTGGAAGTTTTTGGGTCTCTATTGAGAGCTTCTTGTAACGACAGTACACACTCTTTGTTGATCATTTGGTTTTGAGGGTTTTTTTCTTCCTCAAGAGAAACACGTTAACCCTCCAATTAATTCTCTATCACTTTCATTTTGTTAGTACCGTAACAAACAAGTCACTACTTAAACAATGACACAACCAACAAAAAAAACAATTAGAAATACTTAAAAGCTGTTAATTTTGAGCCTTTGATGGTTTTACTTTATTTCCTGCATGACATTGAGATGAATCTAAAAGTCAATAAAAACAATTAGACTTTTGACATAAGTTTTGTAATAGGCATTAAAAATGAGTTTCAGCGTTTTGATTTTTATACAAAGCAAAACATTGCTACAACTACAAAGGCTATTGACTACTACCAAACAAAATAGGAGACTTAATGTGTAAAGAGTACGTCTTAATTTTCCTTGTGGTGCAGACACGGTTCTGGCTTTCTTGGACTTTTAGATTGTTCAGTAACGTGGCTAGAACGTCTTGTGGTCCAATGGCTTTGGCTATGTACCCAAAAGTGTTGACAGTGGCACGGCGAATAACCTTTCTTATGAGCTTTGAGCATTTCAAGAAGCTCCGAAACAGATTCTCTCATCCATTCTCTTGCTGGAACAAACTCAACACCACGATCAGCAATCCTACCAACAAGATCTATGCAATTCTCTTGCACTTTCTCGTGTCTGTTCTTCAAAACCGGAGTCAATCTTGGAAGCAGATCCTTAATGGGAGGCGTCCTCTTTGTCATACCAAGAATTGATCCCAAGACTCCAGGATACTCTTCTCCAAGATACTCGTACAAGACACCCCCGAGATGTCCCATTAACTGTTCCTCTCCACATAGCTTCATAACAACAACAATTCTAGAGATAAGATGAGCGGAATCCACCATCGTCATCTTCACTGTGAAGACGAGTCACGTCATTGAGGATATATTTAGGAGCTGTGTAAGAGAGCAACAAGCGAACCATTGGTGTCTAGAGTGGGAACCTCGTCGTCGTTTTGAAAGTTGTAATGAACATCAAGAAAATTTATTAGATACTCATAAACGTTGATAACAGTGACAATACTTTGTATCCATAAAATTGGTAAAATATTCATATTAACACAACACCCTTGTAAAAAAAATTGCATGCTTTCATAAATTTTCCCAATATCATACTGTCATACACTATTTATTTTCTAAATTAATAAACCGCCAGTCTTGTTTATAAATCTTTGGATGTGTCGTAAACTCGTAACCCTATAATAATAAAGCAACTTTTATTAATATTATCCTCACTAGCTTGTAGCCGGAAAGTACGGATCCACTATAGCGTAATCAAATTTAGTAATAGATACTCTTGATACATAAGGTACATATAACGGACTGTGGATTCAAAAGTATGCATATACAAAATTTACTGGAATATAATCTGAGAAGCTTCTGTAATACTTAAATGTTTCAACTTTCTTTTGCATAAAGAAGGGAAGAACCTCACCAACCCCACTAACCATATTCAGGAAATTTAAAATAACTAAATTACTAATTACTAAAACTGAAATTCTTGGAAGTTTTTATGTTGGTTACTTTAGCTCTAATCTTATTGTAGAAATTTTACTTTCTCATAACTTACCCTTACTTGTTTACCCTCATAATGTTTTATAAGAGTTCAAAGTTAACAAATAATGTAAGATAATAATACTCTTTCCGCTACAAAATTATCTATGTTTTGAAAACAAATTAATTTTCATGAATATTTTATCTTTTCAATGTAACTTTTATTGTAATAGTAGTAAAAAAAAAAATTGTATTCCTTTAACTTTAATTTGTTAAAAGTTATAAAAATAGTAAATCACAAAAAATGTATATATTTAATATAAATTTATTATATTTTATTAGTTTGTATGAAAAATTTAAAACATGGAATATTTTGAACTAAAGAAAGTATTTTCAAAACTTATAATGGTATGTAACGAATATGTACGAAGCAGTAACATTGGTCTCTTAGGCCCCAACATTACCAAGAGCCACCTACTTTATACTCCCATCTTAATTTGTAAGGTTATCCACTTAATCATGAAAATAACTATAATTATTATCTTCACCCACTAGTAGAAGAAAGTCAGATTCCTTTAAATTAATTAGTAGTAATAAACTTCTTCAATTAATGTTAAACGATTACTAGAAAGTTGAAACAAATTGATTTTTTATTATTTATATGCACATACATCTTCACATTCCCAAGCACATACTTTACACGTCACAACAAAACAACAAAAGCAAAGAACTCTATCCACAATCCAAACCCGAGAGAGAGAGAGAGTACCACCACGCGCGCGTGCTCCTTGTTCTGAACTACAGATGTTTATCTTACATCTTTCATCATTGCTCTCGGTACTATGCGACGTGCCACATTAACATCACTTTGGTTCAGACAAGAGTCTTGCACGTTGAGGTCTGTGGATCCCACATCGCCGGCAAGAGATATTTCCTTCCGGCGAGTCCAAGGGCGTTGTAACTAGACCCGGTTGTTTTATCCACGAGGACCTGACCCGCGTAACCCGGGTAAGAACCCGACCCGAATATACCAGTACAAGCGGATACAGCCTCAAGCGGTGCAGTTGATGGGCCTTGGTAATACCCGTTATTAAACGGATTCGTAACGGTGTTAGCTAGGAGTGTAGCGAGGTTAATGATCATCCCGTCAACACCAACGTCACCGTTAGGCGCAACTAACGGCGGTGTCTGCGGTCCGTACATCGGTTGGTGAAACGGCCACGCGCAGTATCCCGGACACAGCGTCTCGGAGTTCCCAACCCAAACGTAAGCTGCACCGCCGTTAGCAGCACGACGCGATTTGGAAACAAAGGTTCCGTGGGACCCGCATCTACTCATACAGAACCTCTCGACGGTGACGTCTTTCGCCGTTAAAACAACGGTGATGGAACGGAGACCGCCGTTAAGTTTTGATGATAGAGCACGGAGGTAAGGGTTCTTGAGTGATTTTCCGAGAGGGTAGTTCTCGAGGAGAAGCTGTTTCCCGACGACGAGCGTTGAGGATCCTCCTTTGTATTTCTCCGTCGTCTTCCACCACGAAGCGACGGTAGGAGCGGCGGAGGACGCGGCGACTTTGGAGTTGAGAGAACGGATGAAGTCGACGATCACGGACCGTTGGGTGGGTGTGAACTTCCCGTACCAAATGAGATTTACGGTGACGTTTCCTTTCAAGAGAAGGCCGTTGTGGTATTTCAGAACAAGCGGCTGCTCCTCGACCAACGCGGCGGCGGAGAGACCAGCGGTGGCCGAGAGGAAGGCGAGGAAGATGGCAAAGTGGTAATTATAAGCCATTGAGAAGGAGAAGATGAGATATTAGCAGAGGATTTGTTTTGGGTTTATAGGATGTAGTGTGAGATACAGAGGTATTTATACGAGGTTTTTTTTTTCTTTTTTTTGAATTAAAAGAGGAGTACGACAGCTGTAGCTGCAAAGGTGTCATTGTCAGAGAGTGCCACGTGGGTGTGTTTGAATGGTAGTGAAGGGTCTTTGACAGCCTGTGAGGTTCTCTTTGAGTGACGTGGTAGTCTCCATAACGTGTATTAAATTTAAGTGATGCATAGAGCTGATAAATTTGTTATTCGTTGTTCATTAATTTTATACTCCCACTGTTTCATAAAAATAATTTTTTTGGAGTTTTCACACATATTAAAAAAACGCATTAAATCACTTAATTTTCTTGAAACTTGCAATATTCTTATAGAAAATATAAAAAATATTTCTTTATGAAACACTAAAACTTATATCATAGTGAAACGGAGAGAGTATTAGTTAGTTTAAATCTTATGACATACGCCATACGGAGAGACAGGCTATTCATGCACATTTGTATAAACTTCTATGAATCTTGAAGAAATAAAAGCATAGAAAAGTTTGATTATTAAGATAATATTTTCATGTTATAGTTTAGAAAATCTCTTCAAGCTGTCATATATAGTCTCAAAATTCATGGCTATGAAAACTTTGAAGATTTATAAATACAAAACGGGTATAGTTTAATGCAAAAACCCACTCTGATTTTAATGCATGAAAAGATAGTTATTAAATAGACAAACTGGATACTTTAAATCTTTTTCTAGGTGATCTTATTTTACTATTGAAGATACATTCATTCAGCACTTATCTATGGTCAAAACCCAGTTTTACGTTTTAGTTTTTAGCATATAGTGTTAAGTACAGATAAATAAATAATCTATTAGTGGTCTTTCTTTCCTTTATCAAAAGCATATGCCAAAAATTTCATATGTTTTTGTTTCACCAGCCAACAACTAGACCTTTTTAAAAAGCTTTGGGTACCACTTTTTTTCCCACTCCTCGCATTATGGGCCACACCATGCGATCAATACGCAAATACATTGAACAGTAATGGTTTAGCCGTTCTAGAAGAAGTCATTACGCGTTTCAATGTTTAATTTAAAGATTATGTGTTTTTAATACTCTAATTATTTAGGGAGGTTCTTATGGACATCAGGGTCGCCACTGAATTCGAGAAAAGGTATAGGGGACCTCCTGATACCGTGTGATGATCGTTTTACTTTGGGGGTGAGGTCGTCTGTCTTTGGTCTATGTGGACCACAGAGCCATACGTATTTACTTATATGCATTTTTATTTTATACCATGTACAATTGTATATAGTTCAGGTCTATATCCCCTATATATTATTTGAGAATCATTTAAAAAGTTGTAACCTTAAGTTTGTAAGAATTAAAAATAACTCCAATCCTACGTGGCATAGCTCTTTGACTTCTATTTTCAAATCCCAAGGATTCTAGAGTATGTGATATAATGTATAGTATAAAAATAATATTCTCTAGCAATATAATATTCCGTAGGCTATAGTTGGTCGCATATATTAAATATTTATTGTTTCACATGCTTTCCTTAAATAAAACCTACGGAATTACCTAATATGATCAAAATATATATATGACAATTAATGATTTTAAACAATAAAGATTTGATAACAATCTGTATATTTTTTTCATTTTGTTTATTTCTTTATTATTAAAATAAATTACACAATTACATTAATCATATAATAAAATACTAGATTTTTTTTTGTGTATGTTGTATTTCAAATTTTTCAAAATGAGTATAAATTACTAAAACTGTTAAAAGTCCCACATAAACTTTTAAGATCAAGGTTTTAATTTTTTTTTCTATACTAAAATATAATGATTAGAAGACCATATGAAGAAATAATTTTAGTTTATATATATTTAACATCATTTTAATTAAACTATACATCGTATGAAAATACATACTTATATTTTGATATTTTCCTTGAACATATATTGAAAAGTTAATATTTTAATTTTTAAATATGTCATTGTTTTTTTTAAATGATTATAAATTATTGAAACTACTAAACATCTCACATTAAAAAAAATCGTTGGTGTAAAGTTTTGTTACACAAATATGTAAATAATCATAAAATCATATGAGTAGAAACCTCATTTAATTAATATCCATATTAAAAGTGTGTTATATTACTATGTTTATATCATTTAAATTTAATTATATATCATATACAATATATAAGATTGATTATCTTGCTTTATTTACCCTAATTGTGAATAAACAAGAGTAATAGTTAAATTTATATGCATACGCCAATTTATTACATAATAGTAACTGATTTTGTAGTTATTTAATATGTATTTATTATTTTATTATTTATAATATGCAGAAAAATATAAAATAAATAATAAATATAAAATACTTATTATGCATAAAGTGCAGATCTTAACCTAAGTATGTATCTCTTTAATTATTTTAAATCTTAAGTATTTTCTAAAACAAACGAAATGAGAATAAAATTCAAGATAAATATTTATATCGAGTAATAACTAAAATATAAAAAAACATAGCAAGAGAAAAATGGAAGATAAATAGGTTTGACACGTGAACGTAAACTTCTCATAACCATAATTAATTTTTAAATTGTTAAATCATGATATAAAACTGAGTTAATTTTTAATTTGTTAATTTTTAATTTTTTAATATTTTAAATTATTATGGTTATGTTAAATCATGACCATAATTAATTTTAAATTATTTATTTGTATTTGAAAAACTTAAAATATTATTTTTAAAAATAATTTAAAAATTAACATAATTTTTTTATAAATTATTTTAAAAAATAATAATTTGTAAAAAAATATAATTTTCTAATATTATTAGACAGATAAATAAATTATATTAAATTAGTTTTGAAACTTTATATATTTTAAATGCAAATATTTTACCAATTGCTTCTTAAAAAACAGTAGGGAACTTGCTAATACTCTACCAATCAAGCGCAGTAATACGCCATAGATAATTGGTAACGAGAGGCGTGTAAGGACTACCCGAAATTGTTTATGATGCTACGTATAGATAATTATATAAAAATTACAAAATTCTTAAATTTCAAATACATACAAAAACAATCATATGTAAATTTTAAATTTGTCAATACTAAAATTTTATATTTTAATTACATATATTCACCCTGCGCAAGGCGCAGGTCTTATCCTAGTATAGAAGTATACGGTGCACTTGAGTAATCAGTGGTGAATATCTAGTGTTAGATACGCCTCTACGATGCGTATGAACCACGCCCTTACAGTCTATTATTGCCTTTTAAAATCTGTAGGCCACACTACTCCCTTGTTTCTTTCACCTTTAACTTTTACTTTATTTTGAAAAACTCTCTTTGATTTGTTTAGCAAAAAGCTGAAAAAAAATCTGGAATATTGTGTACTGAAGTTTTAAATATTTTAATCAGTGGACGGAATGCAAAAAAGTATATTCATATACTATTCCACAAACAATAAATACACGTTTATAAAGAGGACATTTCCCTATAGTGGAGCTCAAAATCGTATCCGATTCAAAGAGCAATGTTAAAGTTTCGAGGGTAAACTCACATCCATTTGTTTTTGGGTTGGACGTGATCTACGATGTAGGTGAAGTCGCGGGTCCCATGTTTTAAGTACTTGTTCTCACTAGCTACGTCACGTGTCAGAAAGTACTCCAGAGTAATAGGATTCGAAGCAATCCACTTAGCTCTTCTCCTCTAAGTCTTAATTCGACACGTGATCTTTAGAACATGATTATCCGGGATTCTTCGGAGGGGTTCTTGTACTGTTCGCGGGTCCTATTGATACGTGGGGCCCATGAACAGTACAAGAACCGCTTCTAAAAACTACTAAATAAAAATCGGTTTTAAAGAGTTTTTTACACTGTTTGCGGACCCCACTGACACGTGGCGGTCCGCGATTGGTTCGTTTTTTATTTTTTTTTTAAAACAGCAAAAAAAAAAAAAAAAAAATTAAGAACCTCATTAGGGGTTCTAGGGATAATGATGCCCTTATATCCTTCTAACATGACGATGTATCCTGTCATTTAACTCTAACATTTAAAAACACAATACGAATTTGCATCCAACTAAGTACGTGTATGACATATGAAACACACAAATATGTTCGGTTACTGCAAAATCGATGGTAAGACTTACACAAAGTCAGTGTAAGAAAATGATTCTTTAAATATAGTCGAAGCTTTCGGATAAATAATGATTGGTGACAATAAAAAGATTACATTAAAATTCATAGTAACTTCGTATACCAACTCATACCATAATACTAGGAGCACTTAAAAGAGAAAGTGGTTGACTGAATATAACATACATATCCAAAGTTTTTTTTTTTGTTGGCCGACGTTCAAAAAATTCACAAGGACCAGTACATTTCTTGTAACTCTCAACCTTTTCGGTTTATGTCACTAGATTGAGATTAACACATATAACCGGTGTCACGAGTATTATTTTTCACAAAGATTACTTTTAACGAGAAACGAGTGAATCCATACTTGCGACAAACCTATAAATAGACAAGGAAATTAATAAAGAAAATATCTAATCAATCAAATCAAAGAAAAAAATGGTACAAATAAAGAGTTTTTTTTTTCTATTTGAAAGACGTAAAAGAGAAGGCACGTGCGAATAATCGGCACGGAAAGCGACAAAAACATCGGTGAGAAAGAGAGTGAAAACCACGCGCTATTCGTACTATCCTTTTTCATCCAGGCTTGTCCTTTCATATAGTGCCACGTCATCTCTTTACGTGTAATTATTTCCCCCGTGATATTGATGTTGTCCTAATTACAAGACATGTCTCGATGGGCCGTCTTACGTGACCAAATGCACACACCTCATTTATTGCATTTGCTATATACATTGTCAAATCTATAACAAAAAATAAGGTCTTCATGTTTCATGAAACTCGATTGCATAGTGTGCTAGGTACTTTGATTTGACCCGGAACGTAGCCTACTTAATATATATGATGCGTGTGTGTTGAATATTACGAAGCATACATCAATGTCTATGTGTTACATATAAGGAAGATGATACACGACTCATACTGATGCTAGTCAACATAGTTGGCCGACGCGATATATAAGCATTGTTTGGTTTGTATATATTCACGAATGGTAAAATGCACATTCTCTCCACTTTCACTTTTGACTTTAAAGGAGGGTTTTGGCCTTAATTATGGGAAGATTTTGTAGGCCGACCCGACCCGACCACTTTGGCTTATGTGGATTCATTTTGTGGTAAGCCATGAATATGAGTTACATATTGTTTACATAGAGAAGGACGTTTATTAGTTGTTGAGATATACAAAGACAATATTAACATAAACTATTAGACTAGAAATTACGGTTAGTTATATGACATCTGACTATTGATGGACGCGATTATTTACTTCTTACGGCTACGGTGATCGCATGCTTAATAGTGAAAATGACAGAACAATAATTAAGCCTAATAACTTAAAAACTGATTTTGGATCTATATGAACATTTTCAAAAGATAAAGTCAACTTTTGTTGTCTTTCATGCCACTTGAACCGACGTTTTTTTTTTGTTTGCCAGTCACCTCACATAAGTTGGGAGAGACGATAAAACTTGAGAAATACCCTAAAATATTTTTAAAAAATTATCATAAAAAATAGTTTTTCTAAAATGATAATCCTTTTTATTAGAGATGTAAAATATATATTTTTACATCTATGCTTAATTAATATACACTTAGGGTTTAAAATTTTAAAATAAAAGATAAATATTAAAAAAATTAATATATAAAAATTTGGTTATTTTTAAAGCTTGTTTGGTGACAAAAACTTAAAAGTAGTTATCTGAGAGAATAGTCGATAAAATTTGCAAAAAAATACATAGTAGAAATTATGTTTCACAAAAAAAAAATTAAAAATAGTTTTATTTACAAAACCCTAATCAGGTGGAAAAGAAAGACCTCTTAAAGAAAAGAACAAACACTTTGATTACTATCTTTTGATTTAAAATGGTGGGTTTTGGTTAGTGAATGTCTGCATCTGCATGGTATGCGAACTTATTCGTTCTATCTTTCCAATATGTTTGTGAATACGGTTATCTTTTAATACGGGTTGTAATGCAGCAACAACACTAAACAATAACCAATATATACAACCAGATAACTAATCATATAAATTTTTAAAAAAATTTGTATAGCATATAAGAAAACCATAGACCATTCGACGCATGTTAATTTCAGGTAAACACGTATATACACTCTCTTACAAATCAAGGCATACAGTTCGTCGAAAATAATCCAAATATAGCTTAAAGGCCACGTAACAATGATAAAGATATTATCAAGTTGATATATTTAAATATTCTAATCAGTAGTATACTATTAGTTAGCCTTTTTATTAATCAATAAAAATTTGTGACGGAACTCCGAGATTATCGTGCCGTGGATCAACCGACCATCTGATCGGTTGATTTGGTCAGAAGACCAACCTCGCTTACATGTATCGGTTCATATAAAATGACCAAACTCAATTATCATCATGTCATACTCGATCATACCCTATCCCTAAGACTAAAGAGTCAACTTCTTTGGAATCTTCCCGACCATTGTAACAAGAGTTGGGCAATAAACAAAAAAAAAAACCATTGTCTACCGTATATTTATATTTTATAGAAATAATTACCAAAATAAATTTTTTCTTTTTATCACCAAAATAATATTTAAGAAAAAAAATAATTAAAATAAATTTTATTAAATAATATAAATATAAATTTATATTTTTTGGGTTAACTAATCTAAATTTAAAATTTAGAATTATGGGGTGGAGTTTTGGAGGTAAGATTTAAAATGAAAAGAATATTAAAAAATATTCAAATTTTTAAAATAAAAAAGATCTATCTTGGTCATTTTTTTATTAAGATCTATTTTTGTGACAAAAAGTTAAAAAAATCTATTTGAAAAAAATTTTTTTCCCATCTAGTGGTATCGAAATGTGACTTATTTTTATAAATATACCAGATTTGTATATCTTTCGAATTGACTTTGGTATCAGCTGTTCGGTACAATCCGGTTCTAGTCAAGAAACAGATAAGGCCTTTTATGTCTAAGCCCATTATATTAATAAGCCCAGTGGTTTAATAGTCTTTTTTTTTCTTTTGTAATAATCAGTGTGACAAAATCGAAAGAGAGACTCACAAATCGATTACCGTGAAATGTAGAGCACGAGGAAGAAGACGATCGAGATTTCGAGATGAACAATGCCAAATCTATTCTCGTGCATCGATTGAATTAGAGAAATGTATAGTACGAGGAAGAAGACGATCCAGATGAACTGTGCCATCTGATCAAGTGAGAGTCGAACACTATCGATAAAGTTTCCAGAAACCTTTTTTTACATCGTGCAGTGATGTAGTGCGTGACGAAAGCTTCGCAAGGTGTTCGTCATCGATTAGTAAATCGAAAATATTCTATTTTATAATAGTCGAGAAGAAGAAAGCGAAGTCGATTTCGATTACGTCTCTGTTTTTTTTTTTTTTTTTTTTTGCTTTATACATAAGAGAGACGAAGGTAAAGAACAACGAGAGATAAGCAGAGGAAGTGAAAAGACTATGGCTTTGAAAGGGATTCTAGGTTTCGAATACGGAGTAGTTCAGGCGCCACTAGGACCTGATATCTCCGGTCCAGAGCTTGTAGCCGCCGTCGCTAACGCCGGAGGAATCGGTCTTCTCCGTTGTCCTGATTGGGTAATTGATTATTTCCAGGACTAATATTTATATAATATTTGTTTTGATTGTTGTGGAATCAAATCAGGAGTGTCCTGATTACGTGAGAGAGATGATAAGGAAGACAAAGACATTGACTGACAAACCATTCGGGATCGGTGTTGTTCTTGCGTTTCCTCATGATCTCAACGTGAAGACTATCTTGGAAGAGAAGGTTGCTGTGTTGCAGCTTTATTGGGGTGAGTGTTCTAAGGAGCTTGTGGATGATGCTCACCATGCTGGTGTCAAAGTTGTTCCTCAGGTAAAAGAGTCATGTAAAGAGTTTTGGTTTCTTGATTGATGTATCAGCATTCAGCAAGTTACATTTTTTAAGGTGGGGAGTGTTGAAGAAGCTAGAAAGGCTGTTGATGTAGGAGTAGACGCTATTATTGTTCAAGGACATGAAGCAGGAGGGCATGTTAGTGGGAAGGTAAGCCTAGTTCTTTATAGTTAGTTCTGCATAACTCTTATTTTAAATGTTTGATATTTTCATCATCATCGTTTTTCTTCTTTCAGGATGGTCTCTTTTCCTTAGTGCCAAGAGTAGTTGATCTGGTTGGAGAATGCGATATTCCGGTTATCGCTGCTGGAGGAATTGTTGATGCACGTGGTTATGTTGCAGCTTTGTCACTTGGTGCTCAAGGTGTCTGTCTTGGCACAAGGTGTGTTTTCTTCTTTTTGCAGATGTTTTCACAAGTTTGGTAAAGCTTATATGAGTTTGTTTGGGCATCAGTTAGAGGATTTGTTTTGTTTTTAGGTTTGTTGCGACTCATGAGAGCTACGCACACCCAATATACAAAAGGAAGTTGATCGAGTATGAGAAAACCGAATACACAGATATCTTTGGACGAGCAAGGTGGCCTGGTGCGCCACAACGTGTTCTGCAGACGCCTTTCTTCGATGACTGGAGATCTCTTCCTGCCGATGAAAATGAAGTTAACCAACCTATTATTGGACGTTCCACCATACATGGCGTCGTAAGTTTCATTTTAATAAGGTTTCCTTTTCCTCCCTCTATGTTCTTGCACTGATGAAACAAGGGAATGTCACTACAGGAAAAGGAGATAAGACGATTTGCAGGAACTGTACCCAACATGACAACAACGGGTGACTTAGAGAGTATGGCGATGTATGCAGGCCAAAGCGTAGGCCTCATCAAAGAGATTTTACCAGCTGGAGAGGTAGTGAAAAATCTTGTGGAAGAAGCTCAGCTTCTGATGCTCAAAAAGTTCAACAACGCTACATGATGCAGTTGCAGCATCATATCGTGAGAGAACAAAAACTTAACTGCTTTTGGAATTGGATGTGGATAGTATCATCTTAGTATAATAAGGTACCCCTTCTGGATATCCTGTGTTGTTTGCTGTTGAGAAATAAGTGTTCTTACTGTGTAATTCTTCCTACAACCATACCTGTTATGGTATTTTATCATATATAGCTATTATAGTCTTCTCCACACATCTTCATTCATATTCAGTTTCTATAACTAATCATGGGAACCTCAATAGTTTCGTAGCTTTATTTATTAAAAGAAAGACACTTGCTGCAGCTCTCACAAGTATGCTGCAGACATATCATTTGATTTATAATTATACACATAGATAAAGAAGATGTATACGTAGTAAACGTTTAAGTAGTTATTTGCAGAATAAGCTACTTATATTTGAACAGCCTTCAGAGCACAAACTTTGTCGCATATATGTCGAATTCCTCAGATGATGTTAGCAGTGGCTCCTGCAAGCAACACATGAAGGAAAATTTTCAGTCATTCAGAAAAATGCAAGTCTCTGGCCCAGAATTACATACCGCTGTCTCATCAGGGCTTTTGTAGTTTCCATCACTAGCGAGGCGAGACTGGGCCTCTCGTATAGCAGAACACATAAGGTTAAGCAGGTGACCGTAGGTGGGTGCTGGTCCGGCTGTCTTCACAGCCTTTATGAAGCTATAAGTCATGGCTCCTGCGTTCTTTCCCGTGAAGACCTAGCAACCACGCAATGATACAAGGTAACATAAGGAGAGGTATTGTATGATGATGAGATTATAAAAGTCTTCTTAAACATACAGGAGTGTAACCACTGGCTTCATGATCATCACAAGCACTGAAACATATAGCTGCTCCACCATCTGTACCTTTGTAAGTTCTTCCTGAGGTTTGGTGTTCCCATTCATAAGATCCATTCCTGATTTTTCACACACACACACATACAGTTTTGTTTTTTCAGATACGGTCAAGTAGATTAGAGGAGAACGCTTTATTAATGTACCTCTCCATCCTGCAAACGGAGGGTAAATCAAGGACAGTCCCGCTGTTACAGGCGTCTATGACAGCGTGAAGCTTAGCTCCATGGACGAGTGGCCTCACGAGTATCTTGTTAATCTCATCATCGATGATTTTTCCTTCTGTCTCATGGTCTAAAGGGCACAAAGCTTCGTCTTGACCATCGACCTCGTCTCCATTGTAGTCCTTCTGCTGAGATCCATGACCAGAGTAATGGAACACAAGTGAGTCCCTTGCTCTGTTTCCTTCAACTAACCATCTCATCGCCTTTCTAATGTTCTTCTTGGTCGGTATTCTCTGCGGGCTGGCTTCATCTTCTGCAGCAACAACAAACACTCATCGTCAGGAAAAAGAATAAAGAAATTTGCTATAGAGAACTGGAAAAAGAACAACCTGTGAGCATGAGTATAGAGTCAACAGGGAAACCCATTTGTTGAACCAAGAAAGATCTCATGGACTTTGCATCACTGATGCAACCTTTCAAGCTATAGCTTTTCCCCTTATAGTCCAAGCCGCATAAAACAGCTCTCTTCTTCCCAAACGGTGAAGGAAGAGGCTCGAGAAGCCTCGGTGGTGGTGGTGGTTGAGCCATTATTTGCTGTTGTTGCGGTTGCTGTTTCTGTTGTTTATGTTGTCTACGTAGCTGTTGAAGCCCTTGAAACATGCGGTTCGCACTCCGAGCTAAGTCCACGAGCGAGGAGAGCTGCGTGACGGTATGGCAGGTTGTGCATTGGATGGAACTAACCCCAGGTTGAGCCCACATGCTTCTACCACAACGGCACCGTACTTCTCTCCGGCTAGCCATGATTGAGGTTTGTTTTGTCTTGTGTTTCTTTTGCTACATCAGACGCATGAGTGATGAGTCTTTATATTAGAAGTTGTGTATATTCGTAGCTATCTACTGAAAAGACATGTAGAATGTGGATTTCTCCACGTAGTTAGATCAGTTATTCGTACGCTACATATAATAGTATAATACTAACGGAATATGATTCTATTGAAGAAAAAAATAATCTGATTCGATTGATCACTCTCTCATATATGTAAAGCAAACATCACTTGTGTTCCCTTTTTATCTTCGAAATATTCTCTCAAGTGTTTTGTGGGCCTTAATTTGACCCATGAAGAGTTAAAGGGATCCATGTACAACACAAGCCAAGTTCAATTGAGACTATTGGAAACATACAATGAAGGACATGTCACATGTCCCCATATTATATCTCATTCCGAAAACGAGTGAATCAAAGTCATGTAATCATGAAATATAATTGTTACGGTGCATATTCATTTATTTGGATTTGGTTTGGCCTGATCATAATAACCTATATGGACTATTTTCAGTGCACACAAAATGCATGATGTGTTTTCCTTACAAACCGACAACATGTGATGTTGGAATCTTGAGAAAACCCCATATGACATATCTAATGAGTTACAAGTTTTTTTGTGAATCATCACAATGTAAAGAGCAAAAGCTGGCGAGAAGAATCACACCAAACGAACATTAGAGCCATTAAGGTCAAACCAGTCAAGAGGAAGAACAGCTTATGTAAATTGTTAATGAACCAAATCTAAACCAGAATTCAATACAATCGTTGCTAAACCGGTACGATCAGTTGGATTGTAATTCCCTTTTTTTCTGTTTTAACTTCGACACTACTTTTATTACCGAAGGGTATAATTGTAATTAGAAATACGTTATAGGGCCGAGGCCTTTAAAAAAGCCCGTGTCTCTTGTAGATTTCATTATTTTTACAGGCCACAACAAACCCTAATCTCACTCTTTCCCTCTCCCACTCTCTCCGCCGGCGGTAAAACCATGTCGCACTTCGGAAGGTCAGGTCCGCCGGACATCAGCGACACCTACTCTCTTCTCGTCCTCAACATCACCTTCCGTAATCTCTTTCTCTCTCTATCTCGACCTCGTTGTAACACTGGTCATGTTTTTTCTGAGAGATTTAGGGTTTTGTTCTGTTTTGTGTAGGTACGACTGCAGATGATCTTTATCCTCTATTCGCCAAGTATGGAAAGGTCGTGGATGTCTTTATCCCCAGAGATCGAAGGTCTAATTTCGTTTCCCCCTTGTTCTATTGTGAAATTAGGGTTTCTTTCTTGTCTTTGTGTGATTGAATCAGATTTTTATTGGATGCGTATTCTCAGGACTGGTGATTCGCGTGGTTTTGCGTTTGTTCGGTATAAGTATAAAGATGAGGCTCACAAAGCTGTGGAGAGGCTTGATGGTAAACTTATCAAGATCTTTTCTTTTTGTACTTGGTGAGTGTATGTACTGTTCAATCTCATGAAGGTTATATCTTTCGTTGCAGGACGAGAGGTTGATGGCAGAGAAATTACTGTTCAGTTTGCAAAGTATGGCCCTAATGCTGAGAAGATGTAAGTTTCTTTCTTTTCTATTGAATGTTAAAACTCAACTCTCTTATGCTTATTTTCATTTAAACTGTGTTCACTGAGTTTCATACAAGAATTAAGTTTTTTTTTTATAATCAGATTTGCTATTTACTTGCCTCTTGTATGAATGGTGCTTATGTAATTGTATATTGATTAGTTTATAAATAATCATTTCAGTTCCAAAGGAAGAGTTGTGGAACCACCTCCAAGGTCACGAAGGTCAAGAAGCCGTAGTCCTCGAAGGAGCCGTAGCCCTCGACGGAGCCGTAGCCCTTATAGACGTCGTAGTCCTAGGAGAAGCCGCAGTCCCCGCAGGAGGTGAGTTTCTTCTCTACTCTATTATCTAATGACGGTGAGGTGGGAGTTCGTGGTTGTATTATTCTATTACGTAGATTGTTTTTATTACTTGATTGATCAAATTATTTCATATTAACCGGACATGTCTGAATAATTCTAATCGAGCTACCTAAATTTTTAGGTCCCGAGATGATTACAGGGAAAGAGACAGGAAGAGGAGCAGAAGTAGAAGCTATGAAAGGCGTGATAGGCATCATGAGAAAGATAGAGATCATCGCCGGCGCAGTAGGTCTCGTAGTGCCAGCCCAGATGACAAACGCAGAGTCAGAGGCCGTTATGACGATGAGAGACGCAGTCGCAGTCGCTCCTTGAGGTCTCTTCCTTTTTGAACTTGTTTTTTTTTTCATGTTTCTATGTAAAAATGTTTCTGATCACAACTCTATGACATGCAGTGCATCTCCTGCTCGCCGCAGCCGCAGCCCTAGAAGTGCCTCCCCACTAAAAGCCTCTCCTGAAAGGCGAAGCAAAGAGAGGTCTCTAACTCCTGCATCCCGCAGCCGTAGCCCAAGAAGCCCTTCCCTGGAAAAGGCCTCTCCTGAGAGGAAGAGCAATGATAGGTCCCCATCTCCTCGGGACACAGCTCGTAGTCAGTCTCCCAATGCGGAGGTGGGCTAAAGGCATTCGTAGCTTTATATAATAGATCTCCAATGAAAAGTTGATCTCTGAATTGTGTTTGGTTATATTGACGTGCAGGAATGACCGCATACTTGTGAAGGAGACAGTGTATCAAAACATGTTTTGCTTGTATTGATGATGTTTCATCATCAAGCATGGGAACTTCTACCCTCTGTAGTATTGGTTGATTTTCCGTAGGTGCTCTAAACTACTGCTGTGTGTTTGCTTCCTCCGATCTTTCGATTTTATTAACTTGATACTTCCTTAAGCTGTCTATGTGCAAGGATTACTGTGTTTGAGATTTTACATCTTCGATAGACTCTGGTCTAGTTGAATCTTCTTTTTTTTTATTTGTCAAGTTGCTAATTCGATGGCTTGTCTTGAATTTTTTCTAGTCTGGTACGAGAAAAGAATTGACTTGGGAAGATGGCACAACCATGTTGAGATTGTAGCTGTAGCTGCTGTTTATGAAACTGTAGATGGTTGATGTCTTGATCGATGTTAGATGTGTCATGCTCGATGATAGATGCCGGTTGCAGCAATCTGATGAATTTCCCTTAAAATATTAGCATCTTTGTTTTCAACTTGTCAATTCTAGTTCGTTGATTGCCATGTGTTTGAATCCAGTTTTGAAGTTACCGTTTTAACAATCCACTTTCATATAAGCTTTTAACAAGAAAGAATCTTAGTTTAATACAAAGATGGGGTAACAAAAGGCTAACGTTTATATAAACATCATCGTTGTGGTTAGTCGATGGTGAGTTGAAGAAGCTGCGTGAACTCCAACCTTCGAGTCTCATGGTAAAATGTTTTATACTTATTTGGCCAATAAGTCAACCAAATAGACCCTTTAATCTCCCATTCGGTTCTTCTCCCCATTGCTCCTTTACCAATCTTCCAAACCACGCTCTCTCCATACTCATCCCCTGCAAATATCACTCCTCCTCTCCTCGTAAATGACCTATACGCCCTCGCGTACCTATCCTTGAACCAAGACCTCGGGCTCATTATCGAAAACCTCGACGGCTTTGTCGTGAAAACCTCTCTTCCTCCAACGCTGCTATCATACAGGATCCAGTTTAGATTGGCCGTGTAGCCGAGCACTGACTGCTCGAATTTCCATGGGGTCATTGTCATGGTCGAGGCCTCTCGTCCAGCTACTCTTAGGCCTAACGAGTTTGGTGGGTCGAAAGAGCCTTCTATCGACCTCTCGACCTCGAATTCTCGTCCCGGGTTGTTGGATGATTTGCTAACCGAGACGCTAATGAAGTCGGTTTGAAGAGTGGGTGTTATTTGCAAAGAGATCCTTGATGGGAAGTGCTTCTCGTGTTCTCCTGCTCCTCTTCTCGACATCAGTCTTTCGTTTACTAGCTTTACTACATCGTATCTGTATATGCTCAAAACATTTGTTACTTATGTTTCATTTTAAAAATAGTTTTGGACAAATCTCATAGATAACACTCAAACACAAAAAAAATTAAAATACGTACCATTTATTAATCAATAAAAACATCAAATTTTCTCACATTCTAAATCTTGAATTCTAATTTTATCACTTACGTACTAAAACTAAATACTAAACATTAATTCCTAAACTCATACATATAATTTTTTTTTCTAATGAATGTTACTTCTAGAATCTTTTTACTTGTGTGAACAAAAACTTATGTAATGCACCATATTTTTCAAAAAAGAAATAATAATTTGGCCATTTTTAGTGTTAAGACAATAAACTATAGTATGAACCTGATGTTGTCTATCTTCACGATCACATCGATCCACTTGTCTCTAACTACAACTCTGTGATTGAACTGCATCACACCTTCGAGCTGATTAAACTTGAGAGAGAACAACAATCTCGAATCAGCTGTTGGGTTGCTCGACCTCTCCACTTCCATGGCTTCAATAGGACAATACAACTGCACTTTCCACAATCCATAAGCCGAAACAGCGTAAGAGAACAGAGGAGTTGTCGTGTTCTTCTTACTCCGATGATCCTTACGCTCGATGATCCAGTTTGTGATCGCTAGATTGACTGATCTCATCCATTGTTCTTCCAAATTAGACCCTAGAAGCTTCATAAGAGATGTCGTCGCTTGCCTTACACGGCAAGTAACCAAATGGTTCTTGAGGGTGATCAGGCAGTTTTCACGGAGGTACAAAGGAGCTTCATAGACGCAAACGAGGAACGAGAGAGTGAGGATCACTGCATTGAAGATGTCTTTAAGACCGTTGATCATTGAAGGATCAGGCTTAGGGACTTTGATGGTTGAGTAATTGGAACTATTAGAGGTATAGGTTAAGATAGATTCAACAAAACTGAAGAGTAGAGAGGTGACTGTTTGTTCATCAAAAGGGTTTGTTGAGTTTGGGTTGGTGTTTAGTTCTTTCTTAGAGGTCCAGAGATACAAAGGAGGATGATTATTGGACTGGACGATGATGGAGAAGCTAAGGGTTGTAGGGTTAGGGTTTCTTTGTGCTATGAGATTTAGGGTAGAATTTGGAAAATCAGAAGCAGAGTGGCAAATGCAAAAGGAAAGAGAAGTTGTGTGCCATTTGGTGATTTGTGGAATGTTTTGTATCCAAGTGAATGCATCAGGGAACTTCTCGGACATGTTTGTTGTTTCTGTGGTGTAAGTTTTTGCTTGCAGATACACGTATATATAGAGAGATGCATGGGGTTTGAACATATTGCTTCATGTGCAGATTATTTGCAAGAAGCAAAAATGAATTGATAAGCTTTAAATTTTGCTAAAAGTAGAATAATAAATTTAGCATTTTGTAGGAATATTTCATCCATGGAGGGTTTGGATATACTAGTTGTGAATGATTGTCAAAATATCAAATCAAGAACATTTTTTTTAACACTCAGCCTTATTCTATTCTTGGAGAGAATAAAAATATTTTATTAATTTTATCATATTATTTGCTAATATCATTTTGTTCAAAATTATTACAAATGAAGCTTTTGAAAATTATATGAAAACTGAACATTCTTCGATAATGTTTTTAATTGCACGATTACGAAAATATGCAGGGGTTTATTTGAGGTTTTCTTTATGAAAATGATAGAGATGGTTACTGTGCTATGCATGAAATATGCATGGCAAGAGTTGACTATATACTCAGAAAATGAAATTCAGATTAATTGTCATAATCGATATGGTTATATGTTCTTTCTTTCTTTCAAATCAACAAAGCAAATATGCAAGAAAATAATTATTAATTAGGCTAATAGCCATAGATTATTTCAACCACTTAGGCAGCGTCAAGTAAACAACAACAATGGCTTTTGCATTTATTTTACGTATTCCTTTAGTTCACCCTCATCTAGTCATCTACACGATGGTAATTTTAGTTACAACCCCATTTTTAGCTTCTGTTTTTCGTCTTACCTTACTAAATTGAGCCTTTGGAATATTAAAAATATATATGCTTTTGCTGTAACGTTTATATATTTCTCAGTTTTGGGAAGTTTTGTATGCTTGTTGGAGAATAAAGTTTCTTCTGGTACAAGAATACGTTACATACCATGATACGATCATAAGTCCTCAAAAATTTCTTTCGTTTGGTATGTTTAATTTACTAAATTTAGTAAAAACATTGAAACTATATATAATCTATATATGGATTTCTAGAAAAATAGATAATCTAAACACACGTTTCTACCAAAAAAAATTCGATAATTTAGATAGACATCAACACGCTAAAGCCATCCATCACCACTGCTTTTAAAATTCCTATTTTGTTTCTCTTATTCTCATTTTGGGAAATTAGCTAAGAAGTTGAGGATCTTCAGCTGTCAAATTAACGCAGTTTCTTGCTCCACACGGCTGGAGATGCTAGTTCCTGAATCTGGCACCGTTCCATTATCGACGACATACGTGTTTCATTTCAGGCCAGTTGAGACTCCAAAGCATCAGAACTTTATTGGCCCAGCCCATGTAAAGTTCATTTCTTGGTAAAATGGGCAAAGATCCATTTCTAATATTTTATCTTCTTAAGAGGAGTATTGTCATACATAAACATAAACAGTGTCACTACTACTTTTTTTACAAGTGGAAATAAACACGCATGATCATCCCTTTACACCGCTTTTTCCCAGTCGCTCTTTCCCGCCAAGCGTTTGGATTATAGATTCCAAGAGCTTAATCTCGTTATCTCGTTTGGATATCTGTTCTTGCATACCTCGGAGCTCTTCCATATGCAGCTTGAAGACCTCTGAAACAATAGTTACAAACAGTCTTCGTTTAGTGCATCAACCCAAGAAGCGCATTGATAATTTTAAAAGTTACTTGTAGTGTTTTCGAGCTCCTTTGTGACCTCTTGAGCACGTGATTCCGCAGCTTTTTGAGAAGTCTCAGCTTGGCGTTTCTCTGAGCGAGCATGAGCAGCAGCTGTGATGGCAGCATCTAGTTCTCTTTCTAGTGTTTGTACCCTTTGGTCAAGAACCTAAAACAAACACACAGACAAATATGATTGCACTTGGATACTTCATGGTGAAACCTCAAAGGTCTAGCCTTTCATGATTTGGTGATCATTAGCATCATCAGTACACCGCAACATCAACTTACAAAAGCTCAATGTTATCCAAAAGAGCCAGCTTCATATAACAACAAGACCTGGTTTAGTGCAATTTGGTGATCAAACACACAAAGATTCTAACTTTCGAGCTCCTATGAGTTTCTAGATTCACAATCTTATGCAATTATTATAGATTAATACTATTACACTTTAACGAATCAACCTAGCTAAGACCAGATTGAATGATCCAATCCTCAAATCGCAGAATCAATCATATCGAATCATCAAATTTCACGAAACAAAGCTTTTAACGAACCTTGATTGTTCGAGCTTGTTCCGAAACGAGAGAAGCTCTAGCGAAAGTGTCTTCTTCCACGAAGACAGCTTTCTTGAGGAGAAGCTTCTGTAGAGAATCGAGATTCGTCGCCATCTCCGTTATATTCTCTAACGATCCCTTCCATCTATCCTCGCTCCCTCCGATCTGCTCCTCCATCGGAAAGATCAAACACTCTCTCCCTTTCTCCTTCCCGGAGTATCGAACTTCACTCGATTATCAATCAGCCCAATCAAAAGATTGACTGGGCTTTCTTGCTTACATAAATCGGCCCATTAAAACAATTCTAAATATAAGCCTATAAGAGCAGAGCACGAGTCCAGTTTCGAGAACATATAGGATTTCACGCTGCTCTCTCATCCACCAAATCTGATATTAAACCCAGCCCAATAAAAAGATTAAATGGGCTTCTTTTACACATATAACTCCAGCCCATTAAGAACAGTACTAAATATAAGCCAATAAGAGGAGAGCACGAGTCCAGTTTCGAGAACATACGAATGACGTGTACCAATGGAAACACCGGAACTGATAGGATCTCACGCTGCTCTCTCGTCCACAAATTCTGATATTAAACTCAGCCCGTTTAACCTTTTGATTGTCTCGCCACGTGTCGAAATCATCGTCACTTGTCTTTTGATTCTCCCGAAACAAAATCATTATTCTAAATTAAAAAACTGTAAAAAAAAAAAGAAATTAGGAAGCTTTCATCGTCTTCTGCCCAACACCTCTAGAAAGTCCTCTACACAGTTTTTTTTTTCTCGATCTGGAATTGAAATCGATACTATCGCTAGTAATCTAACCTTCGTTCTTGTTAATTATCTGATCGGTGAAGTTTTGTTGGAGTTGTTGCTAGTGAGAGCATCTGTGTGCAGGTGAGTGTATTTGGTTGAGACTCTAGGGTTTGTGATCCTTCTTACGTTTGTTTGAGTTGAATTTAATTTGAATTCGTGGTTCTTATTCTCAATGATTGGGATAGCAATCACAGCTGATGATGATTTCTCAGATTTGATTTTTTTTTTGCTGCAGTTAGTGAATTAATTTTCATTTAATGCCTCAAAACTAATGAAGTGTATACTGTAAAGCTAATTACTATGAGATAAATCATCATTAGCAACCAGAAAATGGGAGAATCGATCTGTTCATTTCTCAGTTGACTATGTAGAGTTTGAGTCTTGACTTTTTTGAAATGATGAATTATTGGGAAAGGATGTGTGAATTTTAGGGTTTAGGATTACCTTAAGATTTTAAATGGGTTTTTTGAGGTCTGGATAAAAAAGATGAAGTTTTTTTTTCTTTTTTATTAATTTGCTGGGAACGTTAATCAGCTGTTTAATTAACTTATGGTTTCTTATCCAGATAAGACCAGATCTAGTTGAGGGAGTTACATGTTTTGCTAGGGGGTAATGTTGCATGATTTTTAGTGGTGATTTAAAAGAGTCTTGAAGTTGGGAGGAATGTCGGGCTTGTGCTTTGATCAGGTGAGTTGTGTCACATTCGTTTTTATGCATCATATGGTCTTGTGATATTGGCATATGTCAATATTTATTCCTGAGGGGAGACATGTGTATAGGCTATGAGATGTTGATCATTTGCAATTCAAGCCTCTTTGTTTGAAGTAGCGCGCGTTGATTATCATAGCATAGCATAGCATATACTTTATTCTTTGTGTACTTAGAATTTGAACATTGGAAGTCTCTACTCAATGCTTCATTCTGTATCGTTTTTTCTCTTTTCTTGATTTGTTGCTGTGTATCTTCTGATGTTTAGACTCTGTATTATTATATCACTGAAGAGTTTGCTGCCATTTTGCTATCCTCATTTGAAGTTCTCGATATTAGATTGGTATCTTGCTAGCATTGCTACATGCTCTCTGGCATTATATTTCATAAATTACTTCTTGTTATCGCTACCACTTGGATGTGTTCTGTTTTCAGGTTTGGTAATTCTTTGTTATTCTAATCGGTTTTGATGTTTCCTTAGCTTTTTTCTTCGAGGTCTAACTGGTAGCTGCGTTCTTTTCCTATCTTTTCAGATAGACGATACTATATCAGACGAATTTCATGGAAACGATGATGGTATAGTGCCAAACTCTGAGGCCGGTAGCAGGAAGAAACAAAGACATGAAGATAGGGGTAACGGAAAAAAACAGTTAAATAGTAATACTTTTATCAAGAGGGAGGGCGATATGTTAGGAAGAAATCCCTGGTCTGAGAAAAATAGTGCCGTCTCTCCGGTTTCTCGTGACGCGGGATCCGACAAAGATGTTCAGAATATGACACTAGAGGATGAAAAGATCTCAGGTCATGGTTTCAACGGTGGCCACGTCAACGTGGCTGAGAATTTCTGCTCTGCAGATCCCATGTTGTGTGACAGTTCAACTGCAACACATGATGGCGTATATAATAATTATTCCGTCAACAACATTCCGGATGCTGAAAATAATCTCAGTTTTTTGAATAGTGGAGATAAAGAAAGCAATGATCTCTTCTACGGCTGGGGTGATATTGGGAATTTTGAAGATGTGGACAATATGCTTAGGTAACATTTAAAATAACCTTTTTGAGAAAAAAGTCCTAACACATGGGGATCATCCCTTATAAGGAAACATACTGTACTGAGCTTACACTTGTTTTTTTGGATGCAACAGGAGCTGTGATTCAGCTTTCGGGTTGGAAAGCATTAGTAATGAAGATAACTTGTGCTGGTTCTCTTCTGGTCAGCCAAATGAGGATACAGAAATCGCAATGACAGATGATATAAAACCAGACACAATGTTGGGAAACCAAAGAACCCCTTTGTTGCAAGTTGAAGACTTTCTGAACAACAGTGAGTCAAACCATACTGTTGAAGATGAATATGGTTATGCCGCTGTCAGCGGCTCAGCTCAAGGAAACTCTTCAGAAAAAGGTTATGATACAAGTTTGCAGAAGAGTGATATATTGATGCTGGATGAAGAGGTTAGTCAATTGTTTTATTTTAGAAATTTTGCCTTCTGTGACGACGTTGGCTACTTACTACATATTTTCAGGTTGTTCTTTAGATATGAGTTTGTGTACGATAATACTAGTGGATTTTCTTTTTGTTTGAACGAACTAGTGGATTTTCTTTTAGATATTTCCAGTGCTGAAGTCTTGATACTCTTCCAGCAATTCATATCAGTGCACCTTTTTTTGTTATACAGGCTAATCTTGAAAAGAAGCAGACTGATCGTCTTCATCATCTTGATGGGAAAATTGGTGGGTACTCGGGGAACAGTTTTACTTTACAAAACAGCGGTGTTTCCAGTGAAAGATTGGACACAAGTCAGTATTACCCTCCCTCCACATTCCAAGAACCAGGTGTTCCGTACTCGCATTTCAATTGTGAGCAGCCTTCAGATCAAATCTCAGCATGTGAAAGTAATTCTGGTATCAAATCTGTGAACAAAACCAATCCTTCCTCTGCTTCAAATGAGTCATGCACATCAAATCAGGCACAATCTGTCGAGAGCTTACAAGGTCCAACTGTTACTGATCGGTGTAGGAAGGGATTTGAAAAGAGAGTTAGCTTGCAGCCCGGGCAATATTTGCCTCCTTTTGCTGCAAGTACCATGAAGAGTAGTAAGACAAACCCCATGGTGTTTCCTAATGATGCTCCTATCCAAAAAATCCGGCATGAGGATGACCGCAGAAAAGCTGCAGCTAAAGTGGAAACATCAAACAGGCAGGACAATTCCTGTGCTAGCTCTGTAGTTGATGACATTTCACTGGAAGCAACAAGTTTTCGCCAGCTTCAACAAGTTATAGAACAGGTACAACTTGTCGATATATAATAGAGCATTACATATGAGCTCTGAAGTGATCGATAGAAGTTTGCTTCTCCTTTGTAACTGATATAAACTTACATGTGCTCTTTGTTTACTTCGTTGATTTGCACTCGCTTGCTCCAGTTGGATGTTAGGACGAAGCTTTGCATCAGGGACAGCTTATACCGATTGGCAAAAAGCGCCGAGCAGAGACACATCTGTATGGATCCAAATGGTGGAAACAGACAGGTGAAAGGTGTAGGCTCGCATCTCGAGACTGATGAAACAGACAAGTAAGCACCAACTGCATACTTCTCCAGTATATTCATCCTTTTACCTCCTGTTGTATGTACTCATCCAGTAGATTCTGTTATTAATCTCTGTATTTGTTCTCATCCAGGTACGTGGGATTCATGGATATAGAAACTGACACAAACCCGATAGACCGATCCATAGCTCATTTGCTGTTTCATAGACCCTCAGATTCATCTCTTTCATCAGATCACGATGTTCTCTCTTATAAATCACATCCAATGGTAACTTTAACAAACACTTCTTACGCACAGCCATTCAGACATACAAACTGTGTCGCATAGTGCCTCATTTACTCATCATAATCTCCACAGATTCCTCAGCCCAATAGTAGTCCGAGCCTGAGGATAGAGAAACAAGAGGGAACTCGAGAACATAG
The DNA here is from genome assembly GCA_905132885.1 of Moricandia moricandioides. Lineage (NCBI taxonomy): Eukaryota > Viridiplantae > Streptophyta > Magnoliopsida > Brassicales > Brassicaceae > Moricandia > Moricandia moricandioides. The sequence goes on from CAJHQQ010000046.1 coordinate 421,521, forward strand.
AACCGAAGCAGAAGCTGTGGCAAGTGACAACAAGTAGTGGTGTCAACTGAAAACTGGCTTCAGTGCTGAACCAAACCAAGATATGGTTCGAATTTGATTGCACTTGTTTGCTCGAACAGGGTCTTGAGACATGTTCATTGCCTTTGTTATATTTTCAAGTTGTTAAGTAGAGAGGCACATAGCTGTTCTGTAGAAAAGATGTTAGTGTTTCTTTTTTCGCAATGCTATAATCAATCTGCTGTGAATTTCTCTTAGAATCAATTACTAAGAAACTTAAGCGTTTTCACTTCCGAAAATTGTTTGTAACATGATGGATTTGGATGGAACAATGTAATAAAAAGAGAACAAAGTATGGAAACAGTCTAATCGAAATGTTGCCTAAGTTGCATCTCGGTTTCACTTTTCCAAGAAGCGTGAGAGGATTGTCCTCTCATTCTTTTGCTCTTCTCTTTATCTTTGATCGTAGAGCCTTTCTTCTTTGCGTCTGAATCCGGTAATGGCCGGTCACCACAAACCGGACATACTATTCCTCTCGCGCTAGTATATGTTTTTGGTACTCCACATTGCAGACACATCCTAAACTCATACAAAGAAACACTAATCAAGCTCGGATTTTGCAATATGAGTTCACGAAAGAATGATGAAGAGCAAAGGGATATATTCATACCTTAAGAGATCTGCAGCTTCTTCTGCATTTGGATTGGTTGCGGTAGATATCCGCTTTTCACCATTCTCTGAAGATGGTGGTGCATCAATATCGTTTCTGACTCTCTCATGGATCCCCACAAGTTGAGGTTTTGCTTCCATGACAACACCTATAAACCAGCCGAAACCAGCAGTATTAAGATAGCTTCATAAGCAGAAAACCAAATTAGATAAGAGACAACAGCTCAGTTCCTGGTTCACTATTTCACAACGTGTATGCTTTAAAGTAAGTACCTAAACAAATTCAAAAGAAAATCAACCGCTCTATAAACTATAATCCTGTGAACCTAAACCTGAGGATGCGAATGGCATTGGCTGCAGGACTTTCTTTTGTTGATACACAATATAACTTCATCAAAAGATGAAACCTTTCACCCCTGAGATTAACCAAAATGCTAGAAAGAAGCAAACAAGTAGTGGTTAGGGTACCTTTAGGTTTAGCTTTCTTCTTTTTGCGGGTAATACGCTTAGCATGCTCTGCATCTCTAGCTGTAGCTTCTTCATCCGCTTCTGTACGGTTGTTTAGAAACTCCGGTGGCCCTGATATCTGCAAACAGAAGTAAAGCAAAACCAGTTCACAGACTAGTTTGGCCAACGAACCCTAACAAGTTTTCACTATCAGAGAATCTCTCTAATGTTCGTACACAACACAAACCTAAAATTCACTTTACAGATCCAAGTAACTATTTTTTTAATCCACAACGACTAGTTGAAAGCTGATGAGCTATGGAGTGAGAATATCAAATAGAATGATGACCTGAGAGAAAACGTCGTTAGCTGAAGGAAGACCAGAGTCTTTAGCAGAGTGGGATGCAGAGAAATCGAACACAGAAGAAGAAGATCCGTATCTCTGAACGCCATGATTCTCATCTCCTTCTTCTTCGGAGTTCTCGTAATCCCTCTCCTCTGCATCTTCTTCTTCCGCAGAAGAATAACCTTGAAGCAGCGACAAGCTCATCTTTGAAGATCTGTCGTCTCTCAAAGAGCTGCAAAATCGAAAATAAGAACAACTTTTGTTTATTTATGCTTTAACCCCCTAGATTTCTTCTAAATCACAATCCAATCCCCGGTTCAAACCGGAAATAGAGAGTCAGTGTCAGTTATTTGATACCAGATTTCCGGTTTAGTTTAGAAACATTTATAAACCGATTTGGTATGCTGGTGAGGCAAAAACCTTGAGATGATAAGAAGCTTTCGGTTAACCTCTTTGCTCTCTGCAGCTAAACCCCTCCGCTCCTTCGCTTGCTCATCTTCTCCGGCGAGAGAGCCACCGCCCTGCGCCTCGTTTGCAGCACCAAAATCTCTGAGTATAACTCCAAAGACACCGCTTTTCCTTAAAAAGCCGTCGCACGCAGCTCCTTTATCGGAGGTATGGAAGTGGCACGACTGGGCGAAAGATCTCGCCTCCTCCGTTGAGGAAGACAGCCTTGACTCTATCCATCTCCTCCGTGAGCTGAAATGGCTAATTGAAGACTCGATCGGAGACGGAGATCATCCCCTGATTACCAGAAAGGAAGTAACGTACCCCGGAGAAAAGAGTGTGAAGCTGAGAGCGTCGTTGGAGGAGCTATACGATCTATGGCGTCAGAGGATCGAGAAGCGGCGGCCGTTTCAGTACGTCGTGGGATGTGAGCACTGGAGAGATCTAGTGTTGTGCGTGGAGGAAGGTGTTCTTATTCCGAGACCAGAGACGGAGCTCATCGTAGATATGGTGGAGGAGGTGGTAACGAGAGATGAATGGTTTAAGAGAGGGACTTGGGCTGATTTGGGAACAGGAAGCGGCGCGATTGCGATCGGCGTTGCTAGAGTCTTGGGTGGTTGTGGGAGAGTTATAGCTACAGATCTCAGTCCCGTGGCGATCGCCGTCGCCGGAAACAATGTTAAAAGATACGACCTTCAGGTCTGTAGAATAAAGAAACATTCTTTAGCTTTGGTTTCTTCTTGTCTTAAGTGATAACGTTTTGGTTATATCCAGGGAATGATTGAGGTAAGAGAAGGGTCTTGGTTTGAGCCATTGAAAGAACTTGAAGGGAAGCTTGTGGGGGTTGTGAGTAATCCACCGTACATACCAAGTGATGACATTCCAGGCTTACAAGCTGAGGTTGGTAGACACGAACCGAGACTTGCATTGGACGGTGGGGTTGATGGGACTGATAGTCTTCTCCATCTTTGTCACGGTGCTTCTCGGATGCTTACAAGCGGTGGCTTCTTTGCTTTCGAGGTCACACACTCTTTCACTATAACTAGATACACTATGTCTTAGTTGTATCAACCATGAATGATGAATGTTATGATGATGCAGACGAATGGAGAGAAGCAAAGCAAGATGATGGTGGATTACATGACCAGTGATCTCAAGAACAGTTTCTTTGATGTGAAGATAGTTTCTGATTTTGCTGGAATCGGTCGTTTCGTGACTGGCTTTCGTCTCTGAGATGTACTTATTGAGCTACCTAATGTATTATGGATTTGTGAAATTTATTTATTTCCTCAAAATCATGAACTGAGGTTAACTGAAGAATCTGGTTTGTTTGGTCAATATCAAGATGCAAAGAGTACAAAAATAACAGCTTTTGAAATGTTAGTAGTATCATTTAATGGGCCAAGCTCATAATTGTTTAAATAAGCTTGTTGAGGTGGCCCATTTATGCTTTATATATAAGTTCATCGCTCAGCTTGCTGAATTAGGTTTTTAGAAGAATCGATTTCACGTAAGCTCCCGCCGCCTCCTTCTACAGGTTCGTTCATTGCTCCGTAACGTCTTCGTTTTTGCAGCGCCTCTTTCGATCTTGAATCTTTCTTAGTGTCACTTACATGTTCGTAGAAGCTTTGTTTGATGTTTTTTTTCCTGTTGTTCTTTCTGGACTAGTAGAACACTTTCTCGACTTAGTGAAGGCACAATAGAGCAAGATCTGTGGTGCGAGAACAATAGTTAGTGATTTTGATCTTAATACGCTGCGTTTGTGTGAATGCAGAATGGATTCTCAAATCAAGCACGCCGTGGTGGTGAAGGTGATGGGAAGAACTGGTTCTCGTGGACAGGTGACTCAGGTTAGAGTCAAGTTCACAGATTCAGACCGTTTTATTATGAGGAATGTGAAAGGACCGGTGAGAGAAGGAGACATCCTAACTCTTCTCGAGTCCGAGAGAGAAGCCAGAAGACTCCGTTGATTCATCATTTCTCTAAGTGTTTACATTTGATGCCCTCTATGTTTCTTGATCTTATGCTTGTTTTTTGTCTAAGAAATACTCTTTTTTAATTACTTTGTCTTTTGCTAAGACAATTTTTGGATCTAGAAATGAATCTTTTTTATCATCTATGGTATATGATCACTGTATATACTAAAATTAACCTTTCTGATTTCAGTATCTGGTTGGTATTGTTTAAACTTTAAATAGACATATGGAGAGATCTTGTTAAACTGTGTTTTGATCAAGAAACTCATTATCTATTAAATAATTGAGATCAAGCTTGGAGGCTTTACATATTTTCTCTCTTTATCACACTTGGAACCCGAGCAACAAGTGGTTAAGGAATAAGGATCAATCATTCACAAATGTACAAGTGTTACTGAAATTTATATTCTGAAACACAAAATAAAGACATGGCCTATAGTCTAACCCCACTGGACTAAGAAGTGTGGGCTCAGCAGCCCATTCAGTCTTTTTAAAATGAATATAACACGGCAGGCCTATCTGACAGCAGCTCGAGACTACTATCATTCATAACGACATGGCATATGGTCTACTAACCACATTGGACTAAATAGTATGGGCTTTGTAATATGTTAAGGACCGCAGCCCATTAAGCTTTTAAAAAATATAACGCGGCAGGCCTATCTTACATCTCAGAATGACCAATTTAACCCTCAACGTGAATCTTGTTCCTTTCGTTTTCTTCTCCATCCCAATCATCTCTCTCGTTGATCTATTTGACAACAAAGGAAACGTCGCAACCAACACAGAGAGAGAATCCTTCCTCCTGGTTAGTCGATTCTCGATTATTTGATTTTTCCACATCGTTATCGTTAGGGCTTTTTCATGCTCAGCTTCGATTTGAATTTTTGATTGTTTGATTCTATCTGATTCGCCGTCGTTCTTTTTGTGTGTGATCTCGTATCATTATCTATATCGCATTGTGTAGATCTGACTAACTCGCATCACATGGTTGATTTTTTTTAAAAATTTCAATCTGGAAAAAAAATTGAGTTAGATTGTTTGAGTGGCGTTGAGGAGACGATCACAATGTCAAGCGTAGAGGATGTGAAAGAGCAAGGGAACCTCAACAATGACGAAGAAAAGTCAATGCCATCATCACAACAAGAGGTTTCCATCATAATCATACAAATTAATAATAGTAATAATTGATGTAACACTTTCTCTTTGAAATTGCATTTGTGGTGGTGGTAGGAGGCTGCTGTAAAGAACAAGTATGGAGGTCTCATGCCTAAGAAACCACCTCTCATTTCCAAGGTATGTTTAATTATTTTATTCACCTCTATGGAGATTTTGTGTGTGTGTTTCTGAGATGTGTTGTTTTTGTTTTTATCAGGATCATGAACGAGCATACTTTGACTCAGCTGATTGGGCTCTTGGAAAGGTTACAAACTATCAATACTTTGATTCCTTAGTCTCGTTCTTTCTTTCTTGTTAACAAATATCAGTGTTTTAAAAATTAGTCTAGGCGGCAAATCAGACCTGAACTAAATGATTCATGTTAAAAAAAATTAGTCTGGACGTTCAAAAATGGATCTAGACGTTTGACTAATCAGTAATCCCATATCAAGCGTCTAACTAACTCTTAGCGATTTCTTTAACATTGTCAAATATTAAAGATTCTTTATTGTTTTGCAACTCTCATGGTTGATGTTTTAAAAACAGCAAGGTGTTGCTAAGCCAAAGGGACCCTTAGAAGCTCTTCGTCCCAAGTTACAGGTAAATGAGATTCACCCACTTTTCAGCTGTTTTTCTTTCTTTCTGCGGTTTTGTTTCTAAATCTTCATATCTTGTCACACCAATCCTACAGCCAACACAGCAGCAGACGCGTTACAGGAAGTCTCCATGTGCTCCATCTGGTGAAGGTAAATTTTTCTTCTTCTTTTCTATTCATATTCAAAAGCAATTTAAGGACTTACTAATCCATCTCTTTGCTCTGATATTATTACAGATGGGGGAGCTGCTCAGGGCGAATAGAGAACGCGCGAGAGAGATGGAAGGTCTTATGTAAGAACTTTGTTATAATCCTGGATATTGTCTGCCCATTTGAAACAACAACAGATATGTTTTTCAATAAATTTTTAACTTTGATTGCATAGCGTCTCCAAGTTCCAGACATTATTACATGTTTAGCCTTTCTGTATGGAACTCCGGTTATACCTTAATAATGTTTGTGAGAAACCTTACGCGAAAGATGCAGCTTAACTTTCATCGGTTTGAGTAACATTCACATATTCTGTAAGGTAAAACTGATGCTAATGATGCAATGACATTGGAGTCATAAGGCGAAGTAGCAGACTTCTTCTACTCGTTCTCATTTTGAAAACTCTAAATATGCTAGAGGTGTCTATATTAGTAGAATATCTCAAGCAGATGATTTTCATAGATATACATAGTGTTAAAGCAAATGCAATATGTAGTTAGAAAAATTGTGAAATTTATCCAATCATAGACATTAACTTATGTAAATGATTTACATTTGCTAGTTTTAGTAAAAGGAACTAAATAAAAGAAAATCATTATTATTGCTACATTACAGATTTCTTTTAAAATAAAAATAAAAATAATAGTTGATACATATTTATTTGACCCCAAAAAAAAGTTGACATATCATTTAGATATTTTTGGGTAGAACTTAACATAGCATGCATGATTTGAAATCGGAATAGGACTAAATCAAAATAAGTATAATTGGCCCTCGAACACACAAAGTCAGCTATTTCTTCAACTTTGTTGATAGGCATAGATTGGCTGAATTTAACACAAACATACGTTCGCAGATGATAATAGAAACACCAAGTTAAATTTTAAAATATTGATACGTGCATATATACAGTGGCGAATCTAGGAATAGTTTTTATCCGGGGCATAATTATAAAACATTAGTAATACATTTACAAATTCAAATTTTTAATAGGGACATTACTAAAATTCTATACAAAATTACACTAACTTAAAATAATCATGGTGGGCAGATGCCCCACCCACTCACCACATAGCTTCGCCCCTGCACATATATATATATATACATACAGAAGATATTGTGTGTTCATTGGAACTTCAAATACATGACATCAAAAAAGCGAAAAGAGAGAAGCCGGAAGATTAGGTTGGGTATGGAAGTCGGAGATAGTTTAAACCGGAATATACTTCCAAAACTATCTCACTAATTGCCGGATTCCACATTCGGTGTCCCACGACTTATCGTGTGGTGATGTCTTAATCTGCTCAAAAGTCAGCTTCCTATAAACATCATCACTATTCTTTAATTTATTATTGTATTTATCTTCTATACATGTATTTTGGTAAAACTTGATGGCCACCCTTAAGGCCAACTTATTCAGAAAGACATATATATATATCACTTTATACTGATTTTTCCTTTTTTTTTAAACATATAAAGTTTGCATTCAAACATTTTAAAAGATAATTATAATCAGTTTAAGATGTAAATAAAAACGTAGTTCAATAAAGAGATGCAAACACAAACGTCAAACAATAATCAATAGTTTGAAATAATCGTGGTCATGGCCTCGATCTTGTTTCTTTGGGTTATTTTTTTGGTTTCTTTGGTTGGCAAACAATATAATCGATGACCTAATAAAAGATCAGGATTCAGAGGAAATATAAAAATAAGGCGCATATATATATATATTACATGAATCTCTCTTTTAGTTATAAATTAGAATAGTTTTCAATAGCTAACTATTAATATAAATATTGAGATATATTTTAGGATATGGCTAAAAAATTTTTTTGTCATAAAAATAGTTTTAAAGAAAAAAATGATCAAAATATATTTTATTAAAAGATGTAAATATATATTTATATTCATTTGATTAACTAATATAGACTTTTGGGTTTAGAATTATGAACTAAACTTTTGGAGGTGAAATTTAAAATTTTTAAAAAAATATATTATAATTTTTAAAATAAAAAAGCTATTTCGGTCAATTTTTTTGAAGTATATATTTGTAAGAAACTTTAAAAAAAGATTATTTGAGAAGATTATCAAAAAAAAATAACTGATGAATGTCATGCGTTATTTCATTTCTTTTTGCTACTACATTAAATAAATAAAATGTTAACCTTAGATTGTTTTCTATTGGACTCCACTTGGTTGGAGACCATTCCACTTTGTTATGAAATATGGTGTTCCGTTCTAATCCTCTAATTGATATCCCCAAACTGTTGACAAAAAAATATATCCACAACTAAAAAAAGGACGAATCTTAATTGATGCCCACTTCGTCCTTATTTCTAATTATACCTAGTTTTTCTAACTATAAATTAGACTTAATAAATTCAAAACTCATACGTAAAATTTCAATTAGATGGGCCCGAAGCGGAAATCTGAAATTTTAAGGTCATTAGTGGTTCGTTCCGTTCCTCACGAATAATCAATTTTTTAATTCGATTCGATATGTAATCTTTCAGATATTTGATATTACAAATATCTGGAAAAATCAGTAGTTTTACTGGATATCTGATTCGATCCAGAAAAAAATCATTTTTGAATAATATTTAAATAATAGTATTTCAATACATTTTTTTTTATAAAAACTACATACTTTTAAAAATGTAATAACCAAATAATTAATTTAGTGAATACAAATACTAGAAAAAATTATATAGACATATAAAATTATATAGACATATAAAATTATATTTTTTATATGCATGTACATAAATATATATATTGATACCAGATCAGATATCCGTTTTTTATTTATGATTCACTCTCACAGATATTGAATTATAGTATTTCATTTAATTCATAAAGTTACGGATATCTAAATTTTTTGGATCGAATCAAAATGAATACCTGATCGAATCAAGATTTACGGATATTTTGTCGACCCCAAATTTCGATCACTACATATTCAATCAATCAAGTTCACTGAATGATCACAGAGAACAAATCCAAAAACAAATGCTTTTAAAGTCAACAAGCAGACCAGCTCATACCGCATTGGCCAAAAACAGCACGCGCTTTTGAATACTTCACAAACCACGTCGTTTTATCTAATCCCTACAAAAACACTAGCAAACACTTTAGCCGGTTTGGTTGACTCCCACGTCATTCATTGACTTGTCAAACCCTTCTATAAATAGTACTCTAAAATGAACTAACTCTACTCACTCAAAACTTTAAAAAACACTTGATCTCTAAAATATAAAATGAATTTTGTTAGATCATTGTGCGTTTTCATTACCTTCCTAAGTTGTCTAGTCATCTCGGTCCATGGCCAAGCTGCCGCGAGGCCCGGTCGTGGTTCTGGCACGAGGATAGGGTTTTACTCAACCACATGTCCTAATGCCGAAACCATTGTCCGAAACGCCGTGACTGCTGGACTCAGGTCTGACCCTAGAATCGCACCCGGAATACTAAGAATGCATTTCCACGACTGTTTCGTCCAAGGCTGTGAGGGTTCTGTACTTATATCGGGAACTAACACCGAGAAAACAGCCGTTCCGAACCTCAGCATCCGTGGATTTGATGTCATAGACAACGCCAAAACGCAGCTCGAAGCTGCGTGCCCTGGGGTCGTCTCTTGTGCTGATATTTTGGCTTTAGCCGCTCGTGACTCTGTGGTCCTTGTAAGTTTTAATTAATTACTAACGTTGCATGCATGCTTTAATATTATTTTATTTGTGACTTGTAAGTAACGCTTTTTTACGTGCATGGATTAATTAATTTTCATGCAGACAAGAGGAACAAGTTGGCCCGTACCAACCGGACGTAGAGATGGTCGAGTTTCTTTGGCTTCGGACACTAACAATCTCCCTGGTCCCGGTGATTCTGTCGCCGTTCAACAACGGAAGTTCTCCGATTTGGGACTCAATACCCGCGAACTCGTCGTCCTCGTTGGTCAGTAGTTTCAGCAATGTTTTGCTATGTTCCGGACAGGCCTGAGTAGTTTACATTTTTCACAATCCAAGACCTATAAATTAGCTAAAGTTAACGTAAACTCGTTATTGTGTTCGTTGAACACTTCATTTTATTCTATCAGAATCGCAACTACTCGACTCCAAAAAATTTGCATATAAATTTTCTCCTAAACATATAGACCTTATTCAAAATGGAGGAAAATTTTATTTGAGAATTTTAATAACAACATATAGTAAATCAGTTGTATAATTTTAACAGGAGGACACACGATCGGAACAGCGGGATGCGCTGTATTCAGGAACAGGCTATTCAACAGCACCACAGGCCCTGCGGATCCAACCATTGACCCGACGTTTTTGGCGCAGCTTCAGAGACAATGTCCCCAAAACGGTGATGCCAGCGTACGCGTTGATCTCGACACCGGAAGTGGAACCACTTTTGACACATCCTATTTCAACAACCTAAGCCGAGGCCGTGGAGTCCTCCAATCCGATCAGGTCCTCTGGACCGACCCAGCAACTAGACCCATTGTGCAACAGTTGATGAGTCCTAGAAGCACCTTCAACGCTGAGTTTGCCAGGGCAATGGTCAAGATGAGTAATATTGGTGTACTTACTGGGGCTAGTGGGGAGATTCGTAGGGTTTGCTCCGCGTTTAACTAATTAAATGATGAATTAAAACAGTGGTTAGTCGTGAATAAAGTTTCATGGCTGGCCAATTACTTGTGTTTGAGTGTGATTTTAGTTTCAATAATAAATAAACCAATAGAAAAAAAGACATAAGAAAACCCCAAAAGTGGGTTGATGAAAAAAATGTATCTATAAGGTGTTTGTATTCGATGTCTTTTGGTTTTACTTGGTGGAAATAATATATAAAATGTCATTTCTTCACAAATAATTGCATGACTCGTGATGAGTTTGGTTACTATTTTGTCTTCTTATATTTTATAATTTACGTTAACCATGAGTAGACTTCCGAATGTAATGTTCATGTACCACAATAATGATTTAAAACTGAGGCTAAATACCTAAACATAAAAATGAGATTTAACTAACCTAAATTATTTACAAAGCATAATATATATGGAATAGAGTTAACATATAAGAATTGAAACCAAAAGCGTACGAAACTTATTTTATTAAATTGTTTATGCATGTTCTTACATATTCTGAAAGATGTAAAAAGGTGAAGAAAAATAAAAGAGACGAATTAAACAGAAATTTAGACTACTACATATCATTAAGAAACTGAAGTTTTTAGTTTCGGCTAATAGTTGATTCTTAACTTTTCTTAATTTTTACATAAAAAAAATAAGAACCAACTCTTAACGGAAAAGTGTAAAAAACAAAGCAGAAAAAAAAATTAAGAACTTCAGTTAAGAAACTAAGGTTAATCATATCGAAGGTCATCGCAACTGATGTATATTTCAGAATGATGGGTTCTTATCTTTTTAATGCTCATAAAAAGTATTACTTACTATCAAATATTATTCATTTCGTTGTTTAAGTTCATGCGAGTATGTCACAAAAGTTCGTTTATTTTAAATCTCGATTTACAACTAGCTAGTCGCACGATGAATTGCACAAAATCAAAACGGATAACAACTTACTGCCTAATCTGACTATCAGTTCTTGGATAACAAAACAAACAATAACTTACAATTAGCGATTGGTTGCAGGTCACTCTCTGAGACATGCAAACGAATATGCTGATCCAAACTCAGTTATGTATAATATGTTATTGGGGAAAAAAATCAACTATAAAAAAATCTGGTCAAATATTCACGTCTCTTATAAATTTGGAAAACATGTTAGCCATTTTGTCCCGATCTCTATGATTTTACATTACAAATATTCGCGAAAGTTACAAATCTAGTTGCATAAAATATCATTACATTCATGACGGTGCACATAAAAAACTCGTGTATAATTTCAAAGGATTCTTTACCTCAAAGAAAAAAAACTCTCCTGTACCTCGTTCTCAAAAAAAAAAAAACTCTCATGCACCAGTTTTGTTAAGGAAAACAGATTAGTTGATTGGCCAACCAATTAATCAAGGATTTCTATTTGAGTAATGTATAGTTGATAAAATAAATAATATTTGCTTTGCTGACAAAAGAAGTTTAACTTTATGACTGAATTTACAAATGTAAATAATAAAGCATAATAAGCCAATGCAGCAACAACAAACAAAAGAGACACAAAGGATTATATTAAACCATGTAATTAAGTTTATCTTCATCCTATTCTCTGACATTTCCTTCCAATGCAACTATTTCAATAAAGTATGGCAGTCCTATATAGGCTACTATAGTTAATTAATATGGTACATGTACGTGTATTAGGTTTGACTGTATTATTAAGTGAATGCATTAGCTGTATTGATTTAGACCGAGCAAGTATTTCTTTTAACACTTCGAATAATTTATTAGATTTTAAACTGAATTCTTCTTCAGTATTATAGTTTCTTTTTTGTTTAAATGTTAAGATTCACGATTATAGTTAATTCACTATATACATACGCCTGAAATTGCATATGACTGTAATTAGTGTAGATTTTAATGCAGACATGTAAAGCTAAAGAAAAACTGTAAGATGACATGGTTCACGCGTCTTGTCAATATTTTGTTTCGAACCCAAAACTTCCAAAACATCTCGACTCTCGAGTAGATGACAGCATCCGTGTAAAAGGTCTATTATTTCAACGATTCCATTTATATTCTATCATTTTATGTTTTATATAATAAAATAGAATGCCCCAATCCAATTGAGTCATTGATTCTATCAAAGTTTAATACACCACCACCACTAAAATACTGATATTTTGATTATTTGTATCAATTCTTTTGTCATCTAAAATATTATTGATCAACTTAAAATATTAAGGTAAAATACAGCAACAGGCAAAAATGAAATATTTCTGAGTTTTTTTTTTGATATCCGGTTTTAAAATAATACTTTATATAAAATAAAGTTTGAATTTATGATATAAGAAAACCACCTTTGCATAAACTACCAATTTTTGAAAAAAAAAGTAATTACTAGAGAATTTGGCAAAAAACGCCTTATTCATACGCTCCTATTTTAAATTATACATCTTCAAATACAACTAATACTTTAATCAATGAAGTAATACTTTAACTAGATTATGAATTGTAAGAGCTAAAGAATCGAGCTAAAAGTCCCATGCATAATATTCTTAAATTATGAGTATATAGATATATATATCAAGACAACTATACAAAATATATGTATGATATTAACTCATTTAGTCTTGTTCAAACACAGATCGTTGAACTAGATATTTGTTTGTTAAGGACATATAAACATGTACACAAGTGATTTGTATTAGTGATGTTATTGCTTATGATCTCCATAGTGTATATTCAGTTAGAAGAAATAATTTAGAAAGCCATGTATGCATAATTATATTTTCGATTTACTAGTTTCATATGTTGCCACGTTCATGAATAAAACTAATTCACTGACCACTCTTTTGCCGAGGTTCAACAAATACTAATGTTTTCCCAGAGTTACCTATATAAAGCCATTGGCCCCAAAAAAACTAGGGGAAAATAAAAAAAAATATGAAAAGCACAAATCTAAATTAAGGTAGTTAGGTACACACAGGGACCTTTTTCATACTTTTTTCATCTATGAAATTCATTCAAGAAGTCAATTGTACAATGAAGAACAAAGACATAATAAAACACAAAGATAACCAAAGATCAATAAATACCTACACGGCTACACTAGAGGTACAAATTGCCTGGTGATGATCAATGAAATACCAATCGAGTCTTGATCTGAATCCTTTAAAACCACTAAAGTGTTCTCCGCACAATTTGAACAAAGACGACAGTCTTCAGCCACATAAGACGATGATTCAAGAAAACAAGCTTGGTCTTCACAATAAAAGATACAAAACAATTTTGTTTGTTCAAAAAAAAAAAATCTGTAATACAATATCGGTAAAACGTAGCTCCAATTAGTTAATATGTACGTAGCCCGGTGTAAAACACAACATATCAAAAGTAGCAATCCACCTTGTATTTACAAATATATATATATATATATATATATATATATATATATATATATATATATATATATATATATATATGAATCATAATAACGTAGTAATCCACATTGTATTCAAACTTTATAACACAACATATCAAACTAATACGGCAAGTGTTACTAATTTTAACCCCCGCTTCGTTCTCCTAGCCACAACTTCAACCGCAACCACAAGGCGAAACACGTTCCTCCTAACACCACGGGTCGGGTATTAAGGTAGTGCATGCTGGAACGTAGAATCAATAGTGCGGTCCGTGGTCCAGTGTAACTATTTCACAAATCCAGCCAATGCTCCGAGTATTTTGCGTATGCATTTTCAAGATTGTTACGTGACTTACGTCCGTGGCTGCGAGGGTTCCATTCTCCTCGAGGGACCTAACTCTGAGAGAATGGCGATCCCGAATCAATCTTTGAGAGGGTTTAACGTCATCGAAGAAGCCAAGACTCAGCTTGAGATTGCTTGTCCTCTAACAGTCTCTTGTGCTGATATTCTCGCACTAGCTGCTCGTGACTTTGTCGTTCTGGTATTATTAACCTAAATTTTATTATCTATTAATTATAACTTTATGTAATATAATGAAATATGATATACACGTATAGATGGTCGCAGACCGGTGGACTCTAAATCACATAGAGGGTTTGTGTATAAACAGGTGGACACACGATAGGAACGGTCGGGTGTGGTGTGTTTAGGAACAGGTTCTTCAACTACAACAACACAGGAAGTCCTGACCCAACCATCAACCCAAGTTTCGTCCCTCAGATAATCAGATCCAATCTCAATGTCCTCTCAACGGCAACGCCAAGAGCCGGTTTTAAGACATCTGTGGCTAGAAGCAAATTAAAAAGAAATGGCTATTTTTTAGGGGTTTTGAACCTTGATTAAACGAAGAAAGAATATAACTTTTAGATTTTACTACTAGACTAAAGAAAAATTTAAAAAAATTGTAGCTAAAAATATCTTTATAATAAAAAGGCTGGAAGCGACTGCTTCTTTGGCTTGGCCCAAGGGCCGGCTCTAGCAACGCCGCTACTCGTGTCGCGCTGGACATGGGAAGTGAAGGCCAGTTCGATAGTTCGTACCTTTACCTTAACAACTTGAGGTTTGGTCGATATGTCCTTGAATCTAATCAGGTCCTATGGAATGATCCCGAGCCTCGGCCCATCGTGGAACGGTTGTTAGGACTACGGTTTCCGTTTCTGATGTTCGGACCCGAGTTTGCTAGGTCCATGTATAAGATGAGTCTAACTGATGTCAAGACGGGTTTGGATGGGGAGATTCGTAGGGTTCGTTCTGCGTTCAATTGATAAAATATAAAAGTAACCATTACAATAAATGTAATAAAAGTAAAAATAAAATATGGAGATTATAAAGTTCAATAGACTCTCCATCTTTCAAGGATAACTAACAAATAATGGGGTAAGCGTTTTCTAGGATGATTATACGTGTTTAATTACGTCGATGCATGATTATGAGGAAATAATTGTTATAGAATAAAACTAAGCAATGTGTAATAATTCTCTTTGCTTGTTCATGTATATTAAAGTTGAAACACGAATTTTAGAATATCATTCTCTTTTAAAAAAATAAAATAGATTTCTGTTTATTTAAAATAAAAAAGGAGTTGAATATGACTTTTAAAAAGATAATAAAAATATGTGAAAGTCAATAGAAATATAAGGAATCAGTTTGAATTCACTGTGCGAAAATGAATCTAATCATTAGTGAAAATGATTAATGGAATAATAATAACATAGTGGTTGACTTTGATAATAAAGAAAAAAGCGAGTCAATGATATCATGGCATCGCAGTTGTCTCTTGGTGGTTTCACTAAACAAGACATCTCTTGGCGACTAAAGGTTGTATATGCTTTTCTCTATTCTACCGACTAATATAAGAGGAACTCTTTTTTTTCTTGAACACATAATGAGTTTCTCAAAAAATACTATATTAATATAATTTTAGAAAATAATTAGATTTTTATTTAATTTCAAAAGTAAGCCATTTAAAACTGACATATAGTCAAATGAATATTAGGAAAGTGCTAATTTAAGAACATGTATTTTATCTCTCTCTTCCTTTTTCTATATTTTGATTTGTTTATCTTGAGATACTTAGTGTCATGATTAATGGGAGCTCTTAGACCATCATTATCGGTGGGTCTTTAGATGGGTTTTTTAAAAAAAAGTTATGTGGGCCCTACATTATTTATAAAAACCGGTGATAAAAATCACCAAAGAAGAAACGATCCCTAAGAGATTTTTGTCATGTGCGCGGGCCCCACGCACACGTGGCGGCCCGCGATTGGTTACTTTTTAATTTTTTTTTCAGACAAAAAAAAAACAAAAAAAAAAAGTTAAGAAACTCTAAACCTAATCTAGGGATAATCATGTTCTTAAGAGGGGCTTTTGCACTGTTCGTGGACCCCACTGACATGTGGGGTCAATGAACAGTGCAAGAACCGTTTTTTAAAACTCCTAAATAAGAACCGTTTTTGGAGGGTTTCTTAAACTGTTTGCGGGCTCCACTGCCACGTGGCGATCCATAATTGGTTCGTTTTTTAATTTTTTTTAAAAAAAAAAAAGAAAAAAAAAAAGAAAAATATGAACCCCTACTAGGGGTTCCCGGATAATCATGCTCTTAAGTGAAATCTTTGTGTGGAGAACTCCCAAACCTTTTTTGTTGTTAACTATGAGGAGTTTGGGCATTGAACACTAGTCTCTCCCATGGACTGCAACTAGCATTTGATGATTCCATTAATAGCCTAAATCATCTTTTCCACCGAGTTTCGAACAAGAAGTACAACAACATCAATACATGCTTTTAAATCAATTGGTGTACCACGTCTGGTGGTGTGCTCTAACATCTTTTCCGATTAATATATTCATACGCTTATCATAGTTACAAAGAGCTTGTTTATCATTAATCTATAAAAATAAGAATTTATCTATAAATTTAAATTTATTGTCACACAAAAATCTATATGTTCATAATATAGTCGTATGATTTGTATAAAATATATGATTCAGAATACATTCAAGAGAGAAATAAGTGTTGAACTTATGAATGTAATAAAAAAGTCGACTATACAACTTTGCATACTTCGTCAAAAGGATAATGAAATGGGAGAGCAAGATAATGATGTTTAATGGGCATAGACTTGGTCCTTTTCAATATACTGGCCAGTCTCATCACATTTTCGAAATGTATTTTAGTGAGATTTTTTTTTTTTGATTATTATATTTAACAAATGCAGAGTTCCGTAGAAAGTCCAAATGCAGTTAGTTTGTTTTATTTAACAACATTGATATATCGACCGACATTTTCATATTCAATTTAAGTTGTTTTATTACGTTTTAGAGAAATAAAATGTAGTATGCAGCTATGATCAAGAAAAAACATTCAAGACCACAATTTCGATTAAAAAAAATTGTACAAATTTCATACAAGTTGTTATTTAACGGTCACACACGTTTTTTCGTCATCAGGAAAAAATAATTTTGTCATCAGAAAATTTACACGTAAGCAAACCAGCTGTCAGAATAATATAATGATAGTATTCGTTTAATTATTTTAATTCAGGGAAGTGATTAACTACTGATTCAAGTCATCATTACCCATATTGTCTTTGTTTTGTAGCCTTCCCCATGCACAAACCTCCTCCAATAAGTTGAAAGATTCCATGGCGGTGAATACTTTTAGATTTTAAATTCTTCACATAACTCTTAATAGTATTACTAATCCAAAACAATAGAGAGAAGTTACCTACTAGTAGCTAAAATTATTATAACATATAAATTAATCATTTTAAAAAGTCAACTATGCCCTGTACAATTTCATTATCCTTGCCAATAGAAATGTTCTGACCAAAAGAAATATTATACGTACACCCATAAGATCGGATTATAGGTAGTATGATTTTATCAAACTTTTGATTATATTATATCAATCAATTACAACTTAAAACGAAGATAGCTTCGATCACAAGGATACGGAAACAATGAAATATGCATAATACATACATATATGTTCAATGGACCGATTTTGTCAAAAACCATAATGCAACTAATTATTATTTCATATATCAACTTACAATAATATAACTCCCATAAATTTCGGCGACGTGTGCCGAACTTGCTCGTTACAATTTTTATTCCCAAGACTTTTTTAGCCTATATATACAAACCATTTAACACCAAACTCAAAACACACAACAAACAATAACAAAGCTCAAATACTTTCTTATACAGTTCAAAAAAAAAATACAAAAATGGGCCGTGGTCACAATTTACTAATCGTTCTAGTAACGTTTTTAGTGTTGGTTGCAGCTGTAACTGCACAAGGAAATCGTGGTTCGAACCGTAGAGGTGGTGGTCGAGGTGGTGGTCAAAGACCGCGTGTTGGGTTTTATGGGAACAGATGCCGAAACGTAGAGTCCATTGTGGCATCGGTGGTTCGAGCACATGTCCGGTCCAACCCGGCTAATGCACCGGGGATTTTGCGTATGCATTTTCATGATTGCTTTGTTCGTGGCTGCGATGGCTCAGTTCTCCTTGCTGGTAACACCAGCGAGAGAACCGCCGTTCCGAACCGTTCATTGAGAGGGTTTGAAGCTATTGAAGAGGCTAAGCTAGGCTTGAGGCTGTGTGTCCTAGAACTGTTTCTTGCGCTGATATTCTCACCCTTGCTGCACGCGAAGCCGTTGTTCTGGTAACACATTTATATATTATTTATTTTGTTTAAATCGTTACATGCACGTATAAACATATATAGTATCTAATGTATTATATGTGTAACTGAATGTAGACCGGTGGACAAGAATGGCGAGTGCCACTGGGACGTCTGGACGGCCGAATCTCGCAAGCCTCGGACGTGAACTTACCTGGACCATTCGACCCCGTGGACAAGCAGAAGCAAGACTTCGCTGCTAAAACTCTCAACACAATAGACCTCGTAACTCTTGTCGGTATGTTTTCATTACATTCAGGGAGTATTAAAACATTCAGTACTATCTAATAATGCTAATATTACAAGTTTTGGTTTGAGTATAGGCGGACACACAATAGGAACTGCTGGTTGTGGTTTGGTAAGAGGCAGGTTCTTCAATTTCAACGGTACAGGACAACCCGACCCATCGATCGATCCGAGGTTCGTACCATTGGTTCAGGCTCGATGCCCTCAAAACGGAGACGCATCAGCCCGAGTCGACCTAGACGCTGGTAGTGTTGGCAGGTTTGACACATCGTTCCTAAGGAACGTGAGGTCAAGCCGTGTGGTTCTTCAATCTGATTTAGTCTTATGGAGTGACCCCGAGACTCGAGCCATCATAGAACGGTTATTAGGCTTACGCCGACCATTCTTAAGGTTTGGAACAGAGTTCGGGAAGTCGATGGTCAAGATGAGTCTTATAGATGTTAAGACAGGATCAGATGGGGAGATTCGTAGGGTTTGCTCTGCGATCAACTGATCAAGAATATGAAAGCACAACAGTGTGGTTTGGTTTTAATTTATGGTTTGCGCGGTTAATCAATAATCAGTTATTTTATACAACAAGTTTGCTATATCATCTCGTGGTTTGATTGTTACATTATGAATATTCAAGTGTAAGATTAATGTACTTGTAACATGAATGTATTATTCTATAAGATTTTCATTTGTTTCTTTGCTCGAGTACGGAAGGTATTTGCATGAACGAACTATTTAAAGAAGAAAATGTTTGATTACGTTAGATGAATGGAAACTAATCTCAGTAATGATTATCGGTTCGTAATTAAAGAATTTATAAGTTAAACACTAGTTTAGATCTGGATTTTTCAAAACATTCGACGATTATATATTATATGGTTCGGTCAATGCATGGATTCGATAAGTTAGACTTTTTGATGGATTCCAGCGAAGTTGTAATCACTAGTGAAAACCATCTTTCAAAAAAAGAAGAAGTTGTAATCACTAATCATGATCCAGGGTTTATTTGTATCTTAAGTACTTAGTTAGAAAACGACTTTGTTAGAGTAGAAAACCTTTTCTAAGTAGCGTTTTTTATTAAAAAAAAAATTCCAATTTAGTGGTCACATGATTTTTTATCTTGTTATTGTAGTGTACAACAAAATACACATGTAATTAGATATATCCTCAAACGGGAACCGATTAAATTCGGAAACTACAGAGGACGATGATTCATAATTTTAGATTTAAAGATTGTTGAAACTGAAGCTCCTAAAATACTACTCCATCTTTTTCAATATTATTTGATGTTTAAAGATTTTTTTTGGTTGCAAATAATCGATATTCTCGTTATTTTTTTATAGAAGTTTAATATTATTTAAAATTTGTAGTCAAATATATAATATTATATTATTTTATTGGTTAAATTAATTTTATAATAATTTCAAATAATCAAAATAATTATATAAATACTACACAATTATATATATATTTACATTTTTAATCTACGCATAAACTTTTAAAATAAATTAACATGAAATAGAGGTAGTAAGTGTTTAAAATGTGAAGCTCTTAAACTTAGTATAATTAGAATTAACCTCTTTCACTTTTTGAAATGTTTTTAATCGAAATATTCTAAAATGTAAAAATTGAATTATGCAAATCAGCAGAGAAAAAATATATAAAAATTCAGTAAAATAGTGCAAAAAATACTCTATTTCATATAAAGATTCAGATGGTACCGTCAAACATAAATATTCAGACAGTAAAATCATCTTTAATATTTTTTATATTTTGTAATAGCATAATTATCAAATATAAAAAAACTGCGATAAACCATCTTTTGATCGATCATATAAATGATCAAAGACCATTTTAAATATTTTTGTTGTTTCTAATGTACAATTGTATTATCTCATATGTATTCAGCTCAGATTTTTTTTATTAAATATATTTATCTGATTCAAGCAATTTTTAACGCTCATAGAAAGTTTCTATTAGAAACCAACAAATTTGCTATGGGCCTTATGGCATCTTTAAATTATGGGCTTTTTACGCTTTTAGGAATTCACTAGTCATTGGGCTTTTCTCAATTTAAGTTCATATCTTTTAAGGATTTGGTAACGAATCAGAGAAACATGGCGAGAAAACTGTTAATCTGTTATATTCTGCAAAAAGGCCGTCAATATAACACACAAAATATAACGATGACGAAACCAAGAAGAACATAAAATATGATGAAAGGAATCAAACTAAGTTTATTACCAGAAGAGAGTTTGAGTTAAGATCAATACAAGTTCCTCAACCAAACACAAACTTTCTCTAATCAAAACCAAATCCATCCTCAAACAACTCAACAATGTAAACCCACAAAGATTCAACTATACATAACCCTACACAAACCAAACCAAACCTCTCACTTTGATGACAGAAGAATCTCAGGCTTCTTCGACTTGCTTGGAGTGTTAACATTTGAGGAGGAGCCATTAACAATCTCTCCAGATGCAGTCTTTGCATCCCTCCGCGCGCTTGCATCGAGGTTAACTAGACTCCGAGTAGCTAGTATCGCCTGTGGATTCAGATCATGAGAAGCTCTTGCGTACAATGACCTCACCGCATTGGAAGCTGCGTCTTTGACATCTTCAGTATTCAATGGACTAAGCAAGCAATGACCAAGAATCCTTAACGTTGGTTGTAAAAGCTCCCATGGAAGTGGAATCCTCACACCTCCAACGCCGCCGCCACCGCCGCCATTAGAGCTAAGCTCTTCTTCCTTCTCTCTGATAGCTAACGTCTCAAGATCCTCCTCGATTTCAATACTACGACTACGTCCACTGCTCCCATTCAAAGAGGATGAATCTGCAAAACCATTGGTTATAGCTAAGACTTTATCTTCCTCTCCATCGATCTTCTCCTTGCAATCGCAGTCTTGACCAGCCCAAGCAGCGGCAAATCTACAGAACTCGAGCTTAGACCAAGCCGGCATCTGCGAGATCTCCTTGAAGTAGCATTGCATCCCCACGCCGACAATGCCGGCGCGTTTAGTAGACTTCACCGCGATCTGAGGCTCCAGCTGCGGAGACAAGACTCCGACGGACGCGACGGGGTTCGAGTCGCGAGATTTGTCAACGCCGTTTCGCGGAGTGTGGTAGAGAGACGGCTGCGAGAGATCCGGGATGTGTACGAGTATAGGTTTCCCGGCGCGGGATTTGACCTCGGCGGCGTAGATCGCGAGAAGCACGGCTTCGAATCCGGAGAGGGAAGGATGAGACGACGAATCGGAGGAGTGGATTCTCGATAGGTAGGTCCCGGCGAGTAACGGAAGGAACGAGAGGACGACGAGGCGGAGCGGTGGATCTGACGAGAGGTAGGTTTCGTATAGCCATTGACAGAGCGGGTCGGATCCGGATCCAGACGTCGGATCGCAAAGAGAAGTCGAGATCAAGGAGTAAGCAGCGCGAGAGGAGAGTAACGATAGCGCGGGGCGATCCGAATCCGCTAGAGAGGAGATCGGGCTGACGTCACCGTCTTCTGTGGATAGGAGAGAGGAGAGAGCGAGGATCCGAGAGCGCTGCTTAGAGACTGATTCCCACCAGGAATGCATCGGATCTCGGTCGGAGACAGCAGCGGCAGTTGCGGTGGGTGTTCCGGCGGATTTGAAACGGTGAGGCGTGGAGGATGAGGTGGAAGATGACGGAGAAGGTGAGCCGCCGGGAGGTTTGACGGAGAAGTCCATGGGAATGGGGTCTGAGTTGAGACAAATGAGAAGTTTTTCGCTAGATTTTAGGAACACCGAAAATGAAGGGAGATTGAAATGACTTGTACATGATGAGGACTGATAGATGAAATTTTTTTTTATGGGGCAATTTAGAAATATGATTGAAGTTATGGGGTTGTTTATTTTATGTATTTCTTTAACGGGCCACCAAAGCTTTTAGAACTTTAAAACAGTAAGAAACTATAGGGCCAGATTACGTGGGTTCCAGCTCACGGCCCAATCATGATTATATGATTATCATTAATCTGAAATTATAAGTAATGATTATATCATTAATTTGAAATTATAAGTCTTTAGTTAGTACTCATTACAATTTAAATTCTGTAGATATTTTTAAATACTTCCTTTGTTTTTTTTTAAAATTAATCTGTTACTTCTTCCTCCTCTCTAAATCTTAATGTCTCAATTACTACTTCCTTAGTTTTAAGTTATAAATCTATTATGTAAGGACTTAAACCTTGATTTTTTGAGAAAAGTTTGAATCTTAATTTCTCAATATAAAGTGAAATTTTACAAATCTTTCCACTATAAGCTGGTTAATATCTTTATGTTATTTTGACCGACAAGCTTTAATGAATCATCATCACAAAAATGTTTTTCTTTTTTTGAAACTAGGTTTTGCTAAAATGTTGAAAAGGAAGAATTGTTCTCTCTTGACATTGATATAATTGTTCTCTTGATATTTTGATATTCTTTCGAGTGGATTGCTTTAGTTCCTAATATTATGTGATCTTTACACGTCGACCAATCACCAACCGGAATCATTTATCTGTGGGGAATAAGATTTGATGCTTTCAAGCGATGGAAGATCATCCTAGATAAAAAAACTATAGATGCATTTGTCGAGGACCTTCATCTAAAGACTAAAGAATAACACATACACATGTCATTTATTATTCCCCACCTTCCACAAATTAAATTTCCTAACAGTAACAAAAAGCTTTTCTATTTAGAGGAATCATGAAAACCAGATGTAATATTTCTCTATTTTCTATAATACTAATAATAAAAATAAATTACAATAAGTGAAGTTCAAAAGTAAAAACTAAGAAGTAAAATGTACACAGGTCGTCTCTTAGTTTGTTTTGAAAGAAATTACAAAGTTTTTGGGCTGTAGAACAAGATGAAAGCTAACAATTCCTCTCATACCCCTAAATTTCAACTTCTAATTTCTCTAGGACACATTTATTCTTTTAATTTTTTATGTCAAACGAAAAAGTATAAAATTAAAATTGAAACGTGAATATTTTTTTTTGATTTATAGAATTTGATAAAAATATTTCAACAATCAAAAATCTTTTTTCCATATTTTCACGAAAATCATCAAAAATATGATTAAAAACGATTTTAAATTTTTTTTTTTGAATTTGAAACCTATAGAATTTAAATATTTGCCCATGGGTTCACCCATCCATTGGGGGTGTTAGGGTTTAGTTTTGAACACCGGATATGATTTAATTTGGGGGTTTAGGTTTTGTTAAAAAAAAGAATTATGAAATAAGGGTATAAGAGATCGTGCGAATCCATAGGAGATTACCTCTAAAAATAGGGGTACAGGAGAAGTTGACTCGCTAACAAAAGTTCTCAAAATAGACCAAATAAATAAAGTTACAGTGTAATAAAAGCAACAAAGGTAGGAAAGATGAAAGGGCAGGTCTCTTCGTATTTTAGACCCCACCACGATCACGCATCATTATGAAATTCATGACACGTATACAAAACGTCACCGTTTTGCGCGTAACACCCAAAGCAACCGACTTTACAAAGTTGCCCTTGCCCTTCTCTTTCTCTATTTCACTCTTTTTCAGTTTCCACCACACTACTCCATTGAAACTTCTCTCTATCTCTCACATCTCACCAAGAACACACAAAGAGCAAGAGAGAGAATCAATCCACAATGGCCACTTCTTTCTCCACCGCGACGCCTTTTCTTTTCATCCTCCTCGTCATCTCCACCTCCACCGTCTCCGTTCTCGGCGCGTCTCACCACCACACGGCGGCTCCTGCTCCGGCTGTAGACTGTTCGACTCTCATACTCAACATGGCGGACTGTTTGAACTTCGTTTCAGCCGGAGGCACGGAGGCGAAACCGAAGAGTTCGTGTTGCGCAGGGCTTAAGACAGTGCTCAAGACTGACGCAGAGTGTCTTTGTGAGGCGTTTAAAAGCAGTGCTTCTTTTGGAATCACCTTGAACATGACCAAGGCTGCTACACTTCCCACCGCATGCAAGCTTCACGCTCCTTCTATTACTAACTGTGGATGTAAGATCTATTGTTTTTGTTTTCTCGGTCCTTCGATCTCTTTTGTTTCTATAGATCTATACTCTTATGCTTAATTTTTCATCGGTTTCTTAGATCCATATTTTTTAATTTATTTATGGAATTTTTATTTGATTTTTTTGTAACCATTTGAGATTCTTTCGGTTATGGAATTACAATATTTTTTTGTTTTGTTTGCAGTGTCTGCTACTCCTACTATGGCTCCAGGTATTTTTTTTTATCTTTCTCCTTTGTTTATTTTCATTATTTTTACTCTTCATTTTTTTGTTTCATGCAATGTTTTTAAATGCCAATTAAAATTATTATTTGTTCGTTTGATTTACATACTGAGACATTCTGGGTTATGTACCTCCGTCGCTAGCTCATAAGTTTGTCTGGATATAAAAGTTATCCTGTCGATTAGTTACCAACACTTGTAACCTTTTGTCTGAAAGTGGGTATGTTAATTTTGAGGTGTTTATGCGTTGGAAGCTTCTTAATTTTGAGTCAACAATGTCCAGGTCTTGCTCCAGAAGGAGCTGTTGCTGCTGGACCCGGTGCAGCTGGAACAACCTTAGCTCCGAACCCGTCTCCAGGGAACGACGGATCTTCCTTGATTCCGACCTCGTTCACCACCTTATTCACCGCTTTATTCTTCGTATTGTTCCTCTCTCGTGTGTAAAAGAGAGCCTGAGCCTTTCTCACCAGTTATAGATTTGGCTTTATGATATGCTTCTTTTTTTTTTTTTTTTTTTTTTAAGAATGAGCTTTGTGTCTTGGAGATGGGAGTTTTCTGTTCTAGACATTGTCGGGTTTCTGTAGTAGCTCTTTTAATTTATGTTATTTATTCTGTCGCGCACACTTATTTTATGCCTATCTCTAATTCCTCTTTATTTATTGAATCTCTTGAGAAAAAGACAATTTGCTGGTCGAATTAATTAATATACATTGGGTAATTGCCGAAAGCACTATCTATGGAGTATAACATAGACCTAATTTTTTTTTTATTACTCTCTTTTATCTAAGTTTACACATTAAAAAATATTTTTATTTCTCAAAATAATATTAAAATATAAATTTTAATTATAAATTTAAATATTTAAAATGTAATTAGTTATATATTTTGATAAAAAGAGAGAATTATCTAAATATGTGAAAATATTGTCTAAACAAAAGCAACTATTTAAAATATTATTTATGTCGAAATGAAATGGGTGTGTAAAAGTATATTTATAATTTTAGATTAACTAATTTAGATTTAGAGTTATAAATTAGATTTTAAAAGTGAAGTTTAAAATTGAAAAATTAAAAAAATATCTATTTTTTGGTGCAAAAATTTAAAAAATATATTTGGAAGATCTATTCTATAATTTAATGAAATAAGATTATACTTAATTAAGCGAAAATATCATTTACATATGCTTGACATGTAAAATTTTTGGAAAAATATTCGAAATTTCGTAAGACATTCTTTGCTCAAAATTTGTTTCTTTGTTAAATTTTTTATTTGAATTTTTAAAAACTTTCTTTTTGGAGGAAATGGAGGAAGTGTTAGGGTTTGGAAAGATAGCTGGATTCCCGAACTCCCTCATAGTCTTCTGAATGGTCAAGGAGCTAATCTATTTCCTGACCTAGTTGTTAAAGATCTGTTCAAGCCAAGAACAAGGGAATGGGATTGCCTGAAGGTTAGGAGTTTATTTACTAGTGAACAAGCTAATAAAATCCTATCTATAAAACCAAGTGTTGTAGGAATCCAAGATAAGATAAGGTGGATATATAACAAAAGAGGAGTCTATACAGTAAAGTCAGGATATTATCTTCAAAGATCTATTGATGCAGATTCACAAGGTACACCTCCTTCTCTTACTCCTCAAGCGCACCTTAGGAATGACCTCAGTGCCAAGTTATGGAAGATAAATGCCCCACCGAAGATTAAAATGTTCTGGTGGAGAGCCTTTCACAATGGCCTCCCGGTTGCTCAAAATCTTATAAAACGAGGATGTAAAACAGAGAGCATTTGTCAAGTTTGTGGAGATGCTGAAGAAACAATTGATCATATGCTACTTCACTGTAGAGTAGCACGAGAAATTTGGTCCCTTGCTTTAGGAGGTAACATGTCATGTTTGGATCGTAACAGCTCTATAATGGATCTTTTTCAATATTTACTACATAGAGCTCAGTTGGATATGCCCATCCATGGGTCTCTGTTTCTCGGGTGGAGAATTTGGAAGATGCGCAACAAGTTGATTTTTGATAATAAAAGAGCTCACATAACTCAAGTTATTAATGCAGCATATACGGACGCAAGGGTTTGGGAAGAAGCAATATCACAAGGACCACATACAAGACATACAAGGAATATTACTTCCCCTCAGACCATTGCTGAGATTCTACCACCAGAAGCAGAGTGTTATTGCGTTGTGGATGCCTCATGGAAGTCGCCCAATGAGAGTATTGGAATAGGGTGGTCCTTAATTAGCAAAGAAGGCACCCCAAGACTTCAAGGGAGCTCTGCAATGATTCCAGCTAAATCTCCCCTCGAAGCTGAGGCAATGGCTATGTTATCAGCGGTTCGGCAAATGCATGCTCTTTCATATCATAACGTTGCTTTCCTAGGAGACTGCTTAGAGTTGGTAAGGACCATAAATATGAATAATACTGGAAAAAAGTGGAAGGAGGAAAATGTTCCGGAAATTTATGCTATAATCCAAGACATTAGGAGCTTAGCCACTATCCATAATTCCAGTTTCATACATATACCTAGGAACTTGTTGCATATTGTCGACGGTTTAGCGAAAAGAGCTAGGATAAGTAATCAAAGTTATGTAATTTCCTGGCTCAACTATTAGCCATTGTACTCTTCATTATCTGAAATTAAATCTAAAAAGTTGACAAAAAAAAAAAAAAGATGATTTTTAAACTATAGACTCTTTATTTTCTCCACAAATTACTCCGTGTCTTTATGTGAGATTAGTTAATTAGCTTATCAGATTCAAAATTCAAAAAAATCACATGTGAGATGATTAATCAACTGTTCTGTCTGTCCATCGTGGACAGTTTCACGTTTTATTATTTTCCCACGTAAATTTTCAACTTTCGGATCGCGCGGACTTTCCAGCGCACGTTAGATCCCTTCCCTCGCCAATACAAAAATATAATAAAATAAACAAAATAAATAGCTAAATACTACGACTAAGGAACAAAATTAAAAAAAAAAAATTCAAAGTATTGCGAACAATAATTAATTTCCTCTCTCTCGTTGTCTGCCGTAGACGACGACCATATCCGCCATAAGACGACGGCGATCGGTTCTCGCCGTTTACTACTTGCTCTTCTCTGCGTTCGAACATTTCCAAGCAGACAATCTCAGAGAGAGAAGACGAAGAAGGGATTGTAAAATTGAATTAGCTGATCGCTAGGTTCCTTTTCCGTGAGATTAGTTTTGATCTCCGGCGAAACGTCCGATCGCCTCCAGTTTCCGGCGATTGGATTGAGTAAGATACGAGGAATCTCTGTTTCCTGTGGTTTCTCGCGATTAGGTTTGCTAGCCTGGGGGAAGCTTAGCATTGTAAAACCCGAGATCTCGAGGCGATTAGGTTTTTGAGTGGAGGTTTACTGATAATCTCAGGGTTTAGTTTATTTCAGAGAGAGACTCCGTTTAGGTTAAAGAATCTCCTGGATCTGGATGATTTGCGTCTGTGAGCTAGGGCTTTTTACGCTTGGCTGATCAGCAACAAAAATGTCGATGGGACGGTTTCTATCTCTGGTCAGAGGAGACTCGGCTGAGTCACCTCGTGAGATTACCACACACAGTAATCTCATCGGCGAGTCAGGTTCTAATGGTTGGCTAATTAGGTTTTTCGATTCTGCTTTCTTCTGCGAGTGGATTGCTGTTAGTTATCTCTACAAGCATCCACATGCTGGTGTTAGGGACTACTTATGCAATAGGATGTATACGCTTCCTTTATCAGGTATTGAGAGTTATCTGTTTCAGATTTGCTACATGATGGTCCACAAACCAAGCCCTTCGCTTGATAAGTTTGTGATAGATATATGTGCTAAGTCATTGAAGATTGCGCTGAAAGTGCATTGGTTTTTGTTGGCTGAGCTTGAGGATTCTGATGATAATGAAGGCATCAGCAGGATTCAGGAGAAGTGTCAAATTGCAGCTACTCTGATGGGTGAGTGGTCTCCTCTCATGCGTCCACAGAGTGAGGTTTCAACTCCTGGGAGCAAGAATCAGGTCCTAAGTAGACTTTTGTCATCAAAACAGAAGCTCTTCTCGTTAAACTTATCTCCCCCTTCACAAAAGTCTTTGTCATTCTCACCTTCTCCAGGGAGCAACATGCAGGATGATGGTAGTCAACTACCGTCTGAGGATAATAAGATTTTTAAGAAACTTATCCCAAGTCCTAAAGTTAGAGACGCCTTAATGTTTAGGAAGTCAGTTGAGAAAGATGATGAAGAGAGTGAAAAGGAAGGTTTCTTCAAGAGGCTCATGAGGGACAGCAAAGGTGACAGTGATGAACCAACATCTAATTCAGAGGGTTTCTTTAAGCGCCTTATGAAAGACAATAAATCAGAAGAAGAGGAGATAACAAACAGTTCCGAGGGGTTCTTTAAGAGGCTCTTAAGTAGTAAAGGAGAAAACGAGGAACTGACATCGAGTTCAGATGGGCTGTTTAAGAGATTGTTACGAGATAATAAGGGCGATGAAGAGGAACTGAATGCAAACTCGGAGAGTTTTTTCAAGAGGTTATTACGGGAGAATAAAAACGAGGATGAGGAGTCAAATGCAAACTCAGAAGGGTTCTTCAAGAAACTATTCCGTGACAGCAAAAACGAGGAAGAGAAAGGTCCTAAAGCAATGGATGATGATGACAAAGATGGTTTCCTTAAGAAACTTTTCAAGGATAAATCTGATGACAAAAGACAAGCTAATGAAAAGAACGAGACGAATGGAGCAGTGCTTGCTGATGATAAACCTGGTGA
The DNA here is from genome assembly GCA_905132885.1 of Moricandia moricandioides. NCBI lineage: Eukaryota > Viridiplantae > Streptophyta > Magnoliopsida > Brassicales > Brassicaceae > Moricandia > Moricandia moricandioides. The sequence continues at coordinate 451,388 of CAJHQQ010000046.1, forward strand.
AGAGGATGAAAGGGAGGGTTTCTTTAAAAAGTTGTTTAAGGAAAAGTCTGACGACAAGAAAGATATTGTCAAAGCTGATGACGGGAATGAAAGCGAGGGTGATGAATCTCCAGAATTTTCTCTATTCAAAAGATTATTCCGTATACACCCAGAAGATGCAAAACCTACTTCAGAAAATGAAAATACCAGCAATGGCTTAGTTGAAAGCAGTCCTGGAACAGAGAACTTTTTCCGTAAATTGTTCAGAGATCGTGACCAGTCTGTTGAAGATTCTGAAATATTTGGATCGAAGAAACACAAAGAGGTTTGCTCTCATTTGACTTGGTTCTGCATTGTTTTGACATCGGGTTTGTTCCGATCCATATCTTAGATTCATTTGTCAAGGCTCTTATAGGATATAATCATATATCTTGACTTTTTGTAAAATTTTCTTGACACAAATGTTAACTGAAACAGGGTGTTCTTCGACTGCAGTTGATTACTTATCCACACTGAACATCCCTTACTGTAATGTGTGCTTGATTCTGCTCATACCAATCTTTCTTATTATAACCATTGCAGAAGCGGCCAGGTTCACCTAGACAGCGGGATGATACTCCATATGGTAAGCCCCCACTACCAAACAATACCGCATCACACTTCAGGAAAGGGGCTTACCATGAGTCGTTGGAGTTTGTACAAGCGTTATGTGAAACATCGTATGGTTTGGTAGATATCTTTCCCATTGAAGATCGGAAGATTGCTCTTCGGGAGGTGATTATTGCGCCTGACTTTCCATATTGATGATTACGTTTTAAGTGTTAAATTATACCTTCGTAGCAGCTGACTATATTTCATGTTTCTTCCGTTGGTTTTAGTCTCTTGCAGAGATTAATTTTCATTTATCTGAAGCTGAAACCACCGGAGGTATTCTCTGAAATTAAATCTTGAGGGATATTATTTGGAGGTTTACTTTACTTGTCTAACTCATATCTGTTGAGCGGGCATACATTATCTCGGCCACGTATGCTTTTCTCTGAGAGAGTATGTGAAAACATTTAGCCCGTTCTATATTGCTGAGATCTACATCATGTTTCTTGTCTTTAAAAAGTAGTATGTCCTTTGTATCATGTTTCTGCTGTTCACACAAGTTCCACGTAGGGTAGATATTGGTCATTGTCTTGTCTGATTAGATTTTCAGAACTTTATTGCAGTCGTTCCACTCTTGTTTGGAGATTTTTTTTCCTCGTTCTTGGTTCTCTTTTATCATTTATAGGATTTCCTTTAACCTTGAGACAATCGTGTGGTTCAATCTTTTTGGCATATAAACTTCAACTTTTGGAAGCATTTTTGGATTTTTCTATTTGATTCTGTTGTGGTGACTGTTTTTGTTATCAGATACTGATTTTCTTTCCAATAACCTTCCAGGAATTTGTTTTCCAATGGGGAGAGGAGTTTATCGTGTTGTTCATATTCCTGAAGACGAATCCATTCTTTTGAATTCTAGGGAAAAAGCGCCGTACATGATCTCCGTAGAAGTTTTGAAAGCAGAAACACCCAGGTAACTTTAAAATTTCTTAATTGTAAGCCTTATCTGCTTATCTGTTACTTTTACTAGGAAGTTAGCTTCTTTTCTATGTCTTAGTAGTACCAAGTGTAAAACTATACAAATAATATTCACATTGTTCTGTTTGTTTTCTGAAGTTTGTTGTGGCAATGCTAAAGATAAATCTGATAGGAAGTTACCTTCTTTTCTTGGTCGCGTAAATCGTACTGAGTGTAAGACGTACATGATAACACTCTCCCATTGCTCTATTTGTTTTTGGAATCTGTTGTGGCAGTGCTAAAGATACATCTAACTCCCACAAGCTTTCTAAGGGGGGCATTCCATTGGCCAACGGGGACGCATTCTTGCAAAAGCCACCTCCATGGGCTTATCCACTGTGGACAACTCAGGAGGTTTATCGCAACAGTGCTGACAGAATGTCGCTATCCACTGCCCAAGCAATTGACCAAGCAATGACTCCCAAGTCAGATGTGAAGGTGAAGCTTGTCAATGTGAGCCTCTCAGTGGAGAATTGTACGTCAGCTCTTGATTCACTGAGTGATCGATTTGATGATGTTCTGTCTGAGGCCCCAAGAACTGGGCTGAACACTGATCTTGAATGGGTAAGGGTGGTCGTGACGGCTGACCCAGGACTTCGAATGGAAAGCATTCCTGATCCAGCAGTCCCACGTAAAAAGGAACATCGTCGTGTTCCAAGTACTGTTGCCATGGAGGAAGTAAGGGTGAGTGAGTCTTAATTTGTTTTTTCTCGTTAATGTCGTTGAAATAACTCTGATGCTCAATTCATTTGATATTTTTGTGCTTGTACTTGTTGTCCTGTGCATTTCATTTACTTAGAAAGGTATCTAAGGTTGGAAAGCCATATTGCATATCTTCTGTTTGTTGTTGTTTCTACTCGTCAGTAGTTTTTAATTTAATCACTTATGCAGGCTGCTGCCGCAAAGGGAGAGGCACCTCCAGGTCTTCCTCTCAAAGGGGCTGGTCAGGAGGATTCATCAGATGCACAACCAAGGGTGAATGCGTGTTAACCGATCTTCCTTTACCCGATCCTGTTTTAAATGTTGAATGGTCTATTCATTTTTTTTTTTGTGATGTTCACCAGGCCAATGGTGGAATGTTAAAGGAAGGTGATGCCTTATCAGGTGAACTTTGGGAGGGAAAGCGAGAGAGAATTCGTAAAGCTTCAATATACGGAAAATTACCTGGTTGGGACCTGCGTTCTGTAAGTGCTACATAAAGCCTTTCCATTTTTCTGTTTCTCGGGGTTTTACCTTTGGTCTTCCTTGTCTAGAGGGCTGTAACTCGTGATTCCATAATGTTTTTCTTTTGAAGAATATTAGGTTCATGATCATAGCATTTCTCTTTTAAACCTGCAACAGTGTACTCTGTAGACATTAAAATAATAACTAATGCAGGAGTCTTCGACAATACTTTGAGAGGCCATGATAAGCTTCTGCTTTTGGTCTCTTTCCATCTGCATTTGAAGATTTTTTTATTTGTTGACATTGAAAAGCTGTTGTCAAAAGTGTTAGATACTTTCCTTGCTTAATCTTTACTAAATTGTGTCCTTGTATGATATTCCTTTCTACCACTATTTTAAAAAGGCTTAGCTCTTTGCAGATTATAGTCAAGAGCGGTGATGATTGTCGGCAGGAACATCTTGCTGTGCAACTCATTTCTCACTTTTATGGTGGGTGATACTTTCTTATATCTACTAATGTCTGTTAATAATTTAATATCCTTTTTCTTAGGGTATTGGTTCTCATTATTTTATATGGCTTTCTTATTCTGTTATCTAAATAGTGAAATGTCATGTCTATGTGGTAGACATATTCCAGGAAGCAGGTCTACCCCTCTGGTTACGTCCTTATGAAGTTTTGGTTACATCTTCGTATACTGCCCTTATAGAAACAATTCCAGATACGGTAATTTATGTAAACCAGAACCTTGTTTACTTACGTTGTATCCTGTCATCTATCTTTTTAAATTGAAAGCGTATGTAATAATTTCCATTTTCCCATTCTGCAGGCTTCTATTCATTCTATCAAAAGTAGATATCCCAACATCACGAGCCTACGTGATTTCTTTGCTGCAAAATATAAAGAAAACTCTCCGAGTTTTAAGCTCGCCCAGGTAACGAATGTACTGCCGAGGTAGATCTCAATAGTTTAATTCAACCAGCATGTTATCTTTGAGGTGGGAAAGGTGCCGGAAAGTGCATTCTTGAGAATATTAGTTGCATTGGATTTTTAAGCTAGTATGTTTTGTGGATCATTCTCGGGAAACAACATGCTTGGTGCAAAATTTTAGGAGTTATTATTACGTTTATTGAATGACCTAGTCTTACCGCCTTGTGTCGTATGCCATTTAATGTATATAACCTTCCAAGCTGGCTTCTTTTGCAGAGGAATTTTGTTGAGAGTTTGGCCGGATATTCTTTGGTCTGTTACCTTCTGCAGGTACATTTCTTAGCGTGGCCCCCTCCTCTCAGTACATTGTTTATTCATCTATACGAGTATCTAAGTGCGTTGTAAACGGAGGAACTTATAGGTTTTACATGTACTCTTGCCGTTGATATGCCTCATGAATAGCATGTTTTACTGTTCCGATACTCATGTGTCCATGGTTTTCATTTGATATAGATAAAAGATCGTCATAATGGAAATCTTCTCTTGGACGAAGAGGGTCACATTATACACATTGATTTCGGTTTCATGCTTTCGAATTCTCCTGGTGGTGTGAACTTTGAGAGTGCTCCGTTTAAGTTAACACGTGAACTTCTTGAGGTAAGACATTCAGTCTTTTTCTAATAATAAACTGGGTTTTCGTCTCTAAAAGAATCATAGTCTACTTGAATTTCGTTTGAATCCTTTAGTCCAAATTTATACCCAAAAAACACTTGTCACAACTAGGTCATGGACTCTGATGCTGATGGGGTTCCAAGTGAGTTCTTTGACTATTTCAAGGTATCCGCGTGGCTCTCCCTCCCACCTTTGAATTATATCACCTAAGGCTCTAACTTTTTCTAGTCCGAAGCTATTATGTGGAAGAAGAGGTTCTAATTGTCAAATGTTCTTTAGGTGCTATGCATTCAAGGATTCCTTACATGTAGAAAGCACGCTGAGCGAATTATTCTCTTAGTTGAAATGCTACAGGTATCATAATCTCTTAGCTTCTGAAACCTGAATCATCTATGGCAACAAGCCTGATTATTTGCCATGTGAATTACATTTTCTGGTATCGTCTTTGATTAGGACTCGGGTTTCCCTTGCTTCAAAGGTGGTCCGCGGACCATTCAAAACCTAAGAAAACGATTCCATCTAAGCTTAACCGAAGAGGTAAAGAGCCTTTGTTTTTATGTCTGTTGAATACAACTTTTCGCATGATCTACCCTTCGTAACATTTTTCTTCTCTTTTTTTTTTTTCAAAACTCGGTTGGATCACGAAACCAGCAATGTGTCTCTTTGGTGCTATCTCTCATCAGCAGTAGCTTAGATGCTTGGCGAACACGGCAGTATGATTACTACCAAAGGGTACTAAATGGAATATTGTGATGTTCCATTAGCTATTTTACAGAGAGAACCAAACATAACAAGGGGCTAAAACTCAAAAACATACATTGGTATGTTGGGTAAAAATGCCTAAAGAGCATATGCGTTTTTGTGCAAACACTTGTGTCATAGTTATCCTTCCAAAGGCAGAAAAAGCATTTCACCTGAAGAGAAGCGACGAAGCAGCGTGAGTGGGAGAAGAAACCAGTCACACGTAGAAGAGAGAAGTCACACTCTGTACAGAATGATTTTTGCTGAGGTTTGATTGTTTTATCTTTTACTCTCACTTGCAGAAGAAAGAGCCAAAAGGGCAAAAAAAAGCCTATCTTCCTTCCAAAAGTTTCTAAGCAAAACCCTTTTAGAGAGAACAAGAAAGGGGTTATGTTTTTAATTTTGTTATTTTTTCTCCCGTAGTGCAAACTGATGATGTGATATTATTGTATAAATTGTGTATTGTCTTTTGTTAAATTTGAATCTGAGCAAGAACATATAATCTATAGTTGAAGATGTACCAAGATGTCTGTTACTTAGCGCTTAGAGTTTATCTAAATCTCGCAAGGGGACTGAATTTGACATTTAGATCCATTCACGTCATCTTTGCTGAAATAAATATGAACATATATTTTAGGGCACTTCATCAACAAATAACATTTTTAGAGGCCGTGATGACTGATGAGACTCGTTAAGCCTCTCTAAGTCTAACTCAAACTCTGACTGAGGATTACAAACGTAAACATTCTCCCTCTAAAGACTATCTAAGTAAATATTCATGTTAACTTTTGAGTGTGTTTTCCCCCATTTATATCTAAACTCCTTCATTTCCCTTACCAGGCCACAACTTTCTTTAATCTTTTTAAAAAATCTAGTATCATTTTCTTCTAAGGTTATGGAACGTCTTTATATACATATAGACATTATGAAACGTACCGTTTAAAAGTCTATCTAGTTTTGGGAGATAGCATAGAAAAAAACACAATTAATCGTAAGGACTTACATTATGTGTGTAGACGAACCAATAGCCAATTTGTTTTAAAATATATAGTTTAAGAAAGTATTCTGGACGAAACTTATACAAAAAAAAGTATTGTGGACGAAAGGGAAAAACTGAGATGAAGTCATCGGGCCAGTGAGGGGATGTTATCTACGACTTTCCTTTTCTTTGGTCAAAGACAAGACTTTCCTTTTAAAGACACTTTCCATGCTAATCTGCTGTAGATATACATATATTACAGCAGCACTATTGCTTTATTTTATAAACTGATGACAACAATAAATAACCATAATTTTTCATATAAATTATCAATTATAGGATTTTAACTCAATTATATAAAAACAATTAATCAAGCTTTAAAAAAAACATGATTAGCATTTGCGGCTAAACTCATTTGAAATATAATTTTTTGTGTCAAGATGCATCCATTTGTTTTGACAAATCCTTTTCTTGGAATAACAAAACCCTTCTTGATCAAAGTTATATACTAATTAACTTTCACAAACAAAAAATTATATAACTTTTATTAACTTTCACAAACCCGTCTTGATCAAAGTTTTATTAACTTTCACAAACCAAAAAAAAAATTATATACTTAAAATTTATAAGAAAATCAGTTACAAAAATAAAAATAATAAAATCTTATAAACTTAGTGGAGGTTAGTACGTAACACACACAAAAAAACATTAACTCTGTTTTTTCTTTTTTTGCAAAATGACACCCTTAAACTTTCTCTAATAAAACGCGTCTTATTAAAATTGTAATATAAAACCCTAAACACACAACACTCTCTCTCACTTCCTCTGGCTTCTCTTTCAAGCTACTCTCTCTCCTCTCTCCCTCCGACCTCCGTGGTCTCTCCCTCCGGTTCTTCTTCTCTACGGGTGCGATTTCTATGCTCTTTATCTTCCCTTTTTTTGCTATGATCCGAGTGTGATCTCTCGTTTCCTTAGTTTCAGTTTCCAAAGTTTTTTTCTCTTCTTATCATTTCTGGGTTTAGACTAAAGTGGACTTACATTGACTTTTTTATGAGATTTCCCGATCAAAAGATACGTTTTTTTATTTGGTTTCTAGGGTCTTGCGTGATATCATCTTCTTGTTGCTTAAAAATCAAAATCGAATCTTTTGAAAGGGTTTTAGGGTTTATAAGAAATTAGTTTGATTTCACCAAGTCTGCTCGTTTAGTGACACTTGTTTGAAGCTTATTTGCTTACCAAGTTGATGCAATCACAAACCCTAGATGTTGTTGTTAGATATAGTCCATCAAAATTAGCTTGCTTACTAAGTTTTTCTTCTTTTATGTGTGTTCAATGTCTAAAAAAATGTTTGTTTGTTTGTTCTCTCTGTTACACACTAGATGTCAGTTGATGTCTGTAAGAAGAATCCATCGTTTCTTTGGTGCGACTGTGGTTATATAAGCAAAGGGAGGAGGTTGTGGTGCTTCTTCTTCTTCAAACATTCAACTTGGACTTAAAAATCTTTCAAGCTACTTTCTTTTCCTGTCTTATTCTTACATTATTAGTTGTTTCTTGTTGTTATATACTTGTTGTTTCTGCTAGATTGTAAGCAAATTCGAGGTTCTTGCTCCATTCCTGAGGGAAGTTACTTAGTTGTTGTGAACATAGTTTACTCTTTGGGGTTTCTCTGTAATGGGGAAACATAGCTTGGCACCTGGCTTTCGGTTTCATCCCACTGATGTTGAACTTGTAAGATATTACTTGAAGAGAAAAGTCCTTGGCAAAAAGTTCATGACTAATGCCATTGCTGAGATCGACATTTACAAGTTCGAACCACCTGATTTACCCGGTAAGACCCCTAAAGTTTCATGCTTTTGGTTGCTCTCCAACTCAAAAAAGACTTTTATGTTTTACAGAGAAGTCATGCTTAAGGACAGGAGATCTTAAGTGGTACTTCTTCTGTCCGAGGCTTAAGAAGTATCCCAACGGCGGTAAGGCAAACCGTTCTACTGAGTCTGGTTACTGGAAGACCACAGGGAAAGATAGAGATGTTACTTACAATGACGAGGTCGTTGGAAAAATCAGAACTCTGATTTTTCATTATGGGAAGACGCCTCGTGGGGAACGTACTGACTGGGTCATTCATGAATACAGACTTGAAGACAAAACACTGGAACAGAGGAATGTTCCTCAGGTAATGTATCTCAAAAAAACAAGTTTTTATGTTTAGGTAAAACATAGTTAAATATGTTGTTGTTTGTGACCTTGCAGGATGCTTATGTGATTTGTAAACTCTTTAAGAAGAATGGACTTGGACCAAGGCATGGATCTGAGTATGGAGCTCCATTTAAGGATGAGGATTGGAGTGATGATGAAGATAGAGAGAGTCTTCTTGTAGCTATTCCTTCTGCTGATCCTGGTCTAGTTGCTACTACGGCATCACACTCGCATCCTCCTGAGGATTGTATCACTGGAGTGATATCAGAATCTTGCGTCTCTGATGTACAGCAAGTAACTGCCACAGTGCTTCCACCTCTAACAAGTGATGTTGTAGCTCACACTTCTTCTCCTCTTCTTAAGGTTCCTCAGGCACCACAAGATGACGATGATTTTTATTCAATGCTGGATCTCTTTGTTGTTGATAACGACGAGTCTTTACCTCTTGACGGATTCGACAACCAGTACGAGGTAACTCTCTGCATCATACCTTTTGATGAATCAAGATTAGTATCTAAATTTTATAAAGATCTTAGTGGTTGTTGATCTTTTGAATAAGGAACTTATGTTGATATTAGTATTTGAATTTACAGGTGAGACATGAGACTGAGGTTCCTGTTGTGGAGGAAGCTCCTGTTTGCTTAGAAGATGTTGATCTGAACTGGATACAAAACTTGGGCGATGAGCTATTCATAGGCATAGAGGAACTGATTGAGCCATCCACTCCTCCCGCTGCTCAGGCTGGTCATCCTGGTGACTCGTGAAGCTTTAGTCTAAGACTTAAAACCACTCTAGTATTCAGTGCTGTTTTGAGGATCCTTGTTGCTTTCCTGCCTTGGAAACAGAGACAAAACCTTGTCAAGCTTTAACCATAATGTTTCTATTGTGGCAATCTATCTGTGTGCACAAAAGGAGAGACAGAACCATGAATCAGTAGTAGTAGTAGCAGCTTGAAACCATCAGATGTTGAGCTAGCTTCTATGTTGTGTTGCCTTAACTATATGTCGGAAAATTCATTTGAACTTATGTATTTCTATGGATTCTTAGCTTTAAATCATAATATGCCACATCACACTATCATTAGTCTGTAATCAAAGGCTACAAAGATTAAATGTCAACCAGTAATTATAATGGGTGTACATCGCAAAAGACGTAATAAAGGGATGTAAATTCAAGGAAACAAAAGTTATGGGGTATTTTGTAAATAAAAAAGCTGTATTAGACAAAACGGTGTCGTTAATCACCCGTAGATAATAATGTCCACGTGTCATTTTCGAATAAATTGAATTTTGCGTTAAAAACGAGGGTCATTATGATAAAAAGTAGAATACGAGGATGTAAGTATAAAACTACGAAAGTTACAAGGCTTTTATCGAATTAATGTTTTTTCACTTCAAAGCAGACGACTTTTCTAACTTCTCCGATTAAATCATTTTATCCTCTGAAACTCTCAAGCCCGCAACGAACAATGGCTAGCCTCGTCTTCAACACGCCGTGGCTTAGGGTTAGGTCATTACCGGAGCTTGCTCCCACTTTCCTCCTCCGACGGCGTCAATCTTCACGGCGAAGCTTCGCTGTGGTCGCGTGTTCATCACATGGCAATAACGGTGACTCTGTCAGAGTCCGTTTCGCGCCTTCTCCCACTGGTAATCTCCACGTGGGTGGAGCAAGGACTGCTCTTTTCAACTACCTCTTCGCCAGGTTTCGTGAATCTGATTCAAAGTCGTTCTCTTTTTTTAGTTTGTAACTGATGGGAGTTTGCGCAGGTCTAAAGGAGGGAAGTTTGTGCTGAGGATTGAGGATACGGATTTGGAGAGATCAACACGTGAATCTGAAGCTGCTGTTCTTCAGGATCTCTCGTGGCTTGGTCTTGATTGGGATGAAGGTGTTGCTTCTTATTCATGTGCTGATGATTAAGAGTTTCTACAATGTGTTGTGTAATGAAAATTTGGATTGAGATTGCAGGTCCTGGGGTTGGTGGAGAGTTTGGTCCTTATAGACAATCTGAAAGGAATGCTCTTTACAAACAATATGCAGAGAAGCTTTTAGAGTCAGGCCAAGTTTATCGATGTTTTTGCTCTAGTGAGGTGATTATCTTTGACTTCACTTAACACCTTGTTGACTCTGTTGTTGACTTCAATGTTTATTGTAGGAGCTTGTGAAGATGAAGGAGATTGCGAAGTTAAAACAACTGCCTCCGGTGTATACTGGTAAATGGGCAACCGCTTCTGATGCTGAAGTAGAGCAGGAGTTAGAGAAGGGAACACCTTTTACTTACAGGTTTCGTGTGCCGAAGGAAGGGTCTTTGAAAATTAATGACTTGATTCGTGGTGAGGTACGTTGTTGAGTTTATTCTCAGTCAATGGTTGTATAAGATAAAATTGCAACCTTACGTTGTGATCTTTGTAAATTTTTATTTTTCAACTTTTCTTCTGTATTGTTGTTATTGAGAATGTGTGATAGTGTCTTGAAGGTATCTTGGAACTTGGATACTCTCGGAGATTTTGTGGTGATGAGGAGTAATGGCCAGCCTGTTTACAACTTCTGTGTGACGGTAGATGATGCTACCATGGCTATTTCACATGTTATAAGGTTACTACAACTCAATTACCTTTTTCTTTCAAAACTTACTTGAATGTGACCTTGATCAGAATCTTTAAGTTTCATATCAGGGCTGAAGAACACTTACCTAATACATTAAGGCAGGCTCTAATTTACAAGGTAAGCACTAGCTTACGTCTGTTTCTTTCAGTTGCTTTACTAAGTCATGTGATCCTGAAGATAGGAAGAATAATTTTATTTAGTTCTGTCGAATCAATGGCAGGCTCTGGAGTTCCCGATGCCTCAGTTTGCACATGTTTCTCTAATTCTAGCTCCGGATAGAAGTAAATTATCAAAGAGACATGGTGCAACTTCTGTAGGCCAGGTGTTTAAAGCTGTTATTGCATTTACTTTACGTTGATCATAGACTACTCAACGTCTGATTCGTCATCTAACTTCTGCATTACGTTGATAAAACAGTACAGAGAAATGGGATTTCTACCTCAGGGAATGGTTAACTATTTGGCACTCTTAGGTTGGGGAGACGGCACTGAAAATGAATTTTTCACACTCCAGGAACTTGGTAAGTCGCTCTTGTTGACTATAACTTTACTTTGCATGATCTTCGTTTATTGTCATCCTTCACTTTTCTCATTTCTTGGTTGCATGTTTGTTCTTGATTTGCAGTTGAAAAGTTCTCGATTGAACGTGTCAACAAAAGTGGTGCCATTTTCGATTCTACAAAGTTAAGGTGATTATAGATTTTGTTTAGCTGTTTGTTTTATCCGATCTTCTTCTCTACTTGTTTGCTAATAAATAGCTTCAATGTTACATATCTATAAACTCGAAGATGGATGAATGGTCTACATCTTAAGGCACTTCCATCTGAAAAATTAACAAAACTTGTTGGTGAGCGATGGAAGAGCGTGGGTATCTTAACAGAATCTGAAGGGAGCTTTGTAGATGTATGTGGCCACGCTTTCTTCTGATCCTACTATGAAGAAATGGATTTAACAGCACATGTATTTTGTATAGACTTATCGAGTTTGAGCTTGTTGATGAAGTACAGGAAGCCGTTGAGCTTCTCAAGGATGGGATTGATTTGGTGACGGATTCAGACCAAGTACTATTAAACTTGCTTTCATATCCTTTACATGCTACATTGGCTAGGTAACTATCAAACCGTTTGAGCATCATGCATTGCCTTGTTCCTTTCAATAAACTCTTCTTATGATTTTGGTGCACCTGATGCAGCCCCGAAGCTAAGCCCGCCGTTGAAGACAAGCTTCATGAAGTAGCAGCGAGCCTAATAGCTGCTTATGAAAGCGGTGAGATTCCAAGCGCTTTAGCAGAAGGACAAAGTGGTTGGCAGAAATGGGTGAAAGCCTTTGGCAAATCATTGAAACGCAAAGTTAGTCATCTCATTGATCCAGTTTTTATATAAGAACAAACATCATCTCTCTTAAAAATGAACAAACCTTACAAGAGATTGTTCTTGGTTACAGGGGAAATCACTTTTCATGCCACTACGTGTGTTGCTAACGGGAAAACTCCATGGACCTGAGATGGCCACTAGTATTGTTCTAATTCACAAAGCTGGAAGTCCCGGTATTGTGGCTCCTCAGGCCGGGTTTGTGTCCATGGAGGAACGGTTTAAGATCCTTAGGGAGGTGGACTGGGAGGCTTTGAACAAGGGAGAGAGTGTACCTCTTGAATCTACCGCCGCAGCATCTACCTGAGAAAGTTTCTTAATCTGCGTTTAGTTGGTGCAAAGATTTGATTTCTCGTTCATTTGTAGAGTATTTTTGTACTTGATCAAGCTTGCGTTTTTTTGCCTAAAGTTAGGAACAAACCAGAGAGCATAAACATCTTAAAGCCAGTTTTTAATTTGTTGTTTTCACATATGTCGTTTAGTCTTAAGATAATCTCACAGCGTGGAATAATCTCTTCTAAAAGCACACGTTGTTCTTAATATGGAGGTTAGAGAGAGGTGGGGACAGAAGTGAAGCTAACCACATAAGCACTTGAAAGAGAATCATAAGAGAAGGTTTAGACTTTTGCCAATAGGACAGAAGGGAAATCTCACCTTATCCACACTCCAACCACAATCTCTTATTACATCCACGTCATCATATCATCCTCATTCATCTCTCAATACTAAAACATAATCTCTTCCTTCTTCAGTCATCAATCAAACCCCCAAAAAAAACAAAAAACACTTAATGGCAGCCATGAACTCAAGTGTTCTCACGTGCAGCTACGCAATCTCTGGTGCTGGCTCAGTAGAGCTGAACCAGAAAGTGGGTTTGGTGAGTTCATCAGTTGGGTTTGGTCAGAAGAAACAGACGGTTCCTGTGATCAAAGCTCAACGAGTTGGTGGTGATGAATCAAATGGAAGAAGATCAGCCATGGTGTTCTTAGCTGCTACACTCTTCTCCTCTGCTGCAGTATCTGCTTCTGCTAATGCGAGCGTCTTCGATGAATACCTCGAGAAGAGCAAAGCCAACAAAGTAAAGTCTTGAAACGTTATAAATCTTGTTAACATCTCTAAAGAAACCTTTTTTAATGCAAATTAATGTTTTTTAAATATGAAAATGTTATGATGATAGGAACTGAATGATAAGAAGAGATTGGCAACAAGTGGAGCAAACTTTGCGAGAGCATTCACTGTCCAATTCGGAAGCTGCAAGTTCCCTGAGAATTTCACTGGTTGCCAAGATCTTGCCAAGCAAAAGGTATTTTTCTTTTCCAAAAAATTCAACATTTTTTCTTTCTCTAGGGGATAGACAATCTTATGAACAGATGATGATGTTCTTCTTCGTGTTTATGTATTTGCAGAAAGTCCCATTCATCTCAGAAGATTTGGCCTTGGAATGTGAAGGCAAAGACAAGTTCAAGTGTGGTTCCAATGTTTTCTGGAAATGGTGAACATGTCTGTTTGTTTTTTTTATCCATTCTTATATAAACCCCAACAATGTATCTCCCTTTTCGTGTCCATTTGAATCTATCAAAGTTAACCTCTAATCAAGGATTATGAAAGATTATTATCCACACATAGATAGATCACTTTGGATGAGAATCGAGTAAAGTTAAATGGGTAGATATTCGACTGTAATCTAACATTTAGAAAGTTCTGCATCTTCAAGACGAGAAACAGGTGTGAGTAGTACAGACAAACCTACTCAACTCAGACTTAAAACGCTAAAATGGGAAGAATAATCTAAAAGACGACCAAAAAAAGGAAGACGATATAACGAGTTAATAAGAGTGTGTGTGTGTGTGTGTATGTGTGTTTACGTACAAAAAGAGTGGGGGACTCGAACTAATGTTTGTTCTCAAGCAGCGATGGCGTAAGTGAGAGTTTGTACATCTTCGGGACGCCAAATTGATTTTTGAACAGAAAGCAAACCTTCTTTTCCTTTAGAGTAAGTCATATGAACTTCCCATTTCATCGCTTTCGCCATTGCTTCCACTTCTTGTATGGTTTTCGCATCGTCCCTGACTATCAGTTTCCCTTCCGGTCTCAAAACCCTATCCACTTCCGCAACAACCGCCGTTAGATTGCACCTGTTAGAACATTCATAGGAAGAGTTTGTTTAGTTAGTGATCACGTTTCTGTTGTTTGAAACAGAGACTCTCTTTCTTACACAACAGACCTTTGTTTGAGTTTGGAGAAAAGATGGTCGGCGTGGAGAAGATCGTATGATCTCGGGTAAGTGCTGAAAGATTCACACCAATCATGGTAGATACCAAAGAGTCCTCGTTCATAGATTATTGCTAGTGTGTCTGGTGAATCTATTGGAACCACATTCATGACCCACACTTTCATTTCTCTTAGAGCCGCTGCAAATCTGCAAAGACAACCAAACCACACAAACATTGAAGATGCCAATGAAGATGCCAATGAAGACGGTTCTAATGAAAGACATTATGTTTTGTTTTACTTACCCTCCATAAACGGCTTTCATGTCCATGACATTCCTAACAGATGCCCAGTTAATTCCTAAACCATTAAGGTATGACTTGGTCACTACGCGTTTCCAGTGCTCATAATCAGCGCTGAAATCCTCTGGTGCTGCTTTTCCATAAACTCCGGTCTGGGAACTTGATAACCAGAACGGTGGTTTCTCTAATCTCGCTGGCCATTGCTCGGGCCATTGAGATCCACGCTGCGTTGTGTCTTCTGGTGTCGTGTGCATGCATGCTTCAAGTGGCACCTTCCTGTGAAAAAACCACACCCAAAAAACATGCATGTAAGCAATCATCATAGATTGACTGATTTTTAATCACAGTACAAAATATTATAAAACAAAAGCATACCAAGATGCATTTGGGTCATCAGAGTCCGCACAAATTGGAGGTTGTTGTTCTGATCTGCTTTTGTAGCATTCATTTGAAGTAGGCTTCTTGTAAGTAGCTACACCAACTCCGTTGATTGTGTCCTTGTTGATGGATATGAGTTCCCAACACATTTTCTTAGTGAGTTCAGTCATAGCTGCAAAATTCGCCAACATGAGGTAGGTGTGAGACAACATGTTCCAGAGAAATTACATATGGAGGATAGCGTTTTTTTAACAACCTTCCCAAATTTCAACATCTTCGGTCTTCTTCTGATACACAGGAGTAGCAGACCACACAAAGAAGCCACCGGGTCTCAATACACGATTAAGCTCCAAAAGGAGTTTTCCACCTGTCCATACACAAACATCAGAAAGGTACAAAGAGTTTGACGGATTCACTAGATATAAATGGTTAAGATTATAAGAGTTTTCCATTCAAAGACTACATGTCTGGCGGTTATGCCACTTACCTTCTATGTGCCATGGAACTCTACAGCGAGCACAGTGAACAATGTCAAAAACTCTGCCAGGGAAAGGTAACCTTGTAGTGCCCATCACTGCAGAAATGGCGGGAATGCCTCTCTCAAGAGCAAATTGCACTTGAGCTTCATGTTCATCTTTAGGCGCAAGGGACATCGTGATCACGTCTCTGTCAAAGAGAAAACCTCCAAAGCTTGCAACACCACATCCAACATCCAAAACCACACGAGAGCGTTTACCCCACTCGATAGCAGGGACAGACTGTAAAGCAGATTTTTCATCAGAAGAGCAACTCCATAAGCACAAATATTACAAACCAATTCATATTTTCTAACACAATAAGGGGAGTAGAAAACAACTGGATGCATATAAGAAACAATGGTACAAGGATTATATTTAGAGCAGTAATTCAATTCAGATGTTCTAACAAAAATAATACATATGAATACCAACCTCCTGTATGAAATCGATGTAATGAAGAGCACCATGCTTGAATTGGGTTCCTCCTCCAGGGAAAGTTAGAAACTCACCGGTAACTTTAACCCAGTTTTGATGCCCCTTATACTCAGCAAGCTTGGTATGAGGGACGTTAGTGTACCAAATCTGCATAAACGAGAAATATTTGTATTAGTTTTTATGAATATATATATATATATGATAAAATGAACAAAGTCAGCAGACCTTTTCTCGACTTTTGGGCCACTCAATTGGCCGCTTGTATCCTTCAGGCAAAGGAACAAGGCAGGTGGGTGGGCTGTCTGGGCAATGCCTCTCACGATGCTCATAATGTTTGGTAGTCTTAAGACTCTTAATGGCTTGCACATTATCGAGACAAGGAATGTAATCCGGTCCAGCAGTTGTATTGCAGAGTGTCCATTTGAAATCAATTTGATCACCAGAACTCTTCTGAACTTCTTTCTCATTTTTGGACTCCGTTGCCTGGGTTGAAAATGAACCATTTTGTGCGGTAGTTTCATTCAGTAGTTCTAACTGTGCCCCAGGAGGCGAAATATCTCCCGAGGTCTCGTTTTTAGGTAGACTCTCTTGCTCCACATTTGTCTCGGTGCTCTCCTTCTCGGTCTTCGTTTCAGCACCTTCATTGTCTGTTTTGGTTTCTTTATCACCTTTTGCATCTGTATCATCATTAGTTGAATTTTTCTCACTTTCATCAGCTGTAGTTTTCTTTTGGTTTTCACCATCCTCACCGGACTCGTTGTCCTCTGTTTCGGGTTTGGTTTGCTTATCATTCGAGTCAGAATTTTCTTCATCTGGGTTGTCTTTCAAATCCTGTTTCTCACCCAAATCACCATTCTCTGACTTGGAGTCAGCGTTTTTATTTTCCCCACCTTCAGTCTCACTTTTTGTCTCACCAGATGAAGTAGACTCTTCTTTAGTGTTATCTTCTTTCTTCTGTTCCTGGTCCTCTTGTTTGCTCGAGCTCTCATCACCAGATGAAGTAGGCTCTTCTTTAGTTTTATCTTCTTTCTTATTTTCTTGGTCCTCTTGTTTGCTCGAGCTCTCATCGCCAGATGAAGTAGGCTCTTCTTTAGTTTTCTCTTCTTTCTTCTGTTCCTGGTCCTCTTGTTTGCTCGAGGTCTCATCACTAGATGAAGTAGGCTCTTCTTTCTTCTGTTCCTGGTCCTCTTGTTTGCTCGAGCTCTCATCACTAGATGAAGTAGGCTCTTCTTTAGTGTTCTCTTCTTTCTTCTGTTCCTGGTCCTCTTGTTTGCTCGAGCTCTCATCACTAGATGAAGTAGACTCTTCTTTAGTTTTCTCTTCTTTCTTCTCTTCCTGGTCCTCTTTTTTGCTCGAGCTCTCATCACCAGATGAAGTAGACTCTTCTTTCTTCTCTTCCTGGTTCTCTTGTTTGGTAAAGCTCTCATCGCCTTCAGGCAAGCTCGCATCACCATCTCCTTTCTTCTCCTCATTCGGTGTTTCACCAGCCGAGTCTTCAGCCTTCTGGCCATTACCCTCCTCCGCAGGTGGCGTCATCTGTTTCTTTATCCCATCTTTGTTGTCAAGAGAAACCTCATCAACACTCTGATCAGGTCCAACAGAGGACGATGTCATCATCCAGATCCCAACTAAGCATAGGGCCACAAACACAACAACCGTCACCGTTGAGCAATAATTCGACGCGGGCCTCCTGTTATCCAACCTAGTGTACCTTGCTTGTGCCATGATTCCAATAACAATAGACTATAACAAAACGTGTAAACGCCTACACAGATAGAGAAACAAGTAAAACACACATGTTATGCCATCAATCAAAATCATGAGAGATAGCAACACAGGAATTATAAAACAACTTCAGATACTATAATCCATAGTTCTTCCAAATCAGCTCGATCTCATCTAACTGGAAAATTAAAAGGAACGTGGTAGCACTGATGAAAACCTAAATCAAATCCACGAGGCCTTGTGCATGTTTGTTTAATAAGATCGAGTTGAGAGACTATCGAAACAAAGGTAATGTCACCCAGATCTGCTTAAACTCTGGCGATTACAACAACAGCGCGATTTTCGCACGGCCACATAAGAGTTCAAAACAAAATCACTCTTAAACAGTTACTCCGGCGAACGATGCCGCGACGATAAACTTCAGCAAACAAGAACAAATCGATAAGCATAATAACGAATGAAAAAAGGTAAGATCTACGTAGGAGAACCATTTTTCTACCTTATCGAGATCATCACTTAGCAACATAAGATACAAAAAAAAAAAAAATCACACAGCGAAAAGAGAGAGAGGAATGTGTATAAGGCGTACCTGATACAGGCGAGAGAGAAGGGAGAATCTGAATCGCAAAATGTTCAGCTACGGAGTCATCTTCTTCCGTCAGTTTCTCGGGAAAATTCGAATAACACGGGATATGTAGGCTTTTGAGATTTGGAGGAGAGAAAAGTATTGTATTATATATAGAGCAGAGATTTGATTATTAATTTTGATTTATTAAATTTGAGGGGGAAAAGGCTTATTTTAGAAAATGCTTATTACGGAGCTGCCGTGAATTTAGTGGTCGAAAATCTATTAAAATTCATTTTTTTTAGATTATTTTGGTTATGTTTAGTCAATTGCTTAGGACCTTAACTATATACTATATTAATCGGAATTGTATATCATCATTAATGATATAACAAATCAAGTTGTTGAAGAGTAGTGTTTACTTTATAGCATGATTTTAGCTAAAAGCAAAATCTACACTTTTTTAGCTTTACACTTTCATATATTTAAATTTATTCTTTTTTTTGTTCACCTCTTGGGTAGATTAATAAAGTTCCATTTTAGATTAACACTTTTATATATTAAGTTTCTAAAAACAAAGATAAAGTATCCACACGTCTAAACATTCTAACCAACTAAAATTAATCTAAATTTTGATGATTAAAATGAGTGTTTATCCTTCTAAAAGTTTATTAACTATTTCTTGAAAAAGTCTATTAACTATTGATATGTTGTAAAGTATTAATTTTCTTGTGATATAAATATACTTCACCAATTTTCAAATTATTCTAAGCAATGTTCTAAAAATAGCTAGGTGGTGGTTAGACGCCTTATAGAGAATTATTGTTTAGGTAGATGTCTATTTTTTGAATACCTAAACCTATCTTTTTAAAACTCGGTTTTGAAAAAAATAATCCGTTCATCTCTGCTTTGTCAATTAGGTGGACGCTTAGGTGCCGTTTAGACCTATTTTTTGAATAATGATTCTAAAACCATGTTTGTTTATCCATTTACACGAAGATAGAAATTGATATTTGTTTTATTTAGAAACTGACATAATCTAAATGGTAAATCTAAATGAATTATAATCTAAAATAAATTCATTGAAATGAGTTTACTTAAAGTTTTTGGATGAAAAAGAAATTGTCAAAAATAATAAATGATAAATTTACACTTATTTATTAACAAATAATTGGTGATGTTCGTTTTGGATGTAATCATTTGGATTACCAGATACTATCATTTTGGCCAAGGAAAGGAGTGAAGTAAAGACTAAGGAGTCTCGAAGGACCAATGAGCTCTAGAGACTGATCCCTTCATTCTCACTCCAACGATCTCAAACTTTATTATTTAACTTAAAGGAGTATCAAATTGTTTTACTAAGTTACAATCGAGATCCCTACAGTTTCTCTAAACCCCAGAGACCCATATGCTCACACGTCTTTGCTTCTTTTGTAACTAATAAGCCCATCAAGGGCATGTGCTCTAGTTTACTCATCTTTGAGACACTTTTCTCAACCACTAAAAACGATATCTTATCTACTCTAACTTTATGATCTATAACATATTCAAATATTAAAAATAAGTATCCCACATCGGGAATTCAATCGAACATGAATTAATATATAAAGAGTTAGGGTCAATTCACTTATTATCAATTGATTATAAGTTAGAAATTCATAATAAACCCAAATCAAACAAATAAATTAGTAAAAATGTAACATTACATGAAATTATTGACAATAGTTTTGAGTATATATACTTTTATTAAAGATGTTTTATAATTTAATACGAGACTAGCCTTTGACCCGCGCGCCCGCGCGGATGTTATTTTTATTAATGTCAAATATTTTAAGCAATTTGTTTGATATAACTGTATATATAAATGAAATATTCGATATCTGTTATCCGATCTGAGATCCATCCGCTTCAAAACGGATATTTGGGGATCCTGATAGTGATTTTACGGATTCGACTAATCCAAGTACGAACTCGGATAGGTTTAAATAGGTCCAGATATCCTAACCCCGAATATCCAGATCCGAATAACAATTTTACGAATCCGATGAATGCATATCTAAATCCGTATATCCTAAAATACCCCAGAAATTTGATCTGTCCTAGACATAATTGTGTATATGTATTATATGGTGATTAAAAATTTTAAATTTATAAATTACATAAATTATTCTTATTAGATATATATCGTAAAAATGAATAATACATAGTATTTGTTTGTATATATAACCATTTATAATAAATATTAGTATGTATTTTAGTCACTAAATTGTTATGGAAAGTTACATGATTTTGTTATTGTAAATGAATAAATTCAGATTATATCGAAACTTATTGACATTATTAGTTTTTTTATAGTTCAAATATAGTTGGTTAACTTATATAAATATAAATAAAAATAAAATTAATTTAATTATATATATATATGTATAAACACATATACATTTTTATGAAATCTTCAATTTCATTGACAAATGTTGTTAATGGGCTTAGCCCAAATTTTTTTTTTCTTGTTAATAATCAATGTTTAGATGTTTGGATGCAAGGATAATATTAGTGGTATTTCTTGTAAATATTAAGTAAAAATAAGGGTTATTTCTTATTTATAATTCAATTTTAATAGATTAGATTTGACCGATCGAGTGGATCTTAAACGAGCCTGTCACATTAAGAAAGTGGACAATGAATGTCGCCATGTCGGTGTCTCCTGATGTTTCCAACATGTCAAAGTAGTGCATAGCAATAAAGGATGTCATTGCCCACGGCTCAAGTTTTTTTCTTTTTTTTTCTTTTTGAGGTTTGACTTTTAGCAGTGCATGAACAAGGTAATATCTTTATTTGCAAGTTAAGTTACAACATCTATACTTTTTGAGAGCTACGTCAGATTCCAAAACTCACAACCTTGTTATTTGTGAGAATGACTAGCATTTTTTATAGTTTAAACATTGCCAGCATTGGAAGTAACTAAAAAGAAAATCTGAATTGCTATCTACTTACAGCTTAGCTTGAAACTCAGATCTTGCTCATGTATATAAAAAAAAGCTATGGTTTGAGTTTTTTTTTCAAAAAAAAAAATAAACAACAACAGGTAAGTAATTATGACAGCTGTATTCATTTTTATGTGTTTAATTGATTTGAAAAATTCGATTAAATGTATGATTTCTAATTTTAGTAAGTGGATTTTGATTAGTATTTGAAAATTCATAAACCTATTCAAGGATTTATGTATGTTTAACACAATTTCTTTTTCTAAATCTACTAATTTATATCGTTAGACCAAATTCATAAATAAACATATAATCGGATAACATCATATTTCAGTTAATATTTTAAATAATTGAAAAATAACATGTAATGATTTAAATTATTTTATCTAATAATATTTATTTAGTTTTCTAATTTCATTAAAATTCAATAATCTAGTGATCCATAATTCAACCATATCTAAACAGTTACTGGTGGAAATAAAACGCTCGATTTCTCTCTCTTTTTTTTCTATTTTTCTCATTATGATTCTCCACAAGAAAAGAGAGAAGAGAAAATCTTTAATTTTAATCTTCTGATTTTTCTCGGATCACATGTTTTTGTTGTTGTTATATATTTGTTGTGATTGAATAAAGTTTTTTCCGATCATTTCTAAATCGGAGAGAGTAACGGTTCTTTGAAGTTTAAACTTATTTCGTTTTATCTTCCATCCATGAAATCTACTGAGCTTAAGGAGAGTAGATGTTGCATGCATGTATAATACGCGTCGCGCAGATGCTAAACTTTGATTTTATGTAATCTCTTTATTTGGGTCTCAGTGATACAAAGCCCGATTTGTTGTAATCTAGCCCATTGGGCTTAAACTTAATGAAACTTAACTTGGCCGGCAAAAGAAGAAAAGAAATCAACCGTAGCTAATTTGCGTTTTTATGAGAAGAGTTAAGTCGAAAAGAAGAGAAGATGAATAAACCAAATCTTAATTGCGCCCAAAATAGTTAAAAGAAGGCAACATCAATCGTACAAAATGGATAATTGTTTATTGACCAACGACATGTGAGTGATACCATTCTTCACTCAGAGGTGGATTTGTAAATTGCTAGCTCTTCAGATCTACAGACTCCACCGGAAGATCCGATCATCAACCCGTTTACCCGGTAAAGCTTCTTCATCTTCAGAAGCTCGAGCTTTTATTGTTCCACTTAATCATCTCAATTGTCAGAATTAGAGACTTGGATATGAGAACCCATTTGATCAATTGTCAAAAAGATTAAACCTTTTTTTTTGTTTTGTTTTGATTTTGAATGATTCAATCACAGGTCTCTTCAAGTACATTGAACTTCAACAATAGAGAAAGGAGCTTCCTTTGTTAATGTTATCTCTTGCATTCAATCTAAGATGCTTGGTGGGAGAAGTTACATACTCAGAGGCAGTGTTTCACTTGCCTTAGTCATCCTCATCCTTTTGGTGACAACCCTCCTCGTTTCCGAGGATAACCCGCTTCGTACTTCTCTATTTGACGTTAAACGTCAGTTTACAGGTTCTTCATCATCTTCAGGTAATGCTATTCTCTATCTATCTCTTCTCTGTTTCAGTAAGATAAAAGATCCAGACTTTTGAACCCTCGTTATTGCATTTTGGTTTCCTGTTCAGTTTGTAACTTTGCAAAGGGGAAATGGGTTAAAGACAAGAACCGACCTTTGTATTCTGGTTTTGACTGTAAACAGTGGCTGTCAACCATGTGGTCTTGTAGAGTAATGGGCAGGCCAGATTTTTCATTTGAGGGTTACCGGTGGCAACCACAAGGTTGCAACATGCCACACTTTGATAGATTCACCTTCTTGAATAGGTATGCAAAGGTCATACGTAATGTATATAGATTGGGTTGTAGTGGAGCAAGTTCTTAAACGTTTCTCACATTACTTACTGCAGTTGTTGTTTTCTAGAATGCAGAACAAGACGATAGCATTTATAGGAGACTCGTTGGGACGGCAACAGTTTCAGTCTCTGATGTGTATGGCCACTGGTGGTGAAGAGAGCCCAGAGGTTCAAAACGTGGGATGGGAGTACGGTTTAGTGAAACCCAAAGGAGCTATTCGTCCTGATGGTTGGGCTTATCGGTTCCCCACCACAAACACAACCATCTTATACTACTGGTCAGCTAGTTTATCAGATTTAATACCCATGAACAACACTGATCCACCTCACCTTACCGCAATGCATTTAGACCGTCCACCAGCGTTCATGAGAAACTACCTTCACCGTTTCCACGTATTGGTTCTAAACACTGGTCACCATTGGAACAGAGGCAAGATCGAAGGAAACCATTGGGTGATGCACGTAAACGGAACACAGGTCAAAGGCGAGTTTCTCAAGGATATCAAAGACGCTAAAGATTTCACAATACGCAGCGTTGTGAAGTGGCTAGACTCACAGCTTCCATTACATCCACGGTTGCAAGCTTTCTTTAGGACGATATCTCCGAGACATTTTAGAAACGGAGATTGGAACACAGGTGGGAACTGTAACAACACGGTCCCTTTGTCTCGAGGAAGCGAGATAAGAGGGGATGATGGATCGGTTGATACAACCGTGGAGAGTGCTGTGAATGGGACAAGGATCAAGATTCTTGACATAACTGCACTCTCTGAGCTGAGAGATGAAGCTCATATCTCAGGGTCTAAACTCAAACCAAGAAAACCAAAAAAGGCTAGTAGTAACGTGACTTGGAGTCCTCCTACTGTCAACGATTGCTTGCATTGGTGCTTACCTGGGATCCCAGATACTTGGAATGAACTATTCATTGCTCAGATTTAAAGTACTCAACACCATTCATTATACACAAAGTGTAGTTCAGTCTATTGGCTCTGTTGATTCTTTGGTATAGAAAGGTTATGTTTGTTTTTACATTCTTTTTGGAGAAAAAAACAAAGGCTACCCATTTACGGATATTGATACATATGAAACTTATGTAATGGTTACAATCTGGTTATAACATCAAACCAATCTCTTTTTTTTTAAAACTACCAAACCAAGGGTGGGCAAAAAAACACAAACTACAAATCCACATTTTATTGTCATGATAATTATATTTTCATAACCAAACTAAATAAAACTAAAACTAATTCGATTTAGCTGAAAAAAACACAAATATAAATTAATTTTGCTTGTCTTCAATTGATGTTTTTGGACCAAACTAACCAAATTGAACTGAACCCAAATAAAACTCTAAATTAAATTAAAATGCTTACCCCTAACCAAACCGGCACGGTTTAAACAGTTGCTATTTAAATGGCATTATAAACCGGTTTAAGGGAGGAGGCGACTTTAATTTTAGACATGGCGAGTTTCGAGGGATTCGAAACCATATTCGGAGAAGTCATACCAGAACGCTCGGATCCGGGTTCGGGTATTCTCCGGCGGTGTCTCTTCCACGTGTACACTTCCGATTCGTTTCACCTCACGGTCCATGTCACTGACTTTATATCCGGCGCGTGGGAGACGATCCTCTCCGTCTCGCAGCTAGACGATATGGTTCGTTTACTCTTTCCTTCTTCTTCTTTTGAAACATCAAATATCAAATGACTTGATTTTGAAACAGAGGGATACTGTGGGCATTGGTGGATCGTGGTCCGAGTTTCTAGATTACACTGTCGCTTCCTTTAAATCTGAAAACGTGAAGCTTCTCCTGGGTGATCATTCAGTTTCAAATGGTAAAGCTTTTTTCAGCTTATTGTCAAATTTAAGAACTTTATTTCACCTTATGCTTTGGAGTTCGTAGTACATCAAGTTAAAAAATGCTAGCTTTATTGAAGTCTCTGTGTCTTCTTCTTATGTTTTGCGTATCATCACATGTAGAGAGTGCGAGATTAGTTTCTCAGAAGGCCAAAGGAATGCCTCGCATTGTAGTTCCTCTAACAAAGATGGCTGAATCATCTGCTTGTGAGGCGATGGCAACTCTGTCTCTCGAGTTGTTCAGAGCATTCAAGAGAAACGAAAACTTACATGGTAAATCATTTTCTTAATCTTAAACCAGGCCACTCTGCTGTTATTGCAAGTGAGACCAAGATGGCTCTTGTTTTGAATGATGGAATTGAGATTAATCTCTCAAGGTTCTACTCTTTTGTCCTTGTTTTGTGACTTCAGGGGAAACGAGCACTTCAGCTGCGGCAATTGATGAAAAGGTATCTTTATCTAATGAACAATTCTTAACAGTGCTGCTGCAATACTCTGTTCCTACTTCCTTATCTGGGACTGTGATCAGGACAAGAGGGACGCTACCCATAACCAACTGGAACGGTACTCCTCTGGTGGAACACTAGATGTTATGGCTCCTCCATCAACAGATAACCGGCAAGACTCTCCCGGTTAGTGATGGCTGTTTAACCACATTTACTCTTTTTTTCCCAATTTACAAAAGCTCAAATCTGAACAATGATCACCAATATCACCGGTTCACCTCGTATTGTTTTATTGCAGCCAAGCAATCTGCCCGAGAAGCTAATACAATAAAACCTTCTAAACGAGTACCTGCTCACCGGAGGTATACACATATCTTTTCCTCTCTAAACCTAATAGGCAGCATTGATATTCATGTCGATAATCTTGGCCTAAAATCCCAGCTACGGTTTTTTTTTTGCAGAACACGTAAACGAGGTGCTCTTCTGCAGGACTCAGATGAAGAGGATGGCTAACGCTCTGGATCTCCTGGGGAGTTATGCTTAACGCTCATATTAATTTCCCAGGTTTTTTGGGTGAATAGATTTCTGAAAACTACATGTAACGTTAAAGTTGCTTCCTAGTGGACTCGTATTAGAATCATTCTCTGGAAGATACAGAATAAATTAAATGGAATTTTGCTTACTATCATTATTCATTATCCTATTGTTTCCTCTAAGCACAAATTATTTTCTTATCTTGCGTATCCGACGAACTACGCATACACAACAGTTACCAGTTCAGACATATACAGATAGAGTACAGTTTCAGTTGTGTGACTCAGAGATAAAGTTTCTCCTCTTCCATGGCTTCTCTGACTGCCTTCAAAACCCATGGCTTAAGTTTCTCAGTGGTAACAATGATCCCTGTCTTGTGAGCAAGATATTTTCCTTTCGAGAAGTCCAAAGACTTCCCTGCAGCATCGCAAACCACGCCTCCAGCTTCTGCACAAGGTTAATTTTGTTCACTTCCCTTATGTTTTTTGCTACTACGAGCAACCCTTGCATTATAATGTGCACTAGAGCTAACAATTCTCTGTGTTAAAAAGGTTTTCATGTATTATACCTGTTGTGATGATGAAACCAGGGGCATGGTCCCATATAGTCTCACGGTGTCCACTGAGAGTGAAACGCAAGTATATCTCTGCGTCTCCTCGGGACACAGCTGCATACTTTGCTTGGCTATCCATCCTTACAGGTAATGCTGTGATCCCAAGTTTCTGCTCTAACCGTAAACAGACCGGTTTACTAAATAAGAATCCTACTTGGTTATGGGGAGGACACTGTTATACAAGAAAGCGAAATCTTACTTTGGCAATGGAACTATGGATGGGAATTGGTTTGTGGTATGATTCTAAGAACTTGGCTTCTTCAAGATTCTCATTGCTACTCACCCGTACCTGTCAACACAGCTTTCACTCTCTTAACACATATAAAACTACTGCAAGATTATTACACGGTTGAGATTTGGATAAGGTATATGTACCTTCTGTGGCAGAGAATTGCCTTTGAGCGGTTGCACGTAGGCACCTGAACCAGATGTAGCAAAGAAAAGACAACCAACATTTTCCTGGGAAGACTTATCTGTCTCACAAACCGCAGAAGCCAAAGGAAGATTCGGACAAGCCATGACACCAAGCACCACCTTGCCTTCCACAAGCAAAGCTAATCCCACAGCGTACTGCTCTCCTCTTACAAATCTAAACAAGCACTCGGTTATGTAAGTACTAGGAAAGGTAAAGCATAGCAAAAGATAATAACTACAAAGATGTGGTACCCTCTAGTTCCATCTATAGGATCAAGAACCCAGTGGTAACCACTGGAACCACCTTCTGATTTTCCGCAGTCTATAGCGTTCAACACATCCTCTGTGGATAGAGGAGAGTCTGCATATGATTCCTCAGAAGCTAGAGTGTCTTTTACAAGCTTTGTGATACCTTCTAGAAACACCTCACTTCCCTTCTTCCGCAGTTCTCCTGTTTCCTGTAAGTATATTCCCTCGATAAACATTTAAGCTATAAGATTATCGTTGTGTTAGAGTTACTTCACCTCTTCTGCTACTAATGAAAAGATTGCAGGTTGGAGCTCCCTCTCTAACACAATACTAACAACAGCTTGTGACCCTGAAGAAACAATCCATTAATGATAGAGGCAAGTGAACTCTCAAGCTTGAATTTGAGGTACAAACCAAAATCAGCTGCGGTAACCGGACTTGTGTCGGATTTTGTCCATACTTCGGATTGCAACAGAGTCTTCTGTACTCCCTGCATCATTCATATAAGACAGGTTTGGAATCCCTTCTAGCTCCAAGCGATGATAATTGAATGATAGATATGGTAACGTTACTTACTTGGCTGAGACGAGCAGCTAGAGAAACGGCTTTCTTTGCAGCGGCTAGTTCTTTCTCGTAAGACATTTTACAAAGCTCCAACAATATACAAAAACACTTGATGCTGATATAGTTCTAGTGAATCAATCTATAGACGTTTGTTACATATATACATACAATCCTTAGATTATTACGTTTAGAAGGGAGTTTCGAGGGAGATGGTATAAAACCTTCTTCCACGTAATGATAGAACAAGTTGACGTTTAAAATTGAAACTTAAAAAGAAAAGAATATATAGAATATGTAGAGTGCGTATATGTAACAAAGAATATGTAGTATGTAGAACTAATTGTATCGGTCAACATATATTTTAATAAGCTCCTAACAGGACACGAGAGTTTTCACTAATCGTCAAGCACTAAACAAATCACTAATCAGCTTATATTTAAACTAATTAATCTACTAAACTCTCCCTATATATGTCTAAACATTTATACAAGGAGCTTCGCAGAAGTTTTGCAATATTCTTTTCATAATTATCAGTTTGATTCTTCTTAGCTTTATATGCGAAAGTCCTTTTTAATTTGTCTTTTTATATAAGTGACAGGAAAAGAAGCATTTTCTTTCTATATTCTCGATTACAAAAATAGATGTGTTGCAATCAATTAGCTAGTAGCTACGTACACATTTTCATTTGATCCCCAATATTTAGTCAACTTTGCAAATCGCCCCAAGCACTTTTAAAATTACATTCACGTACTACTTCATAAATTTTGGATGATTAGGAAAATTAGATCCAAGAGAATTAGTGTTTTATCATATATCAGAGTTGAGTTTTAATTTTTTTCAATGATAATAGTCTGTGTGAGAAAAACACAGAGATCCCCAGAGAGAGTACACACACCCTAAGGACAACAATAACAATGTATATCACAGTTACGTGTCAGTGAAGTTTCAAAGGAGCAGCTTTCACTTCTTCATCTTCCTCTTCTTTAAGTGATTCTCTCACCGCTTTCAAAAGCCTTGGCAACAGCTTCTGCGTCGTAACGACAATGCCTCTCTTGTAATCAAGATACTTCCCCTTTGAAAAGTCCAATGGATTCCCCGCTGCATCTGTCACTTTCCCTCCCGCTTCTGTAAGATAACAATTTTCACGCAGCGTTTTAAGATCATTCATGAACATTGGAGGAAAATCTAGTTAAATAAGAGGTGAGTGATTGATTACCTGACACCAGAATTGATCCAGCGGCGTGATTCCATATTGATTCGGGTCTTGCTTTGCGGGTAAACCTCAAGTACACCTCTCCATCTCCTCTAGACAAAGCTGCATACTTTGTCTGACTGTTGATCTTGATTGGTGATTCCTTTATCCCCAGTTTCTGTCAGCATGCAAACAGAGTCAAGCTTAGACCGAAAACAAAGAAAGGTATACATGGAGAATGTGAGGAAGATGTTTACCTTAGCAATGGTGTTATGGATGGGGACAGGTGTGTGGTATGACTCAAAGAAACTCGCTTTGGCCGGATCATCGTTGCTGCTTACCTCCACCTGAAAGCGTATGGGGAGAGTCAATAACATTGAGTAAAAACATATTGAAATGGTTTCACTAATAGTAATACATACACACACACATATATATATATATATATAAACAGAGTGGCTCTCTCAAATAGGTTTACCTTCACAGGAGGAGAATCCAGAGCATTGAGTGAATGGACATAAGCACCAGTGCCAACCGCGCCAAAGAAAAGGCAACCAACTTTTTCAGGTGAAGACTTCTGTGTGTTGCTGCCAGCAGTGGAGGCCAAAGGAAGCTTAGGACAAGCCATCACACCAAGCACCACTTTGCCTTCCACCAGCAATGCTAGTCCTATTGCATACTGTTCTCCTCTTATAAATCTACAGAAAATTGGAAATTCAGGGGTAATAAGTAAAGTTCTCTTCTGGCTACAAGTACTCTATTAACAGTTGAGTAATGTAAATATTTAAAGAACCCAAGAAAACAGATACAACAATTCTGAGACAGATTACAAAGTTGCAAAAACAAATCCAATTACTACTAGTAAGTAACTCTAAGTTGCACAAGTAAGTAGTTATTTTCCTTAGGGGAACATTTGATTTGAGTAAGTGAAAGGACTCACCCTCTGGTGCCACCAATAGGATCCAAGATCCAATGGCGACCCGTAGGACCTCCTTCGGATTTGCCAGAGTCAATGGCGTTGAGGACATCATCAGAAGTCAAAGAAGAAGCAGCATATGATTCATCAGTGGCGAGAGTATCTTTAACAAGATCTGTAATACGTGCCAGAACCGTCTCAGCAGCAACTTTCCTCAGCTCACCAGAATCCTACACAGCAAGAAAAAAAGTCATAAACCAGATACAAAAGCAGATCAACCAGCAATATGTCTTGTTTGCAGATAGGCATACCTCTTCAGCGACTAATGAGACAGGTTCATTCTTGAGTTCCCTTTCCAGAACAAGGCTAACCACCGCCTGAGACCCTGAAAGAACATAACGAAAGACACTGAACTCTAAGAAAGATTGCACATTTAGAATCCAAAACTTATTATTCTGCAAAAAAAAAAAGGTAAAGACTTTTGCAAACCATAATCAGCAACAGTAACAGGACTATCATCTGATTTGTTCCAAACGTCAGAGACCAACAGAGATTTCCTCACTTCCTGTAAACAAATCAAAACCCAGTTTCACTTCTGTTAAAGAAGATCTGAGTCTCAAGACTATCAAAGATTATTCAGCCTCATTGTTAGATTAATCTTCACAATCAAAAATCAAGATTCCAAACCCTAATCCGAAAAGACTCATCTCTCAGTTGACGATTTCCATTGAAACTAACCCAAAAGTCATAGAAGAAAACAAAATCTGACGACTCTTTCTATCGAACACGCATCGTCGCAATGTCAACGAGATTAAAAAAAAGAGTAAACAATATATAAATCTAGAAATCAAAGATGATCAATGATCAATCAAGAGAGAGAGTGATCATCATCGTACGTTACTTAGACGAGCAGCGAGAGAGACGGCTTTCTTCGCAGCAGCAAGCATCTCATCATAAGACATTCGGAAGGAAGAAGATGAAGATGAAGACGAAAGGAGAAGAAGAAATCTCTGTGAAAATCGATTTGTGATGATGATATGAAGCAAAAACCTCTCGCGACTCTGAACCAACTTCTCTACGATATTCACTTATTTATTACCTTTTTTTAATACGTACATATTTTATTTGAATTTCATTAATTGATTATTATAAAAATATATTATTTTCGCATCTCTCAACGGTTGTACAAGACTAGTCACATACCGTTGAGACAATGAAAGTTTCGCTCACGTTTTGTTTATTTTCCTTTCTCTTACAAATATCTACACCAAAATTTACCTAAAATACATATAATTTCTAATTTAATAAATAACAAGTGTTCGTTTTCCTGTTTATATTATACTCTGCAAATTGTAACATGCCTTATCTTGTAAGTTATAATCCAAAGGAGGATTTTTAAACAATCCAAAAGAATGAATTGGTCCAATAAAAATATCTTTTTTTTTCTTTATAAAGAGATATTTTCAGTATTTTAAAAAATAACTAAATATATGGCTTCTTTGTAGGTGAGGATAATACCATGTTACATTCAATGCCTGTCAATAAATGGTAGTATATGATTGCTATTTGTTATACATAGTATATTATTGTTAGTTGTTAAGACCAATAAAATAAAAATAGTACTATATGATAGTTACTTTTATTATAGTATATATTTTACCAAACAGAATCTATTTTCGGGTACGTTGTATTTTGTTATCTTGACCCCTTTTAACATGATTTTATTCTAAAGGTTATGCTTTTTTTTTAACTTTGTGAATGACATGTAGGGTGAGAATAGGTTCCTTCTTTCATTTTTATAATTAACTGAGAGTAGTGTAATCTTAATTGATAATATTGCAAATTGCTTGCTTATAGTATGTTTGAATATGACGTGTGAAAACTTTGTCCTGATCTTGTCAATTAGAGGTTTGTGTTCTCATTAACACAAAAATGGTATTTTTGATTAACACAGAGATTATCAATAAATATACCATTCACATTAAAGCTTGCGTCTACTAGATTTGTAACCGTCCATTTTTTTTTATTTGTAACCGTCCATTTGTTTAACTTTTATTATAAGAATATGACTATCATGTGACTCTAGGAATCTGAAATTATATATTTACATGTTGTTTATTACTTATTAGTATGTATGGAAAGATTCTACCAACGCGCTTATTTTTTTGAGGATAAAAAATACAGCTAACGCGCTATGGACACGTCGGGGGCTCTTAAAAGGCCTTTTCTAGCTCATATTGGCCCAAACTAAATACTCTTCTTCACGTTACATTCAGCGCCCATACAAGATATTATTTATTAGTGGATGGGAAGTGGAAATTATATTTGGGAATAAAAATCTTGAATTTCAACTTTTTCCATAAGGAAAAATATACAAAATATTATATACGTATACGTTGTTTATTACTAGTATGCATGGAAAGATTACTTTTTTCTCGAGGATAAAAAGCAGCTAACGCGCTATGGACACGTCGGGGGCTCCTAAAAGGCCTTTTCTAGCTCATATTGGCCCAAAATAAATACTCTTCGTCACGTTTCACTCAGCCCATATAAGATATTTAAATATCTATTATTTATTATTCAAATAGAAAATCGAGGAACACTCTCAGTGTGTAATGAAACCTGTTTAGTTGTAGTGGTGAAAGGAAGACACAAAAGAAGAAAGAATCAGAGAGCTTAAGCTTTCACTTGCTCGGCTATGGAGTCACGGACTGCTTTCAAAAGCAGAGGCATAAGCTTCTCATTAGTAACGATGATGCCTGTGTCCAAATCAAGATACTTCCCTCTCGAGAAATCCAATGGCTTTCCCGCTGCATCCGTCACGATTCCACCCGCCTCTGCTCCAAAAACAATGCATTCATGTTCACTTACCGAGTAGCTCTCCATAAAAAAGAGAAAGGCTTTATCATAACGTTACCTGTAACAACTATAGCACCAGCTACATGGTCCCAAATCTTTTCACGGTATCCTTTGTGAGGGAACCTTAAGTATATAGCTCCATCTCCTCGAGATAAAGCTCCATACTTTGCTTGGCTATCGATCCTGACAGGTGGCGCTTTCACACCGAGTTTCTGTATATAAGCAAATAGAGAGAACGTGATCATATGGATGCGGAATCAGGTAAGGGAGAAGCCACTTACGTTGGCAATGGAGCTGGATAAGTCGTGAAGAGAGTGAGCTCCTTCAAATGACTCGAAGAAGGATGCCTCTTCAGGATTCTCAACACTAGAGACATGTACTTTGACTGGATCAGATTTTGAATCCAAGGGCTGCATGTATGTCCCTGAACCAATCGTAGCGTAGAAGAGGCATCCGGTTTCGTCTGAGGAAGAAGAGTTCTTGTTCTTGTTTTTGTTTCCTGCTATGGATGTTAATGGCAAGTTTGGACAAGCAAGCACACCTAAAACCACTTTCCCTTCCTCAAGCAATCCTAGTGCTACAGCGTACTGATCTCCCCTCAAAAACCTAAACAAGCTTAGTGTCAAGAACACAACAATTGATCTTGAGTGAAGATAGTTTTAGAACTTCTTACCCTTTAGTGCCATCAATAGGATCTAATACCCAATGTCGACCACTAGGACCACCTTCAGATGTGCCACAGTCAATGGCTCTGAGTAGATCATCTGTGGATAAAGTAGAACTGGCGGCTTTGGGTAGATCCTCAGTAGCCAAAGTGTCGTTGACGAGTTTCGTGATGCGTTCAAGAATATCCTGAGAACCATCCTTGCGTAGATCAGCTGAGTCCTATATACATATTTTTAAGACAATGTGAGCCATGAAATCATGCAAAACTCAAGATAAGTAATGTGAGAAGGACATGTAAACAAGGAGTGTATTCACCTCTTCGGCAACCAATGAAAAGGGTTCAGAAGTGAGTTCCCTTTCTAAGAGTAAACTAACAACTGCTTGTGAACCTGAAACTCAAAACAAGTACAGCTTAACTACACAGAAAGACACAACACAAACAGTGTTACTTGTCCAAAATCATTGGCTAATATGTAATTATTACATTGCAATCTCAGTAAAGACTGAAAGAGAAAAGGAACTAACCATAATCAGCAACGGTCACTGGACTTTTATCAGATTTTGATTGAACATCTGTCTGCAACAAAGCCTTTTGAACTTTCTGAATCAAACCAAACAAAAAAAATTGTATCACATATCAATACACATTCATCTCCAAATCCATAAATTTGAATCGAAATTGAGAAGATTTAACAAATGGGTTTTCTAAAAGGATCAATATTTGGAATCTGGGCCATGACTGAATCAAGGGAACAAACCTGACAGAGACGAGCTGCGAGGGAAGCAGCTTTCTTAGCAGCATCAAGCTCTTTCTCGTAAGCCATGGATGAAACTACTCTGAGAGTAACAAATGAAGGAGACGACTTCCTTCTCAATACAGAGACGACACGGTTCGATGCAAATGTCTGAAGCGGTGCCTTTGCTGTTCGAAAGCAATTTATAGAACACATCCTTCGCCTTTTCAAGAAGAAGATAAAAAAAAATCTCTCACAGTGCAATGACAACTATTATTACTTTTCAAAATTTCCCTTATAGACCCAGGTACTTATTTATTCTCTTAAAGTTAACCCTATATTTTATTTTCTATCAACAAAGTCCCCATTATGCTCTCCTTGTTAAGTCGTTCATTTAGTACGAAACCTAAAAACAACAAAATCAGAGGGTCAAAAAAGAAATAAAAAAGTGTAAAAGTTCATTGATCGGTGGTTGTTGAGTTTGTGCTAATGGCAACCGCACGTGGATGTTGTGTCTGAAATTATAGGTAGTGAAAGATTTATAAAAAAAGGCTTCTCGAGTAGTGGAAGCCCGATATGATCAAAAAGCCCATATATTATTATTTATTTCAGAGCCCAAAACCAGACGACGGCTTGGCCACGTTATCCACATGGATATTCTTCTTTTATGTCATTTGTTTAAACAAGTTTGGGTTTTGGACAGACTTCTCAATTAGTGGAAGCCCAATACGATCAAAAAGCCCATATATATTATATATTCAGAGCCCAAAATCAGACGACGGCTTGGCCACGTTATCAACATGGATATTCTTCTTCTATGACATTTGTTTAAGTTTTGTTTAAACAAGTTTGGGTTTTGGATAATCACATCACGACAAAAAGACCAGATTTTTTTTCAGATTTTATGTCGTGTTTAGAAAGCAAAGTTATGTAGTGGTTATTTGCCGCCACAAGCAAAGAGGGCATGCTTCACCACCTTTCAACATACAAACAATAATATTTTTATGTCTTTATTTATTCTCTAGAATCTCCAATAAAAGTTGTTTTTTTTTTCTACAAAAAGTCTTCTTGGTCTACCTACCACAAACTCAAGGTTGAAGGTTGATATTATATACTTCCTTACTTATATATGTTCTTGATTGTAATTTATATATCATCACTTTGACTCGGTTCTTGTGGAGCAGAGCAGGGTGTTTTCCAATGAACAGATACAATCAACGTAATCAGCAAGTTTCTTATATTGCTGATCATTTCAACAGCTTGGATCAGGTTTCCAACTTTGTTTTTTCTTCATTTGTTTATTTGTTTATGTTTGATGAAGCAGAGTAGTAAATGAATTGCTTTCTTTTTTATTAGGTGATAACTTCTCTGAGAGAAGCTGGCCTTGAATCTTCAAACTTGATTTTAGGAATTGACTTCACCAAGAGCAATGAGTGGACAGGTGATTTATTTGATTACAAATGGTTCTTTAGTGTTTTATGTTGTGACTCTCTTTGCAGGAAGATACTCATTCAATAGAAAAAGCCTTCACGCCATTGGTAAGAGACAGAATCCTTATGAGCAAGCAATATCGATTATTGGCCGTACATTATCTCCATTTGATGAGGATGATCTTATACCTTGTTTCGGTTTTGGTGATGGTAAAGTTTCATTTAAGTCTTCTGGCTTTCAAGACAAAACTAAAAATGTTTTAAAATTTATGTATTCTTCTGCATGCAGTAACAACACGAGATCAGTATGTATTCAGCTTTTACCCTGAGAACAAAAGCTGCCATGGATTGGAAAACGCAGTTAAAAGATATAGAGAGATTGTTCCACATTTGAAGTTGTCCGGTATTTATAACTAAACACCAAAAGGATCGGTTCAGTTTTGTCTTAATCCAAAAGATTTATCAACTTTTTCTTGCTCAGGTCCTACTTCCTTTGCACCGGTTATTAATGCAGCCATCGACATAGTGGAGCAGAACAATATGCAATACCATGTTCTGGTCATCATAGCAGATGGTCAGGTCACTAGGAATCCAGATGTCCCATTTGGTCGGCTTAGTCCACAGGAAGAAGCTACTATGAACTCCTTAGTGGCAGCTAGGTAGAAAAAAACTATTCAATAAGCTCAGATTCATG
Source organism: Moricandia moricandioides (assembly GCA_905132885.1). Lineage (NCBI taxonomy): Eukaryota > Viridiplantae > Streptophyta > Magnoliopsida > Brassicales > Brassicaceae > Moricandia > Moricandia moricandioides. The sequence continues at coordinate 487,783 of CAJHQQ010000046.1, forward strand.
GTCATAGGTTCTTCATATTAGTGTTGTTTGATATAATATTTTCCAGCCATTACCCGTTGTCGATCGTCTTGGTTGGACTAGGAGATGGACCGTGGGACACAATGAAACAGTTTGATGACAATATCCCTCACCGTGAATTCGATAACTTCCAGGTAAATTATGAAAGCATAGAATATCAATCTCATCATTGCCTTAGCATATGATGATGTTATCAATGAAAAACTCTGTTTCTTTTTTTCACAGTTTGTGAACTTCACAGAAATAATGTCAAAGCACAAAGATGCAGCTAAAAAGGAGGCTGCTTTTGCACTTGCAGCTCTCATGGAGATTCCATTCCAGTACAAGGCCACATTAAGCCTTGAGTAAGTGGAGCCAAGTTTGCACATTTGGAAAACTTCTTGTATCACTGTGTTAGATTCTTGAAAAGTTAACTGTCTTTTGATTGTGCTTGTGATCAGTAAAAAACAAGTTTGTGGTTCCCATTTGCACCACAAGCCCCTCCCACCACCGGAGGTCATAGAGCGTGACAATGCTATTAGATCAGCTCAAAATCTAGTAGCAGAAACTGCGGAGAAAAGTGAAAGAACGGCTCCAGTAACACAACCAGTATGCCCGATTTGCTTGACGAAACCAAAGGACATGGCTTTTGGCTGTGGTCACACTGTAAGTGAAATATACAAATATATTGAAACTCTTCGCTTGCACCATAAACAAGATCGGGTTTGTGACATGTCTATGGCTTTTATTTTGATGTGAAGACGTGCAAGGAATGTGGTGTGATTGTTAAGACATGCCCAATGTGCAGACAACCTATAACAACGAGGATAAGACTATACACTTGACTCGATGAGGCAAAAAAAACACCATATGGTTTTAGACAGCTAAGCTCCATGTCCATACTTTGTACCATATTGCATAGTTCCAGCAGAATGATAATAAAAACCTAAATCATGATCTCCCGTTGTTTGTAATAACCAAAAATTCTTAGCTTGACGAAACAATGCGAGAAGAGTTGTAACAGTATTAATCAACAGTTACGCACAAAGAAGCAAAAGAAGTCCCATCACAGAGCTGATCTACTGAAACGGAAACTTACAACAACAAAGAAACCATTGAAGCTAAGAACTTAGAAGCTCCAACGGTCGAGTTGTTGCTTGGCTGTGGCCATGTCTTTTTGTGCTTTCATTCTCCGGTAAAATATTGGACAATCTCGACTGTCAAAGACCAATAAGAAATCCCCAAAAAGTTGGATCAGAACGAAATACCTATAAAAAGACACAAAAGTAGTGCAGATGTCGAAAATGTAAAAGCAAAACCTGGTGCACAAGACATCTTGGTGAAGAGAGCCTTGGCATTCCTGACACTGGGTCCATAGCCTCCCAAAGAGCTCCTCTAGGTCTGACACTGAGTTTACACAATTTTTTTTCAGAACATTAGTGACGAATCTAGAAGTCCATAGAAGAAAAAATGAGAGAAATAAGTAGCTTACCCTGAGACACGTTTTTGCAGTATAACTCGGCTTCTCTTCCCTTGCAACGTGCACACAGTGTTCCAGTGCTGGTTGAAGTTAAAGCAAAAACTCGATAAGAAGATAAGCTAGAGATTACAGGAACAAAAGAACTAAATGATAAGAAACTTTGGAAACATAGAATCAAGTAGAACTTGCACGATCCTAATATTTCTGAAAAGGAACATGAACTATAGTACATAGGCAAGTAACCACAAAGTAAGTACCTGACCGGAACTTTGCAGCCAACACAGCTCAGTTGTTTCTTAGCAAATCTCATTATGCCGCTGTTGGACGGAGTACCAATTGCTATTGACCTCATGTGACTTCCGTGGAGAAGTTCGCTGTTCGCATTTTTTAAGACCGGCTCAAAAATCCTAAGAAGCGGCTGAAAACAACAACTGCTTTAACCTCCACGCACCAGAATAAAGAGTAGATACAGCCCCACTTCCAATTTACCTTGCTAATCTGATTCTCTAGGTAGTAGTTTGGGTCTATTGGGATGTTATTCTCAAGTACGTAGATCGGATCTTCTGACCGTTCATAAGCCTAGTTGGCATCAAAATGAGATAAGCACGGTAGAAGAGAAATGATCTCTACATCTTGTGAACGATATAAAGTAAGTTGATATGAAAGCTACCTTGGCACCTTTAGCTGCTTTAATTATAACATACGGTACCCGGTCGCCAACATTGGGCGCTGTAGCAGCATCCCTCTGTTACATATGAAAAACATAATGATATCACATATTAACATAAAGAATGAAGAAAAAAATCCACGCACTTGGGCACCTTCGTAAATGAAAATGATTGAATCAGGTAGATATTTTAAAAGCCAAAAAAAAAATCGAACTATAGCATTCTCACTTTTTAGTTTTACGGTGTCTGGTCAATGTTATGAAACTAGAGTAAGTAAAGGACGGAAATTTCCACTAAACACGTCTTGTACATATAGCTTGACAAATGGAATCTAACCATCAAGAGTTATCTTAACATGAAAAGACTGAAAGTTAAGAAACGCTATACCATTGCAAATGATAGATAAACAGAAGTGATAAAGAGTAACACAAACCTTACGCATGCGTTCAGCAAGCTCACCATGAGCTGATTTAACTTCATAATCATCTCCTGTTTTACTTAGACCCTATGATTTAAGAAACGCATCAGTAGCATAGAGGTCGAATCAAAAAGACTTCTAAAATGAATGATTTACAATCGGATCTAAAGACTTCAAATGCATCAAAGCATCACTGATTTGAGCTTCCTATTCAGTGGCCTAACAGTTCATAATCGAGGGATACAGATATTCGAAAAATCTAACATGTTTCTTGGTTCCGGACAAAACGAAATCCATATGAATATCTAAAAAGGCGTATTTTTTTAGGTTCTTTAAAAAGGCTCTAATCATGACCATATACTTGAGGTGGGGCAAACATCACACGATGAGAAATCAAGCAAAGCATATTAATTACCTTAGTAATCACCAAAAGCGATAAGTCAATACGGTTCAGGAGAAGATCCGAAATTGTATTCTTAACATACTCCGCTGCGCCTGGAACATCTCTATCGATTAGTATTTTGTGAAGACTCTCAGTGACGAGGTTCTTGACCAGTAAACAATTATCCCTTCGTACTGTCTCGATTCCTTTGGTGTCCATTTTGTCAAACTTCTGAGTATTAGTCCACACCAAACCAGCATACCTCTTCTTGTTGATCAGCAAATATGGGAAATAAACCTTCTCAAACTCCAGTTTTATAGGCTTTACGACATCATACAAAATCAAGAAACAGAAAACGATTCAGCTTATTTTACTTTGTATTCAAAATATCATGTAATCTTCCACCTCTCCCCCATGGATTATGGAGATATTTCTAATATGCTCCTAGCAAAACCAATCACTCACTTTGATAAAAGTTCCGCTAATATATTCTGCAGCTTCCTTCCCCAAGGCCATCGCAGCTTCTACATCCGATACGCCAAATTGAACCATCACTGAATCAGTGTCTCCATATATGACCTAATAATCATTTGTCAATCAAATTCAAGAAATCTAAGAAGTCAGACTTATCAAGAACACGATTTAATCAATTGAAAATGTACCTCTGCATTGTATTCATACCCTCCCAATGTTGTAAATTTATCTTCCACAAATTTCTTTGTTTGTTCAATCATCTGACGACCTTCAAAAGATAGACATACATTAGACAAATCATAGAAAAGTACGTGTTTACATAAGTTGTAGCGTTCACAAAAGAAATACCATAGCTAGTCACGCTTGATGATATTTCTAAGCAAGGTAACTGTCCAACAGTGGCTCCTGTAAACCCGTAGACAGAATTTGCACTGATCTGAGACGACAATAGAAAATGAATGTAAAAAGAAATTACAGGGAAAACATTTTTCATAATTTCCGAACATGTTAATCAGTTTTACTTAATGATCAATATAAATAAACTGGCAGTAAGAAGTTTACCTTTAATGCCAATTGTCTACCATCTAAAACAGCCTTCTCAAGCGGATCCTTAGCCTCCTATTAGACAATACCAGTTTTGCTACTAATTGTTAAAAACTACATTTAAGTATGCACATATGAAAAGAGTTTCTTCAAAATCACAAGTTAAGTTACCTTTAAATCTGCTTTAGCTCTTTTACGGGCAGTAATAAGCTCTTCAAGAATCTCTGGAAGTATACCCTGAAATAAATTATTCGTTTTGCTTGTAAACTGATGTGTTTCCTGAAGACAGTATCCAACCGAATGTGAAAATAATCAATCCAACAAAAAGCGGCAACCTTTTGTAAACTTTGCTTAACAAATGTTTCCCCTGATGGAGTTTTATTGATATGCTCAGGTGGGAGGTTCAGTTTGCGCACATCTTCAGGTGTCACCTTCAAAGATAAGAAGATGGAAAAAATGCACGCAAATTAGTAAGATGTATGAAGAATGGATGATAAAATAAATGAAACCTAAAAAAGAAAATGCCAGAAAGAATTACCAAGGTGCAGTAGCACAGATTATATGCCATCATAATGGACGGGTACAATGAAGCAAAATCTAGAGTAGCAATTGGCTTTTCATAGAAACCTGTTCTTGCTTCTAGAACCTGGTTATCATTTTAACATCCAAACACAGATCACTGACGATGTGCCTTCTCGAAATATAGAAACTAATACAAACGAGAGGAAGAAAATAAATGTTAGACCCGTAAACCAACTTACAGTTGCGCCTTCAAAAGTTCCTTGTTCGGACCCAGACTGTTTAGCATTCGGAAGAACCAAGTTTTTCTGTTTAGCTTTCCTAAGCAGCTGAGATAGAACCTAGAAACGAAATGTTGCGATAGAAAAAATCAGTCACCACAGTCAACTGGAAAATTAATCAACAAAGTATTAGTTGAGACCTACCTTGATACTCTGTCCTCTAGCAAGAAGAAAAGAAATAGGAACACCAGTCACACGAGCCATTTCGACATAATTATATATACACATCAGTTTGTCGAGAAGCCGCTGAGGGAGATATGCATCCTGTAAAAGCAAAGAATAACGTGGTTAAGTTTTTACCTTTTCATAAGATTCAAATGGTTGATTATTAACAAGGAAAAAATAACTGAGACCAACTAGTTTCTGCAATTAACAAAATGATCCCTAAAGCAAAAGAAAAATCTTGTGACAACATGCAATAGGAGGCAATTCAACAAGACAAGCAACAATACTCCAGAATAAACAAATAGGTACCTTCAAACAATAAACAGCAAGACGCCTCCTGGTTTCCGCATTCCCATTCTGTAGATCGGTTATTATAGAATGGTGGACATCCTCTTTCTGGAGAAGACAATCATGTTAGGCACATAGCAAAAGGGAAAGAATTTGAAAGTCTAAGCATGATTACTCAGTTCACCTGCTCGGATAGAAAGTGAGCTGAGACAGAATTCAGCGAATATGAACTTAATTTGTGGTCTCTATGTATAGCCTGTAATAAATAAATAAAGAGGTAAGTTGATGTCTTTGCAATAACTAAAAGTATAAAATCTAAGAATGGATCAATCAAAAATAATATGCCTGGGAAAGAAACCTGAAAAAGGTCAAACTGAAATCGTCCTTCAATTGTGGTCTCTTTACTTTCCCTTGTTCCTTGTTGTCTGAAACAAAACATCGCACGTGTTACTATGGGAAGTAATATATTAAACAAATCGAGTGTAGAGAACTCATGAGCCACGAAAAGGATGAAGCATAGAATATGATGGCAGTTTGCAAGAACCAGTTACTCCTACATCACCTTGATGAAAACGTTGAGTCCCTCATTCGGACCCTACTGTTCTTTACACGACCAAGAAGAGGAAATTCCTCGATTCCCAGTGTTGCAGCTCTCTGAGAATCAGAAAACAGCATATTTTCCAGGTAAAGATTCGTGATATTCATGTGCCATTCAGCACAGTAGAACATAGCAAAGTAATACATATAGAATGCTCCAGGAATGCAAAAGCATGTTTCTCTTAACCGGAGGTGTTATAATGATCCGAAATAAAATAGAGGTTAATGTTCAAGTACCTCAATCAGATAAGGTAAATCGAATTTGCAGATGTTATAGCCAATGATGATATCAGGATCAACATCACGAACAAAATCCTGCAACCAATACATCTTACCCATCAGTAGAATACATGCTTCACCAAACCACCACAAAATTGCAGTGCCAACATAAAGTTAACTAAATCATTTCGCGAGTCCTTCCGGATTTTTTTTAAAGGGTAAACAGTAAGAGAAAGATGGTAATGAAAGATGAAAAGAGGTAAAACGAATTACCTTCCAAGCTAGTAAGACCTTTCTTTCTGTTTCAAAAGACATAACATCTACGCCTACGATTGGAGCACATGAGTTAAGAGTCATGACATTGCGTATAAATGGCTGATCCTCTCCCTGAAGAGTTACAAGGTTCGCTATCTAGAAAAGCAAAGAGAATGTTGTTTCAAGAGGAATGAGATCAAAGGGACCAAATACTGAGATATTATATTCTAGCAAAAAAGCTAACCTGGATCACAGGATCATGCTTAGCCTCTGGAAAGTGTCCTTTACGCCCCGCACACTCAATATCAAAACTTAGCACACGGAACGGGGCCATTTTTGAGTATTCACCTTCTGGAGCATGACTAATCAAATCTGAGTACCTGAACCCCATGTTAAAGAAAGTGATGACATAAAAAAAGACTCTGTTACTATGACAACACACAATCTTGTTTCATAAAGGAAACTCGGAGAACTAAGATAAGGATACAGGCAATGAAACTCCAACTGGCAGTATGACAGAGTCCTTGCATCCTTCTTATATTTCCCAGCAGGCACTTCGATCCAATTTCCTCCAACGATATCACGGTCAACCATGAAACGGAGAGCAAAAACAATGTTGCTCTCGTATGTTTGGAAGCTCTTCATACCCAATC